>JZKD02S1975835.1:32592-46249 GCA_000966675.3 Picea glauca
ATTGTGTTCTTGATACATTCTTCCATGACTTTGACATATTAACTTAAGTATTAAACTTCTTGCATGATGGGTTGTTAGCATTAAAGCTTAATAATTTCATGTCTAGAAACAACAACGACGATCTTGAATTTTAATATTGTAGTTGATTTCATAGTCACATTTGACTACAACCACCATAGATTAGTTTTTTTTTTTTTTAATTCACGAACAAGAAATTTAGTAATTTCATTAATAAAGTAAAAAGTGCTCAAATAGAGGCCAGGGGATGGACAACTAATCAAATGTTCCCTTTCGGAGTAAAGGAATAAAGGAAGCGAGAGGGAAATAAGAAATTGTTTGCTTAGCAAGGCTGAGATGAAAACGAATTTTCTAGGGCGGCGCCTTGACTGCCACATTGTGATTTGGTCTTTCTATGTTCAATCTGCATTATGAATAGAATTGAATGTTGGTTTGAAAATGTTTGAAATTAATTTTTGTTTCCATAAAATCCTGATGGGATCGACACAATGTATTGTCATATAATTGTTAAATGCTCCATATTAGATCAAATTACTTGATCCAATACAATATTCAAGAACTACGAGACTATCGAACCATGTCAATGAGAAGAGGTGTTAAATTCGGCAAAGAAGCGACATAATAATGGAAACGCAATGTTGAACCCACCTATCTGGGAACCCGCAATCCAAAAAGTTTGTTGAATATGAAACAGGGAAGCGGTCGGTTAGACTCGTGATATAAAAGTATCAGTGGACATATGAAGACGTGAATCCGCAAACCCCCGCACCTAGACATTTTCCGAAAAATGACTAAGTAACCAGAAAGGGAAAGCAGAGGGAAAAAATAAAGGGGATGGAAATTTTTGGAAGTGAGAATTGGTGTAAGAAATCCCCATTGATGGTCTTAACAGTAACTATGAAGTGCATTAAACAAGTGAACATGCTCTTCAATCAAGGAATAGATAAAACGATCCATGCTTATAGTTTCTAGGATGTGTTTCTATAAGAGAAGCATAGAAAAGCCACAAGAAAATCAATTTTGGGATGTTTAAGTAAAATTATTGTATTGTCAACTTCATCGCGAGTATAACAATGGCGGATTTAAATTTTAATGTCTTGTCGTTGATATGATAGTTCCATTGGACTTCACATAGTATATATCCTTTTATTTAAAAATATTCCTGAAGATGAATTTTGCTAAGTTCATCGATCAAGAAAAAGTGCTAAAACGAGCCACATACTACATTTGAGTCAAAGAGATTATATTAAAAGGCAAAGAATGTCCTATATATTCTTTAAGATCATAGAAAAACTGCCAAGATCCTAAAAGTATCATTACTTTTCCAGAACGAAGCATACAACCAAGAGCGAAGTAAACACCAAATGTATTGAAAGTTGAGGCACAAGGCAACGCATGAACACAAAATGCACCAAGTGAGATCCCACAAGGGTCCATTGGTTTTCTCTTACATCTGGTATATGTTCCCATGAGAAAATAATCAGGGCCATGAGATATGAACAAAAGTCTGCCAAACACAAGAAAACACAAAACCAACGCAGCTTCGCCATTGTATCCTAGCTATAACCAAACCCCAAAATGGGGAACAAGAATCTTGTCGATTAGTATTTCACCATGAAGCAAGATCACTATAGACGTTTGCTTCTGATGGTGCCATGTTCTATCACTACTAGTTTTAACAATGCCAAATTTCCAATATTATTGGAAATGCCCGATGGTTATGCCCACAGGAGCAAGCCATTTCGACGGTTTAAAGGATGGGCCTGAGTAATTCATAGTTGGATACTTTGTATAGGGTTTGTCCTCATGCTTCCCATTTTTGGACTGAACAATCTTATGCGCTTGCACATCAACAATAAATACACCTGCCTGTATGAATTCAAATCCATGAACTCCCCAATCTCTATAGAGAGTTTTGAAGATCTCAAGCTCATGCTTCAATCCATGTTGATCCCTTTTTTTACAATTAGGGCATCTATAACATGCAGATACGATACCATAAATGTATAGTTGGAGATAATCTTATTTTTTATTTGGGTACCCAAAAAATGCAGAAATCCTGCCATGGTTATATAGTTGGAAAGCATTTTTCCAATTTGGGCACCCAAAAAGGTGCCGACTCCTCCAACAAATCCACAACCAACCACCATTTTTTTTTTCATTTGTACACCCCGACAAATATGCAAAATTCTTATTGGGAGATGCAAAAAAACATGAAAATAACAACAACGATTTGATTTGTAGTTAGATTCCCCTTGTTTTTTCAAGTGCACAAAAAGAGACAAAATATTTGGAAAGAAATTTTTACAGCCATAGATGTAAAATCCGAAGAACTTGAGTCCGACAAACATTCATATGGGTATTGAAGAAAAATTACAGACACGTGAGATGTTTTGGTTTCCTGCCAAAGCTTGATATGATTTTTTTATTATATATATATATATATATATATATATATATATATATATAGCCGATATGCAATATTGCATTGTCCTCATTTAAGGTAAATTTGTTATGTATCCAAAAGTTGCGCAACATGTAGACATTGTTTGCCTTTTTCTATAGGTATACTTCATATGGAAATTCTGCTAACCCAGGAAGCACATCTTGTAACAGAGGTTGTCTAATTGTACAATCTACGATTGTGTTGCCCACAGTTCAAATGGAAACATTGAAGTAATGTCTATATATGTAAGGGCATTTTTTACTGCATCGCAGACAATCAATTGTATCATCATTTATGAAAGCAGAAGCAAGAGAGTTGCATTTGGCACATATAGGCTGGAAGGGGGTCGAGTACGCATTCGCTGCAACCAAAACACCCTCAACCTGGGTACACGAGCATAATAGTTAATATATTAAACAATATAATATACAACTGCACAACAAAAAAAAGAAAAAATGCAGAAAATTGGTGAATAAAATTTGTATGAGCAAAGTGAGGATGAAATTGTAGATGTATACACACAACAGTTGTAGAGCTAGTTAGTTTCTTGAGATGTTGTACTATGTCTATTCGCAATTATGTTACAAATGTTGCTTGGGTTGTGCGAAAGATCCTTCCTTTAACATCTCTTTTCTTTGTTATATTTTTGAAGAGCATAAGTGGAAATTGCCCTTTATGCAATTGTTGTTCCATTGAGGAAAACAAATTTGAATAGGTGTTGAACAATTGCAGTTGCAACATGGAACAGTTCAATAGTTGTGTAACATAACCAAGATACATGGGCATGTGAAAGTAAAGGAAAAAACTAGATATGGAGAATGGTACCATTGCCTTGTCGTTGTCTGACTCTCCATATTTTATATGGAGAATGTGTTGCGAGCCAGGTTTTCTCGTGAGTGTGAAAGTTGCACCAATGGTTCTGATTGGGTAAGTATCATTGCTCTGTGCAAGTTGGTTGATAGTTGTGTCTAGGACGAAATGATATTATGAACAAATAGTGGGAATTTTTTTCACAATACTTGTTTCGTTGAGCAATATAATCCGATCACAATCCACACGGTCATATACTATTTTGGACAATATATTAAAATTTGTGATGGATATCCCATTTCCTGGCAATACCTTTTCTGCATGTTTCTGGACAAGTTGTGTGGGAATATTCAGTGTGACTGTCATGAAGGCCTCGTTGTATGTCATGTCAGCACACATAATGGATCTAGTTTTGTTTTCCTTATCCAAGTAGGTGCTATATATGACCATTATGTCCCCGACGAAAACTTGTCCAGTTTGGCGGCTGTTCAAGCCATCTATTGATAGTATTTTGGGTGTTATAAGTTTACTCCTTGTGACATTTTTTGAACAGGAAAAGTAATGTGAATGGTAGTCTGCATTATTTTTTTGTTTTCTTTTTTCCTGGCATAAATGTACAAGTAGACGCACAACTTGAATGAAGTATGGAGCCAGAGTTTTGCAACCAGACCTCTTAGTCTGTGAAACTTGTGCTATGTTCGATGTCTCAATTGCACTCATTGATACTTCTTGTTAACTACAAAGTATGTGTTGCATATGACATCAGCATATTCACCATGGCATACATGAATAAATAGCTGAGGATATTTGTTTGGTAAACATATGAGGAACACAATGTATGCATCTTTACCTTTGGCCTTGTCGATTTGTTGATGTTTGCGATGATTGACTGCTCATGGCCATGTCACTAGTCCAACTTTTTTTGATGCAAGCATGTGTAGATGAACATAAGAAGGACTAAATAAGCATATGCATTGCATATTGTCCATAATTGTTCTGAATGTCACATACAGGGTCGAAGGAGATGGAATAGGAAATAGGGTGACAAGGGATACTCAGGAAACATGAGGACCCGACCGTCAAATTATATGCCTCAGATTTTTTTACTACAAAAATGTGTAATAGGAAATAGGGCATACTAGGGGGGTACGACAACCAATCTGTATAAAGCGGAACCTCTGAAGCTAGAGGCACAATCTTGAACCCGCTATCCCGTGAACCCGCGATAAAAAAAGTGGCTAAGTATGGAATGAGGAAACCGTCGATCGGATTCATGATATAGAAGCATGAGTATAAATGTGAGCCCGTGAGTACGCCAACCTGCACACCTAAACATTTTTGGAAAGACGACAAAGCAAAGAAACCAAAAAGTGAAAGTAGAAGAGAAAAAATGAAGGGGAATTCGGTTAAGTATAGAAGAAGGGGAAAAAAAGGATAATAGAAAGTGTGAAAATTAGAAATGGAGAGGGAAATGTTTGGAAGCGGGAATTCTCAACAAAGGCCCATTATTTCCAAATTATCGTTTTCTAGTCCAATATTATATGCACCCACCCGTTTTGTATGTTTGATTTACTAACACAATTGGTATATCTTTTCGAAGATCATACCACAGCCCCTCTGTTGTGGCATATAAGAATTCATCTTCCTTTCCAACCAATCTATTTATTTCAATGTAGAAACTCCAAACATATAGTGGACATGAAGGTAAGTTAATATGCAGAAAGACATGTAAAAGAAAGAAATACAGTTCTATTTATTTCAATGTAGCAGCAAATAGAATACAATTCACATGAGGATAAGTCACTATGTAGAAAGATACGTAGTATCTACATACAATAAAATAGGTGCAAAGAAGTAGAACAAGTAGAACAAATACATAGACAATAAATGAAATATTAAACACTGGAATATGAAATAAGAGTAGAGGCATGCACCTTTGTAACTCCTCCTCCACATTCGCCACAAAGAGTCCATCGTCTTCTCCAGCCACTATGTTTGTTTAAATGTTGCAATGCAGAAAAAATACAATGTACATGAAGGAAGTTGGTATGTAGGAAGACATGTAAAAAAAATAAACAGAGTTCAATTTATTTCAATGTAGCGGCATAAAAAATAAAAAGGACATGAAGATAAGTTATTATGTAGGAAGGTATGCAATATCTACATACAATAAATTAGGTGAACACATATACAGACAATAAATGAAATAGAAAACAATGGAATGTGAAATAACAGTACAAGCATGTACCTTTGTATCTCCTCATCCACAGCTACGGTAAAGACTCCTTCGTTTTTTCCAGCTATTTTGTTTGTTTGAATGTGGGAACGCACAAAATACAATGAAGATGAATGGAAGTTGGTATGCAGGGGAGAACAAGTAATATGTACATACACTAAATGAGAATCAACAAATATAATAAAAGATAGTTAGAAACATGAATCTTTTCTTTTCTCCATCCATGGTTGTAATTATATAAAGTTTTTCCTGCCCAAAATATATTACGAGCCAGAAAATATTAGGAAATTGCATGGCCATAACTGAATGATTTTGGTTTTCTGCAGCAAAGTATCCAGATATTCTTTTAGACATGGAAATATAATTTTGCAGTATCTTTGGTGTACATCTCATATCTCAAGTACAAAACAAATTGTATTGTGGTCACACTAGTCTGCGTACAGGATAAAGAGGTTGTATTGTGATATGGACACATTTCACCATATATGGTTAATAGGTGCATTTTGCACATGTTTTATCTTAACAAAAAGACAACGGACATTGTAATTTCACATGTAGTTGTCCAATTATTTGTTATGTCGCTATTTTGTATCATGTCAACATTGAAGTATCCTAGAATGATAATGGTTTCATCCAAATGTAAATGGTGTGATGCATTTGAGAACACATTCATTATGCTAGCAATGTTGCACACCAAACAACATAGAAACTGAATACTGCATTTTTCAATCCACAGAACACCACTCTTGCTAGCACCATCTCAGTATCCTTTTCTTCTACAAGAACATTTTAAAAAGACATGCAGGTATGGTCCAAAGCTAGGAAAACGAATTGAAGCAAAATTCAAGAGCAGGATAGGCGGGCACGGGACAGGCGCCAGATATTGACTTCGCCAGACACAACAAACAACAAAACCGCAGGTCCACTTGCGGGTGTAGGACCTGAACACCGCAAAATGAAAAAAAAATAGCTCCAACTGCCGGCATAGGACCCCAACCTTGCAAAGCAAAAGTAAACAAAAGAAAACAACAAGCAAAAAACCAGCGAACAAGCACAAACATGCCCAACTGCAGCCCCAGGAACTCAATCTCGCAAACCTGAACCAAACAACAATAAGCAACAACCGACAAACCAACGAATCAATGAACAAGCAACAACCATTGAACCAGTAAACAACATATGTATCTCCAACTATTACCAAACTACAACCCAATCATAGAAGGAACCAAAAACATATGACGAGCATGCCAGTAGAATTAATCAAACATTCTTACTTGCAAACTGCAAACAATGAACAACAAAGAACGAATAAAAAAAGAAATTATGGCATCGCAACTTACTCTGAAATGATGAACGACATACGCGCAGGTCGAATTGCGGGTGCAGCACCTGGACCCCGCAAAGTAAAAAAAAATAGGTCCAACTACAAATGCAGGACCTCAACCCTGCAAAGTTGAAGTAAACAAAAGAAAACAACAAGCACCAACAGGTCCAACCGCAGGCGCAGGTCCTCAAATTTGCAAAGTTGAACCAAACAACAATAAGCAACAACCGACGAACCAACGAACAAGAAGCACCCACTGAACCAGTAAACAATGTATGTATCTTCAACTATGACCAAATTGCATTCCAAACATAGAAGAAGTGTGAAATACACAATGGCTATGTAACTGGCAGTGGACAACAATATTGTCCAAATTCACTACAACATTGTATGGAAAAATTTGAGGAAAAATGTACTATGAGAAGCCTATTTAGGTAAACATTTAAGGTTGTTAGGTTGTTTAAGGGCCTTGCGGTATGCAAACATTTAAGTTGTCAGGCATGTTTTAGGACCTCGTGCTATGTAAACATTTAAGTTGTCGGGCCTATTCAAGCACCTCAAAAAAAGTGTCAATCACCTAAACCTTTGGTATGTAAACATTTCAATACAAATATAAATAATAATAAAAGGACATATTAATCTCAAGTCAACGAATTATCGATTGCTATAGTCCCTCTACGCCTTCGGCAGGGACTAATAATAAAAAACATTAAAAAACAACGTCCATGCTTAGAACTTTCGGTATGGAAACATTTGAGTAAAAATGTAATAAAAATTAAAAAAGAGTGTCTAAGCTCAAAACTTTGGATATCTAAACATTTACAACATTGGGAACAACGAAGCTCATAATAAGACCTCCAATATATTCCCCAATGAAACGATGACATATAAGGTTTTTTTTATTATATAAAAAATAATGTTTTTACTTCTATAGTACGAACAATATAGATAATGCGAAAATTTATAGTCAAAAGACATATCAATATGAAGTAAATGAATTATCTATCGCTATAGTCCCTCTGCGCCTTCGACAAAGACTAATAATATGATGAAAAATATCACATAACAAGCACACAAGACAAATGAAGCTTAATTGCTATTACTATTTGTACTATTTGTGTTGACGATCATTTCATTTTATACTTATTTCCTTTAACACATTTTAATTTAATAATTTTAATTACAAACTAATTTTATATTAAAATAAATTTATTTTTGATAAAATTTTATATTAAAATGAATTTATTTTTATAATAAATTTTCATATATATAATCTAAATTTTATTTTAATTTAAATTTTATACAAATAATTCATATCTTATAAAAGATTCTCCAAAAATTATAAAAAATTTGGAAAAATGTTTATTACACAATTAAACCACAGCTACTATGTCATTGAGAATATCCTTTCCTTACGACCCAAAAATAAATTGACGAATATATCTCCTCTAATTTAATAATTCCTTGGGATGTATCACCCTTAATTTAAATTATTTCTTCGAAAGTATGTTTTCATTCACACTAATTAAATTATTGGACTTTGTTCCCTACAATATATTACTTTTTAATTTAATAATTTATTAATTAGATAATAAAATTACCCTTTAATTTCAAAATTCATTTATTTTTGAATTCAATAATTTATTAATTAAATAAAAATTATTTTTTTTTAATTTCAAAATTCATTTACTTTGACGTTCACGGATTTATTATTATTATTTATATAGCACCACCATGTATGATGTATTTATAAATATCCCACAAGTACATTATTGCTTTATATTTGATTAGGTGGGCTGGACTATAACCAGCCAATGATTTTTTATTATTATTATTTATATATCATACCATGGATTTATTATTAGATTTATTATTATTATTACTAGCATATTGTTTTAAAAGGGTAAATGGGAATACTGAAGTAATTTAAGAGAGGTTTTTATATTAATGTGGTTAAGTGGAATACTAAAAAGATTGAAATTAAAATGATTTTATTCATATTGGTCCACTATTTATTTAATGTTGGTTTACTATTTTAATAATTTAAATGTAATTTGAGTAGGTTAATTTAATTAATTGAGTGTTGTGATTTATAAGTAAAAAAAATTAATGATAAATGTTAAAGTTGGTTATATTTGTGAACTTTGTATAACTCATTTGATATTTCCATGAGATTAATTTATATCATCTTAAAAATAAAAAAAAAATATCTAAAAGAAAAAAATATTTAAAACTAATATTAAATACAAGATAAAAAATAAATTTATATTAATATTCAATAATACAAATAAATTTAATTTAAAAAATTAATTAGCTCTCACCAATATCATATATCATTTGATTAATTTCATATCAAAAAATCTCTCATTCTAATTTTTATAAAATAAACATTTTAATTTATAAAATTATCAAAAATATTAAAAATATATCTTTTATTTTACAATAAAATTTTAAAAAAAATCTAAGAACCTCATAATTGTGAACCTAACTATCCTCCACGGGTGAAGTTAAAAGTCTTTTAAATTAAAATAAACTTAATTTAAAAAATAATACAAATAAATTTAATTTAAAAAATTAATTAGCTCTCACCAATATCATATATCATTTGATTAATTTCATATCAAAAAAATCCATCATTCTAATTTTTATAAAATAAACATTTTAATTTATGAAATTATCAAAAATATTAAAATTATATCTTTTATTTTACAATAAAATTTTGAAAAAAATCTAAGAACCTCATAATTGTGAACCTAACTATCCGCCACGGGTGAAGTTAAAAGTCTTTTAAATTAAAATTTGATAATACATAATTTCCCCAATTTGGTAACTCTACATCACATCTATAAATATTGTAGGTTTCAACATTGGGTAATGTTATTTTGATAATACATGCCACATTTCTTGGTGCGTGACGTACATGCGTGTCGATGTGTTTGGTTGTCATCCCATTGCACTTAATTAAATACGTGTCTACCCTTCTTATTTACCTTCCAACTCTGGATATTTTCATGTACAATCTACAACTAAGGGTAGATTGTGAGTGTTGGCTAAACGTTTTATTTTTTGGGTTTTTTGGTCGGAATCCGACGATGTAAATCTGGACAAAATCATTATTTTTTGTTATTTAAAGTTCATTTCTGACTGCATAAATGAATTCGACGTGTTGAAAAACCCCTGAGACACTATATGCGAATCCAACTATTCCTCACTGGATTTCTGGCAAAATCAAACAAAAAGGTCACCAAAAAACAACCAAAAAATAGAACGTTTAGACTAAGTTGTAGACTATGTGAGACTTGGCCTATATCAAATCTATAAACAATCAATTTTTAGATGGGTATCCATTTACTTCATTCACTATGATTTCTCCGACCTATGTCAATCAAGAAACATTTAACTTTTTGTACGGGTATGCATTTATTTCATTCACTATTATTTATCCCTATTTTTATGTGTTGCAGAGTCTTTCAACTATGTTATTAATTTTTGCATTGTATTCTACTCTTCTCTAATCTTCGTTTAATTTCAAATGAGTGTCTTGTTTTTCCATTTGTTGATATAATTTGTTCTTACAACCCTTACCTTATATCTCCATGATTATAAAGACTATGGTATACTATTATATGTTTGAACACTAATTGAAATCCTAGGCAGAGGTTTTGTGTGTGCATTGTGTTTGAAATTTGAGGTTCAGATGTCATGAGTAGTGTTGTCTTCTATGTCCTAGCAGGGTTTTTGTGATTCTAATGAGTGTTTTGTTGGTTTTGTCTACATTATAGATGCAATGAATTGAAATGTAACTCGAAACTTGTTTATCTATTGTGAGACTTTTGAAATTGTGTTATTTTTTTTTTACTTTTCTTTGTCCCTAGTTTGTTTTTCAATTTATTATAAGAAAATATCGGAATATTTTATTATATGTTTGTGTTCTTTTTTATGTTTAAAGCATGGCTAACATTTAATGATAATGATTGAGATTAGTATTATATTGTTACTTATATTTGTAAAGACAATTGGATGAACATTTCCACTATAGGGTTGGAACTTAAATTTTGTGGAAGAGTATTAATAACAATTTCACTAGAAAATCCCTCAATCTATTGAGCTCAACCTTTCTGGCAGGTTTTTATTTTTCTGGCGAAGTAAGATAATTTGGGTATCACCGGTCAAATACGCTAAAAAAGGGAAAACATGTTATGTCAAAATCCGAGCACATGAGTGCAGAGAATTTTTTTCCACAACAACAATATTTTATTATTGCAACATTGCTAATGCCATGATTCACCATACCTTTATCTCCTCATAACATGTAAATCACAACAATGGAAACCTTTCGATAGTCTCCACTTTTATTTATATGAAATTTGATGAGATTCCTTTCAATTATTTTATTTAACTTTCATCTCTATATAAGGTGCAAAGCAAAATAAACCGAAAACTAATGAAATAGATGCATGCATACTAACTATCCTAGTGATTGGATAATGAACAAATTTGCAGGTTTGGCCGAAGGGCGAGATTTTCTCAGATTTAAATTTGAAGGTTGATGTCTCACAACTGGGTCTTGGACAAAATCGATTGGCATTTGCAATCAATGAGATTGTTATTGTTTCTCTCGGCATTCTTTCCGAGTTAATAGACAACGTGGTTGTATGATGCTCGCATTTTAGCAAGGAGGAAGAGAAAATGATACCTCGCAGTTTAGCAAGGAGGAACAGAAGATGATATCGTTGAAGATGAAGCAGGTGAATAGGAATGGAAATAGGGCCATGTCTAGGATAAATGGTCCAATGGTGCCCTTGGCGAAGCTTTTGAAGCATGGGAAAGAAAAGGAGAAGAACAAGAAAAGTCTACTAATCGGTCTGGCCAGGTGAGCCAAAGTAAGAAAGGAGAGGACTTCACTCTTATCAAATTGGAATGGCATAAAGATATTATGAGTTCCATGCCAACAATATTGAGTAGAGAAGACTGGTTATCAACATTGCCAAGATCCATGGTCATAGGTTTTGTCAAAACTGACAAATAATTTCAAGTCAAAGGTATACAAATATATGCTTGTAGATGTGCCATTAATATTGTGTTAGTTGCATGTCTTGTATATCTTTACCAATGGTGCATATTATCATTCTCATTTAGATATCTTTTGGTTTTACCAGAACAAACATCGGGAACCATTATTTCGTTTGTGATAATAGATGGTTGGATAGTCATAGTGGAATTTGTAGGTGATTCTCATTCCTTTCTTGAACCATCTGGAGGTTTGTATTGATGTTTCTTGATTTTCGCATGTCGGCACTAGATCTCTCACTCATAAAATCTTCTAGTAAATTTTTTGGTGGAACTGGTAGCAAGGGAAAGGCAATGTCTATGCCAATTTGTTCAACTAAGAATAAGCATAAGTAAGAGGTAAATCCAAAGCGTGTAAGCAAGATGGATAGGTATGATATTGAGGGGCACAACCAACATCTATAGACAAGTGCAAATCTATTTTACCTCTGCAAAGTGTTTTCGTCAAGCTATTCAATTCAAAAATAATTTATTGTTAAGCTCGAGCATATATTCTATGGTCAATGAGAAATGAGATAAGTTCAAATTGGAAAACATACCTTTGGTGTTTAATGTTTTTGGCGTTCCATGCTCGCCAACTAAAGAGGCCGCTTCCAACCAAAGAAAACATGCAATGTTGTGGTTGATGCTTTTTTCTTATAAATAATGTCGTCATCAATGATGGTGGCCTCATTTAGCCTATTGAAAGTTCTCAGTATTGCTTGCAAACATTCCAAATATGGTTGTAAAGAAGAAAGATTGCACCTCTAGATGACCTCCTCGTTTCCATCTCATAAGAGTTAGAGAAATGAGAGCTTATTCCATGATAAAATTGGTGATCTAAGAAGGGTTTTCAACCATCCTGTATGAAAAAATATAGAGTCAGTTTTCTTTCATGAGACCCTGGATGGTGTGGATTCTAGGATTTCGCTAAGGCGTTTCTTTCATTGAGTAGGTATCAATCTCGGGACTCATGGTTGTGCGTATCGATTTAATATTATCTTCTCCATGAGGTCCTTCCAAGGTACCCGATGAGCAGGGGTTTGACTAGGTCATGATGTAGTTCCTACATTCTCTCTCCCAGGGTAAACTGGAAGCTATGACGGTGATAAGTAGCTGAGGTACATAAAATGATAGCTATGACAATGATAGTTGAGGCACATAAACTCGCAGTGATGACAATGATAAGTAGTTGAGGAACGTAAACTGGAAGCTATGATGGTGATAACTGAGGGACGTAAACTGGCAGCTATGACGGTGATAAGTAGTTGAGGAGATAGCGGCAACAAAGGCGATACCAGATAATATTGGACAACAATGAGGTAGGACATGTGGAGAGTTGTAGGAGTGAGAACAATGATATGACACATGTGGACATAAATGGTGTCACACATCCTAATGATACTAAAATCTTGAATATATAATGGTTGAGGGTACAAAATGATTATGATCTATATGTATTTTACAGTTTTATAAAAAATATTAGAATGAACGAGTAATAATGATTAAAACGAGTCTATGTTAATGATTAAACAGATGATTATGATAGTGACTAACAAAAAAAGTATTCCCTAATCATATTAAACACATGAATCTATGATAGTGATTAACCGCAAAATCATTTCCTAATCATATCAATGATAGAACATTCGCTTACCAAATAAGGTGAGGTCTCTATCTTGAAGAGTAGGTATCTGTCCAAAAGGTTGTTAAAAACCAAAGTCAATATCACTTTTGAGTGAGATAGAATAAATGAAAATTTCTAAACACATAC
>JZKD02S1975846.1:4155-17068 GCA_000966675.3 Picea glauca
TTGCATAGTTGAAATTTCTCTAACAACTACAACTCTTGGAATGCTTTGAACCTTTCCTTGCTTCCCTTCTTCATCAAGACATGTGATTATCTTGTTGTAACAGTCTAGGACAACATGGTGTTTTTCCAACCAATCCATGCTAATTAGACAATCATATGAACCCAATGGTATGATTTTCACATTTACCTTTGTGCTGAGTCCATTCATGTCTATTGGACAATCTTTAACTAGCTCATTGATTTTCCTCTTAGCTCTTGTGGCTAACTGAACTAACCAAGATTTATTATGCTTACTTATTTGCAAGTGAAATCTTTCAATAATGTTCGAGTTTATGTAACTATAACTAGCTCCATAATCAATTAAAATTGCTATGGGTTGGTTATCAATCTTACCTTCCACTTCAATCAAGGGGGATTGATATTATGCTTGCTTGTTGTCCAAGGTTACATAAATCTTTGGCATGTTTCCTCCCATGTCTTCAACTATTTTGGCCTTTTGAATGTTGTGAACAATCCTCATTCTTTCTCCTTTGTGAGGGCAATCCCTATATAAGTGATTTCCCTCACATTCCCAACATTGTACAGGCTACTGCTTTGGCCTTTTCCCAAATGAATCTGCAATCTTGTGCTCATTTTGGGTTGAATGACCTTATTGATTTTCTTGGGAGTTCTTGAAAAAGGGTTTCTTAAAACCTTTACACCTTTGATCCTTTTTACCCTTCATCTTGTCATTCCAATCTTTTTGGAATACTAGCCTCCCTCTGCTCTACTCATAAAGATACGTTTCTCTCCTTATGGCTTCCTCCAAACTTCTAGGGTTATCATACTATATCTTGTCACTGTAGAAAGAGGATAACACACTAAAAAACCTTTAAATTTTTACTTTTTCATCCTTTATGAAGTCCACACACTTCAACAATTCAAAGAACCTCTTATCATATTCATCCATTGTCACTTGATTTCAAACAAATCTTCCATCTTCCTTCCATAATAATGCTCGAACAAATGTTTCTCTTGGAAATATCCTTTGAAATACCTCCACAAGATCCTCTTATCATCAAGTTGTTTGTCTTGCTCAAGTTGATCCCATCACATGGTCGTCTTTCCTTGTAAGTGGTAGGTTACAATTCTAGCTTTTACCCTTAAGGGGTAATTGTGCACCTAGAAATATTTCTTCATTTCTGACAGCCAAACCTCGACCTCTTATCCCTTCTTGTGATCACTATTGAACGTTGGTGACTTTATTTTCTCGAGTTCACCTTGTATGATGTCTTCCTCAAGACTTCTTCTCTATTTTTTGACAAGAGACACACTTGGGTTGCTCCCTAGCCCTGAAATTGCATGAATTCTTCTAGTGGATTTCCTTGGAGAATGATGGCCCCTGCTCATGCTTCTTGATTGTCTGTCATTCCCATGATCATCCCATTTTCTTTGGGATCTATATGTTGTCACTTGTCTAGCAATAGTTGTTTGCTTTGTGCCTGAGTCTTTGTTAACTTTCCTATGTAACATATTTATAGTATGAAGTATCTCTTCCTAGGCCTTAATAATCCTTTCATTATTTTCCCTATAACACTATGTTGAGCACTCAACACACCCTAAAAGTTTTGTGAATTTTTTCTTTTGGGTACCACTTTTTATTTTCTAAATTTAATCGGTTGTCCAGGGATCAATGGGTTTTTCTTGTTGTTATGTTTTAATCATTGATCACTTTCAGTTTGGTTTGGAATTGTTGAACAAATTGACCTTTTCTGTAAGTAAAATTGGCATTTAAACTAAGTATACGCAACTTAAAATTTGAGCCATACGCCCATCATAGACATTGGAGAAATCCGAGAGGAAAAATGGCCACATAACATCGATAATCATCGATTGTCTATCGTCGATGCACCATCGGCATTAGATAAATGGGAGGAAGGGCGCGACGATCATTGACTCTAGCCTACAAAAAGTTTTCTAAAAATCGTCGATATACCATCGACATCGACGAACTAGAAAGTTAAACCGTCGACATAGGAAACCATAATCGTCGATCACCGATATACCATCGACATCAACAAAGAGGGGAAAGGAAACATCAACTTGTGTCAAAAGGAAAATCCTCGACATCGAAAGGAAATGCTCCTCACTCCCCAAAGGTCAAATCAACCACCACGTGTTCTCCGCGTATACAGTCTATATTGCTTAGGCATTATCCACATCGTCTTTTGATGTCCCCCGTGTCATATCTATATTTTCATGTCAGCACCATGGGTTAGTTTTGGGTCTGCATCAAATTTTTTTCCTAGAGGCACCAATGAAGTAACATCAAAGATAATATGCCGACATCGATACACTCATTAACTATCGACTGATTGTTTGGACACTGAACTCCTAGTTTTAGTTCAAATATTTACCTAAAGACGCCGATAACCCTGGTCGATCCACGATTCTGCTTATCCCTGATGTTGGGACCTAAGTCTACACCCCTGCCCCTCTTGCCTCTTTTTCCCTACACCTTATTGAAAATCATTCCCCTTCTGGTTGGTTGAGTCAATTTCCCTCTCTAAATGACTTGGTTTCTATCGTTTTCTTTCTTGATTGAGTCTTTGCACATTTTGTTTCTGTTTTTCTTGAAGGATAATTACATGTCGTGATTTGGTTCAAAATACTTGTCATCATGCTTACCATTGATTGAGCTCACAACAGGTTGGCCAAGCCTTTTTGTATGCATAGGGAACGCCCGTGAACAAAACACAACAATTCAGAGCAGTCATTTTCGGGCCTGGATTGTGAAAACAGACGGGGTAAATTTTCAATAGTAAAGATCCAACTGGTTGATCAAATCAACAACTCTTGTACATTCGGGGTTCCAAAAATGCACGAGGTTTAATCACAAAGTTACACAAACTTCTGTAACTTCCGATTGTCGAAAAGTCCAAGATCATCTATGTCAAAAACTCTCTAATGCCAAACTGTCGCATCGCATAACAAGATCAACCATCCGAGAGATCTCTACACTTAGCACTCAAAAAATTCTGAATGTCGAAACATCGGAGCCACATGGCATCCATCGGTGCTGGCATGTGGCACTCATTTCAGGTCATTTGGGTTACATCATCTGCCCATTTTCGGGTGACACGTGTCACTCTCTGTCATGTGGACACATCAACAACAGTGACATCATGTTGACATGTCATCTCTGGAAGATTATTAGTATGGGGGATTTCAATTCACAACAAACACAGACCTCTGAAGTCCTGAAGCACTGGAGCCCCCGAAGTCCCGAAATATTTAAATGTTGAACAAAACTTAATCCTAAGTTAATTAGTGATAGGCATTGGCTAATCTATTCGTGAGTTCGGCCCTCCAGGAGGTATCCAGACTTTGCATTCAAGAACCCTCGAACCTCAAAGAGTCGAAGGCGTGTGGCATCCATCAGTTGAGATCATGGCACTCTTCTATCATGATGCATGGCACTCTCCTATCATGACACGCGACACTAATTTCAAGCATATTTGGGTTCGTAATATGTACTATTTCAAGTGGCATGTGTCACCCTTCTTTCTGTGACACGTCAGCGATATGACGTCAGGCCACCACGTCAATTTGGGATTTTAGCACTCTAGGGAATTTCAACTCAAAGCGAGCACAATTCTTCGAACCTCCGAAGTGTCGGAGTGGGTCCTGAACTGCCACATCACTCCACAACATTGTAAATCCTGGTGATTTTCAAACTCAACATTCACAGCTCCCGAACCCCCAAATTGTTGAAGTGTTGAAACACCAAATGTTTAAGGATAAATCCCGACTTAGTTAGTGATAAGTGGTGATTAATGACTCTGGGAGTCTGGGCCTCCGGGAGATATGAATATTCTGCGCTCCAAATCCCCTAAACGTTAGATTTCCCAAGTACCTCACCCAGATTTATTGCATGTTTTGAAATGTTTAAAAAGGGGTGCCAAACTAGAATTGGGGAAACTACACGTATAGACTGCAGAAAGAATATCAGAGACTCCGAAAAATGCCAGATGACTTGCTTGTTTCCTCTAGGGGATAAGTGGGGAAAAACACTACCAACATCCAGCTATCTCCTAGTGGCCTCCAAAAATGCGTTGCATGCCAATGTTCGATACAAAACGCAATTATGTTACTCCCAGTCATTTCCTACCAAATCTCAGTTCACCCCAGCATGCACATCAATCTAGCTTCAGTGCTAGTAACATTTTTTAATTGTTCAATTGCAAAACTATTTTAAATTCAGACATAATAAGTGGTCTTTTTTGTGTGATAAGGACCACTCCTTTTGTTAAGTCAAGTTCGAAGTATTCATTAACATACTCCATCACTATGTTTTAGTTAAGTTAATAAGTTGTTTTACAGCCGATGTATAGAGCTAAGCCTCAGTTCTACACTAGTCGAGGGCCTCCACATCTGTGATAAATATGCATATTTTGTATGTTAGAAAGGGTCGATGGTTTTGGAGAGAAAGACTTTTCTGAAATTTTGTAAGAGAACTATTTATGTGCAAGTTATTTTAATTAAGAAGTTTTGTTTAGAACCAAAGACACTTCTATCATCTAAGGTGTGAATGTGATTGGACAGAGGGGTATTATCTCTGTGTTTGGATTCAATATTTGTTGTTGTATTGAGTAAGAGTTGTTGTATATGTTATTTAAAGTTATCTTATAATGTTGCAACAATTCTTTTATTCTAGTTGATGAATAGAAATCGATTGTGTTAACCAATGATTGATAATAGAGCATTGAAACTTTTTCTTGTGCTAACTTCTTGTCACGTATATATTTTCTTTCTATAACTGTTATCTCAGAAAATGTTGAATGTCTACTAATCAAAATGGTATTGATGCTAGTTTTAAGTAGTTTAGATCTTCTTCGTCAACATGCTAAGGTATAAAGGTTATCCTGCAACCTAGCCTTCCCCCAACACATAGTTAGCTTCCCTCTGTCATCTAGTTTAAAGATCTATCTTTCTTTTGTTATAAATGTTAGAAAATAACCAAATAGAGAATTGCATAGCCTGAGGAAAGGCTTAACATAAAAGACATATATGTCAATCATGATTAAAGCCCATCGATAAATCCAGCCAGATCATGAATCTGGAGAACCTTTCCACTCATCAAACGCTTATGAGGATAATTGGGCCTCTTAAGCGGGTTTGGTTCATGCTGTTGAGTTAAAGGGATCTAGGACCCCTCAACACACTACACTTCTCTATGCAAGTTTCTCATAGTTATAGGCTCATGCCCACCTCTTATCCCATTAGACTCTGTCTTATAATTTCCCATGCTGATGTGAATACCTCAGAATTCCTCCTCATGGCTATAAGATCCCTTGACATCTTCCATAACTCCAGTCTTCGTATAAGAACCAAATTTGTTTTCTTTTACCTCTAATTCTGCAAGAAATGTGCATGTAATAATTATTGTTAGCACATGCATGCTATAAAAAATTTCATTGATTAGAATACATGTTATTATTCATATTAATTTATGAAGAACATAATGAACCAATTCAGAATATGATTCCTTAGACACATTCTTCTTTTAAATAGCTCTCCAACGACCGTACTCATGCCTCATTCTGAATCATGAGGGAAAAGTTATAACATTCACATGCTACAATTTCCACTCACTTACTGTTGTAGAATTTAATTTATTACTTTCTGATAAAATTTTAGCACCTAATTCAAAATTATATGTGGTTATATGTCTTCTCCTCCTCAATACCTTTCCAATGACTATCCATTTTCCCAAATATGAGCTTTGTTAACGCTCTGTAATTTTCCCAAGGCTATGGAGGCAGTCACAGAGGTAACATCAAACCGCTTTGAGTCTAGGATCTATCCCTCCTAAACTCACAGAGGGATCTCTCTATTAGATTTCAATTTCTTTGAGTATGGATCTTAGGCTAGCTATTAAAAATAGAATTTGTTTTAATTTTGAATGATTGGCTGAAGGAATGCTTTAAGTCTCCATTGGGATATGGGGTCTGTGTTCAAATATAAAGATCGATCTCAGATCTAAATGAATTTTTCTCCACAGAGCGAGGTAGTAAAAATGTTGGATCGAATCAATTAAAATGATAATGGATAAGAGTGAAAAGGAAATAGGTTTACTAATCAGAGGAGCAATTAAGAATTCCTAGGCTTAGCTTCAGATGAGAAACATAGAGATTATCAAAAGATCAGATACAAAGCATTATAACAATAAATTATGTTCTATTTACTCTCTTTTAATAACAAGAACTGAAAAAGCATATGGAATAATAACAGGATGAAACACTTAACAGAGAAGGATAACACCACCAACACTTCGACACAAGAATCTTGTGAATAATTTTTCTATTTCTGGTCAATCCTTGAAAGGTTACAGAATAGCTCCTAGGATAAAAAGGTCTCCAATCAACCCCCTATCTTATTACAAAACAGTGCTTTAAATAATAAAAACAACACTCTAACTGTTTTGATTTTGCTGGCAGTACAATCCCACAAAATCATAAAAAATAGAATACAAAATAAACAAGATAGAAAATAGAATGAGGAAAATATATCGAATCCTTTAATTTTGGAATTGTATGGTCATCTGTGTAACTGAAATCCCCTTTGAAAGGCTGCCACCAGATGCTCTGCCTCAAATATGATAGAATCAAGGCTTCACCTTCTGTTGACATCGAACCCAAGAATATGCCATTTGCGACTTATCTTGGATGAATTTATTTAATGAGGATAAAGTTGCATGTTGATTTGGTGCTTAAAATGTGCAACTAACTGATTCACATGCCCCTTTGACTGCCACATGGTTGCCAAAATATTTGGATCTGTTGATGCTTTTGTGGAGTCGGTATTTGTCACCTGTATTTGTTCCATTGAATGAGTAACTGTTACCAAATGTGCCATGTTCCCTAACTGCTAAAGGGTTCAACCAATGCCTAAATGTTGGGATATTTTGCCATTTGTATTATTTGGATGCCTTGAAAACTGGATCTTAGGTTTCAATATTGACAATGATGCCTTAAATTTCCTTTGCAAAATTTAAACAGAGGTTATGATTTTTATTCCTCTCCCATGAGTTGAGACTCTTCTTGGTATTTATAGTATGTTCATCGACGGTCCCCTTGCTAATGTTGCATATTGCAAGGGCATTGGAGAATCAAACTGGAAAGGATATAAGTTCACATTGCCTCAAAAATACAAAGCTTTCATGCACCTCGAAATCATGGTTGTTTACACTACCTTCATTTGCTCATATGCCCAATCTAGAGACTTTATACCACCTTTCATGTCGAGAAAATATTCTAGAAATGTTGCACCAATGACTGTAGCTTTTTATTTCCTCAACCCCAATTTGCACTAAAAAACTTGACTAGAAATCATGCACCGAATGTAAGTTTACAAATCCCATATTTCCAACAGTTGCCTGCTTTCACAATGGATAGAAAAACCACCAAATTTATCTGCAATCACTACATCAGTCTTGACAAAGTTAGAGGTCGATGATGCAAGCGAGCAAATCTAGATAGTGTTATTACTAGTATCTTGTGGGTAAATTAGTTGTGCTTCATATCTGCAATGTTCCTTTGTTTTGAAATTTGTTGTGTATATAAGGTATGGATAGAATCCATGAACAACAGAGAAACCCATGGTCGAGAAATCGAGGTTGGCATCGGCAATGAGATCTGTAATAGCCTCCAGTGCCTTCTCCAGGAGATTTCCCCACACAAACCCTGGCATAATTTACTAGTGGAAGCAAGAATTTCCCAGGTAGTCATCATGATAAATATCGTGTCGACTTGTATCTTGACACTTGCACATTCATTCTTAGTTATTTCACAAACCAAAATGCTTGAGGCCTCCTCCACTTTGCGCGTGGTGGTGAGAGCTTCAAAAATAGTGTTGTAACTCTTTAAAATCAGGAAAGGTGCCATTAGACACCATCTCATCTAAGAGACAAAATGTAAGGTCAACCTGGTTTTGGTTTGCATGTACAAAGGAAAATTTCCCCAAATCAGAAAGCAACAATGCACTCCTCGAGGTGTACATGAATTCAAAGTCTAAACCCTTGTCACTAAATCTCTGTCGATCACTCCAACTTGTTCCGTGTTGGATCCTTATATGGAGTTCGATTACTGGTGTGTAAGAGCATCGATTTTCTATTAATGTTGATGGCAGATGCTCTGGAGATCCATATCCATGTGTAGGCAACAAAGTAGCAAAATCAATAAGACGTGCCCATAACACTTAAAGGCTCAACTTGCAACTACACAACTAGCAAAAACTTCATAACGACTGTGCGAAAAACTAATCATCTGGGAATCTTCAAGTATTCATTTGCATTTGGTATTTGATGCTTTCTATCTGACAGGTGTATGCGCTCCTTTGTCAGAAGACACACTGCCAGATCCGTTTGCAACATTATCACCATCAAACTCATCAATATTCATTGTCGATCTGTCGTCTAGGTTGCATGAAACAAATGCCAAAGGTACATCATGAGGGAAATATTGTGTAAACCCTCTCATCCATGACCTCTGTTATGTTACTCAAGTCAACTGCTCACCAAAGTAATGAGACGAGTTTTTATCTGAACAAGCATAACAATCGAGGGTGTCCAGGTTGCACCTTTTGACCTGATACATGTTTTGGACAGCTGCGCAATCACCTTGGCGCATGATCTCCACTATAGATGGCACATCAACATCTGAACCTACACACATTGGCTGTCAATGCCTTGCCATTCCTTGACAAGTGAACTCTAGTCGACACCTGGGCGCACAGAGCAACTCTGTGTTTTTATTTTTAAAGTTTTGGGGATTAATCCCACATTCACGAGGAGAAAACATATATGAGTATTGATATATGCCAATAGTTACAATGTATTTCGATGAAGTGAGCCCAAGGCTATCCACTTTTTCTTGGTGCTTGGGCGCTGGTTTGTATGTTTTTGCTTGGCTTGTGGTCATATGATGTTGTGTTCTAAACAAGCTCGGGGGCTTAGGCTTGCAGGCTATTTAAAAAAAAAATGAAATTGTCAAAATCCCTACAAAGGCCAAGAAGGCCAATTTTGAATTAAAAGGCCAAATTTCACTAATATAGCCAAATTTAGGTTAATAAAAACCAAAAACTTTGCAAAATAATTTTTTTCCATACAAACCAACTATTCATAATTTCTTGTCTAAAATGCACTGGAGTTTTAACTTACTTTGAAGTTCACATACAAGTACTTGGCTTATGCTTGGTCAAAGTCGAGTGCTGCTTGCCACCTTTACATCTTCACTATGCCTCATGAGAAATCTGCATTATGCCTGAAAAATATATCAGTCAGAATACTGATTTCCCTATAAATTATAGGGTCCTAACAAGCTCCAAGCTTAAACTTATGGTCTGAGGAAGTTTATACTATTTTCCCATTTTATTCATGTATATTATAGGTGTCTTCTTTCTCTTCCTACACATCTTTTCATACCCATATTCCAAATTTGGCTCCACGGTTGTCTTCTGTGGCTCATAATATTTCCATAGACTGCTCCTGTGCCCCAAATAGACTTCTGAGCAAGGAATTATGCCTTCTAGAAGTAAAATGGTGCCGAAATTTTACCTTAATTTTTTCAGATGTAACTTTCTCATAGAAGCTTTGTTTTGCGCCCGAAGTAGCTCATTGGGTAGCTCTCTCCGAGTTATTTTATTTAAGTTGAAAATGTATAGGTGTACCAAATGTACACTTTGTTCTTGTAAAAATTGATTGCTTAAAAATGTCGTTTAGGGCCTCAAAATCGCCTCGCAAGTTTAAGAACTTCAAAATTATGATTTTTTCATAGAAAATTGGTTTATTTACTATTATAAAATCCTTTTATAGAGTGATGAGTGTGGAGCGAGCTAGGGTTTCACCAGCGTGAACAGGCTGGGAGGGCCAATGGCGGCGCCAGGGAGCGGGGGGTCGGCCCCTCTCCCGCCGGTTCCGTGCAAAGAGGCATTCACGAGACTGGTTAACAGATGCGGGAAGAAAACGACGGCTCCAGCGATCCCGAAATTCATCAAGAAGCTTGAGGATATTCCGGAAATAGCCCTTCCTGAAGAAAGACCAATGCAGATCGCCCTGGCTCTGGCCCAGCGTGGCCTCGTGGGGCAGTTCATGGGCCTATGGCCGTCCTCCAAAACCACTGATGATTGGATCCAACGCAACTGGAAACCAAATTTGGCACATGGGGTTACCTGCTACCCTGTCGGGAGAGGATATTTCGTTTTTGAATTTATTTCTGAAGAGGACCGCGACCTAATTTTCAGGAACGACCCCTATTTCATGGGATCGCAGGGTATTTATTTGAACAAATGGACCCCGGATTTTGACCCCATGGTGGATACACCCAAAGAAGTGCCGGTGTGGGTTAGGTTACCTAATCTCCCGATGCATTGCTGGGATTCAGAATCTCTACAACGGATAGGGAATGGAGTGGGCAGGTACATAGACAGAGCTAACAATCGCGGACAGTACAGTTGTGCCAGAATATGCGTGGAGGTAGACCTGGAAGCAGGGCTGCCTGAAGCAGTCAAGCTCTCGATCGGCACTTGGACCCACTTTCAGAAACTCGACTACGAGCACTTACCCTTCAAATGCAGAAACTGTCAGGAGCATGGCCATTTTCAAAGGAATTGCCCTAAAAACCAACCTAACGGGAAAGAGGATGCAGAAGGATGGCAGAAAGTTAGAAGAGGCAAAAACTCGAACAATGCCAGAGGCAAGGACAAAAGGACTCAGGAACCTCTAATGGAAGGCCATCCCTCCCATAATGCTCCCGAAGCCCCCCAATCCCCCTCTACCGATCCAGCAACAACCGAAAATGAAATTCCTCCATTGACCACCCATGCACCAAAGTCGCCCACCAAGTCACGAAATCATGATAACGAGCACATCAGTCTGATCTCAAATGAAGACTTGGACATTCTGGAGGAGGAAGCCGAAGAAGCTAGCAGCCCAAAAGGCTCTCCGGAGCAGCCAAAGCGAGGAAGAAAGTCAGAAAAAAGAAGAAGAGAAGAGCAAGCTAATAAGGAAGTGGCCCTAGGCACCCAACACACTATCCCTGATATGACACACACAAGATCAGGAGCCAAGCCAGGGAAAACACCGAAAGGTGGACCCCCCCTCCCTCCAATTAAATAATGCAATACGTCTCCTGGAACTGTCGAGGACTAGGAAGCAAAATAAAAGAAGAAGCCTTACGGGACATCGTAAGGTTGGAGCGACCATAAGTCCTCCTCATCCAGGAGACGAAAATGGAGGACGCAGACCTCCTAAGGATAAGCCCCACGTTTTGGAAGAAAGGTCCAGGAAAAGCAGTCAGCGCAAGAGGAGCCTCCGGGGGGCTAGCGACCTTCTGAGATTCGAAAAAGATGGAGCTCAAGGAAGAATTCGGTACACTTCATTGGCTTTTCACCAAGCTGATCCATAAAGAATCCGGACACCAGGTAAGTCTATTCAATTTGTATGTGCCTGTATTACTCAACGAGAAAAAATTTTGTTGGGACTCTCTTCAACTTTTTCTTAACAGCCATCATACCGAGAATCTAGTAGTGGCAGGGGATTTAAACGTCACCCTTTCGCTGGCTGAGAAAAAAGGGGGTTCAATTGTTCGAGACCCCTCCAGAGAATGGGTCGAAGATTTGATAGTAGCCTGGGAGTTAGAAGATATCCCTCCCACTAATGGAAAATTCACATGGTCAAATAAACGAGTTGGACCTGGCCATATAGCCGCCAGGTTGGATCGCTTTCTCATCCAGTCCTCCTTCCTCACTTTAGGGCTGAGAGCCTCTTCGAAACTCCTGCCTCACTACACCTCTGATCACAAACCAATTTCCTTCTCTATTCGTCCAAGTGCTGCGCTGGGCCCCATCCCGTTCAAGTTCTCCCCCCTCTGGCCAGCTCAAAGTGAATTTCTTAGCTTAGTTCAGCTCTCCTGGAAAGTCCCGGTCACAGGTTCTCCCTTCATTGTGTGGGAGGAAAAACTCAGACGCCTGAAAGCAGCTCTTAAGATCTGGATCAAAACTCTAGCCTCCCCCATGGAGGAAAGGAGACAAGCCCAGGAAAGGTTGGAGCTACATCAAAAGGCTATGGAAGAGGTCACTATTACCCAATCTCTCCTCTAGCAGGAAGTTGACAATCAAAGCAAGATGCACAAAACTTGTAGAGAAGAGGAAACTTATTGGAGGATGAAGTCCAGGGCGCTTTGGCTTCAAGACGGTGATAAAAACACAGCCTTTTTTCACAAGCATACCCAAGCCAGAATAAACTATAATTCCATTGAGGAAATCCATATGCAGGAGCTAGTATACAGAGATGCACACAGCATAAAGGAAGCCGCCCATATCCACTTCAAAAATCTTTATTCGGCAACATTGACGGATGAACTGAACCCTCTTGCCTATCTGATTTCATAGGTGCCCAAGCTGATAACTGGGGATGAGAACCATGTGTTGATCAGGCCGATCAGTGATCAGGAAATCAAACAAGTGGTCTTCAATATGCATCCTGACAAGGCCCCGGGGCCTGACGGATTTACTGCTCGATTCTTTACTCAGTGCTGGGATATCATTCAAAAAGATCTCTGCAAGATGGTCAGGAAGTCTCAGGACTGCAACAGATTGGGAGGAAGCACCAATTCGTCATTTCTCGCACTCATACCAAAAGAAAAAGGTGCAAAGTCTTTCAACAGGTTCAGACCAATCTCGCTTTGCAACACCGGGTATAAAATAATCACAAAGATAATTGCCAACAGGATTAAGAAAATCCTCCCAAAGATGATCTCGGAAAATCAAGGAGGCTTTGTCCGAGGGAGACAAATCCTGGACAATATAATTCTCGTCCAGGAAGCCATTCATACAAGCTGTAAAAAACGAGAGAAAGGAATGGTAGTCAAGCTGGA
>JZKD02S1975846.1:44962-63378 GCA_000966675.3 Picea glauca
CAAGCTCTTCCCTTATTGTCAAGAGAATCTCTTTATCTCTTTGCTATGAGCTTTCCTTTGGTGGAGGATTGAAGTGGTGGAGACCCAGTTGGAAGGAACTTGGTTTCTTGGTTTCTAATCGTGACGACACGGAAGTCTGTAATGTTGATATTTTTGTTGATCAATTATTAATAGAAATACTCCTTTCTCGTCCAATCAATATCTTGCGAATATATGATTATTATTCATGGGCATGTTTGTAATGTTTATTATTGGATTGTGTTATCTAATGTGCTAACTCATTTTATATATTGTCACTATATACTTGCATCACTTGTTCGTTGAGAAATTCTTGCAGGTGTAAGGCTTTGGGTCAAAGTGCTCAACGGTGGAACGACATCAAACGATTGGATCGAGGTAGGCTTCTTCCTCGTATTGCACATTAGTTTATATAGCACATGTTGGAATTGAGTTGATTTCTGCAGTCATACTTGTCTGTTGTGGTTTACCCTTGGCCATAGAGAGTTTTTCCCTTGTAACAAGGGATGAATCTTTCACCTCCGTGACCAAGCTTGGATCAGGTTGGGTGTGATCTTTCACCACCGACTTGATCTCTAGGGTTTGTTCAATCCAAACCCTCAAAACCCCCAAGTGCATGGGCTCTCTAGCAAGATGTTGGGTATGTGTTATATTCTTTACATGTGTGTGTGTGGGTGCGTCAGATTCGACAACTACGTCTGACGATCCCATTTTTTTCTATTTTAGTGGATTTTTCTATTTTTAGTGTTTTTCTAAATAATCCTGGATTAAGGGATTAGGGTTTTGGTAGCTACTAAATACCTAAAACATTGTATATATTTTATGGTGAATGGTGAAATTAATACAATGAAGAGTTGAAAGGTGTGGCACCAAGGAAGGTTGGTTTTCTCCTGTTTAAGGGTTTCCAGTGTAAATATATGTGTACTATGTGTATGAGCCATTGATTAATTTATGTTTTTCTTAAGAATCTGTATCCATTGCTTTACTTCACAGGTTTAAAACTTACATGTGGTATCAGAGCTCGTTTTTGGCTTCAGGGGGACGCCTTTGTTGCTGAGGGTTTGACTCAGTCTTGATAGATCAAGTTTATCTTGAGTCTATGATAAATTTGGGTTTAGTGGGAGCTTTTGTAGTGGTGATTCGAGTGTAGAAAGAGGAATGGCGAGCTCTTCTAGAATCAAGATAGAGAAGTTCAACGGTGAAAAAATTGAGCTATGGAAGCTCAAGATGGAGGACCTTCTTGTAGAAAAAAAACAATGGATCGTTGTGGATCCTGGTACACAACCTATTGGTACGCAGTCTACTGGCACATAGTCTACTAGTACACAACCTACTAGTACACAAACTACTAGTACACCACCTACTGGTACGTCGAAGGAAGATTGGGAGAAGTTGGACAGAAGAGCAAGGAGTACTATTTGACTCTGCCTAGCAGATTCAGTATTGTTGAATGTCTCGGGAGAATATACGACCAAGGAACTATGGGATAAGTTAGGAAATTTGTATCAATCAAAGTCCCTGGTAAACAAGTTGTTTCTTCGAAATAAGTTGTATAATCTTAGGATGGAAGATGGAGATTCTGTGACAGAACATCTAAATGCCTTTAATACTCTGGTAATTCAACTGGTATATGTTAATATTACGATTACAGAAGAAGATAAGTGTATTACTTTTTTATGTTCTTTGCCAGACTCTTGGGATAATCTGGTTGTAGCAATTGGTAGTACCACTCAATCTACATTGAAGTATGAGGATGTAGTTGCATCCTTGTTATCTGAAGAGATGAGGCAGAAAATCATGGATAGTCAAAGCACAGATGCTTTATTTGTAAGAGGCCATACCCAAGACATGAATCCTGGTAAGTCTTCAGGGGGGAGATCTAAATCTACAGGTAGATCTAAGTCTCTAGGAAAATCTTTGAGGAAATGCTGGAAGTGTGGTAAAACAGGGCATTATAAGAAAGATTTCAAGTCTAATAAGGTTGATAAACCAAAGGGATCTGATAATTCCTCTTCCACAGAGGCAAAAACCTCCACTGAAGAAAGAGGTGATGTTTACATGGCATCTACAAGTACACATGCAGACCGTGGTGTATGATTAATCAACTCAGGTGTGTCATATCATATGAATCCTCAGAGGGAGTGGTTCTGTGAATATGAAAGATATGATGGTGGTGATGTATTCCTAGGAGATGACTCAACAGCCAAAATCATGGGACGTGGAAGGGTTAAGTTGTTGCTAAAAGATGGAAGGATTAGAACTCTCCCTGGGGTTCTTCACATTCCAAAACTAGCCAGGAGCCTAATATATGTAAGCAGGTTGGATGGTGTAGGAGTGGATACTATATTGGGAAAGGGAACTTGCAAGATGGTACGAGGAGCAATGGTGTTGATGAGGGGAGTTCGGTGTGGAACTTTGTACAAGTTGTTGGGAAGCACTTATACTAATGGGTGTAACCATTCTGTTGTCCCTAAGCAGAGACATAAAGAAGACAAGACCAATATTCTCCCTGGAAAGAAGACCATGATGTGGCATCAAAGATTGGGGCATATTGGAGAAAAGGGCCTTCGAACACTACATGGTAAAGGTATGGTTGAAGGTATGTCTAATTGCACTCTAGATTTTGAATTCTGTGAAAATTTCATATATGGTAAATAGAATCAAGTAAGATTCCCATCTGGTGCTACAAGACTAAAGGGGATCTTATAGTTGATACACAGTGATGTGTTTGGACCTGTGTTTGTTCCATCACTAGATAAATCTGTGTATTATGTTCCATTCGTAGATGACTTCTCAAGGAACACATGGATTTATTTTCCTAGAAATAAATATGAGGTATTTGATAAATTTAAAGAGTTTAAGGCTCTGGTAGAAAATTAGACACAGAAGAAAATAAAAGTATTGAGGACAGATAATGGTGGAGAATTATGCGTAAAAGAATTCGAAGAATTATGTAAGAAGTGTGGTATAGCAAAGAAAAATACTACTCCATACACACCTCAGCGGAACAGAGTTGCAGAGAGGATGAACAAGACATTGATGGAAAAATCATGAAGCATGCTTAGTGGTGCCGAGTTAGGACAAGAATTCTGGGTAGAGGTAGTGGGTACAACATGTTACATGGTCAATCAATCACCCTCATTAGCGCTGGATGATAAAACTCCACACGAGGTATGGACTGGTAAGAAACCCTCTTTTGGACATCTTAGAGTGTTTGGTTGTGATGCTTATGTACATGTTCCAAAGGAAAATAGGAGTAAGTTAGATAATAAAGCTGAAAAGTGTATCTTTGTGGGTTATAAATATGGTGTGAAACGTTATAAGCTTTGGAACCCATAAACTAGGAAGATTGTTTACAGTCAGGATGTTGTTTTTAGAGAGGTAAAAGATGCTTCCAAACAAGAATTCCTACCAAGGCAAGAAGAACTTGAGAAAATATAGTTTGAGTTGGATGATGCAAAATCTGAATCATCTAAAGAAGATGAAGCAGAAGAAGAAAAACCTCATACCCCAGTATTGAGGAGATCAATGACAGAAAGAAGGCAACCAGAAAGGTATAGTCCACCTAATTTTTGTTCTAATTTTTCTTTATCTATTATTGATGATGATCCCATAACTGTCAGGGAAGCAGTGAATTTAGAGGATAGTAAACTCTGGAAGAAGGCCATGGTTGAAGAAATGGATTCATTGGATAAGAATGAGGCATGGGATATAGTTGAGTTGCCAACTGGAAGAAAATCCATTGGTATCAAATGGTTGTTTAAGAATAAGTTGAATGCAGAAGGAAAAGTGGAGAAATACAAAGCTCAATTAGTAGCAAAAGGTTATTCCTAGGTAGAGGGAATTGACTTTGGTGAGATTTTTTCTCTTGTTTCCAAGTTAACTTCTATTAGATTTTTTTTATCTATTGTTGTTGCTTTTGATCTTGAAGTGGAACAGATGGATGTGAAGACAACATTTCTACATGGGGATATGGAAGAAGAAATCTACATGAAGCAACCAGAAGGATTTGTAGTGAAGGGAAAGAAAGAGTTGGTCTGTAAGCTAAAGAAGACACTATATGGTCTGAAGTAATCACCTAGGACGTGGTACCAAAAGTTTGACACATACATCCTTGGATTGGGATTTGTGAGAAGCAGGGTTGATCACTATGTATATTCCAAGAAGGTTGGTAATCACTTCATTTATGCAGTGTTGTACGTTGATGACATGTTGCTGGTAGGAAATAACATGGATGTTATCAAGGAGGTGAAATCGCAATTATCCTCCAAATTTGACATGAAGGATCTCGGTGCTGCTAACTTCATTCTGGGAATGGATATTAAAAGAGATCATGTAAACAGGAAACTCTGGTTGAATCAAAGAAAATATGTTGAGACAATATTATAGAGGTTTAATATGCATGGAAGTAAATCGGTCAAGGTTCATATTCCTATAGGTGTAAAGTTATCTGCAAATCAGTGTCCCCAGACACAGGAAGAAGAAGAGGACATGTCCCATGTTCCTTGTGTCAGTGCAGTTGGCAGTTTGATGTATGCAATAGTTTGTACTAGATCAGACATTGCACATGCAGTGGGAGTTTTGAGAAGGTATATGTCAAAACTAGGGAAGGAGCATTAGACAGCGGTAAAGAGGGTCTTCGGGTATTTGTGTGGCACTACCAATTATGGATTGTGCTACCAAGGAAGACTAGGATTGGACAGAGTGGTTGACATACATGGGTTTGTTGATGCAGACTGGGCTGGAGATCTAGATCGCAGAAGATCCACAAGTGGGTATGTGTTTAACGTATTTGGAGGAGAAATCAGTTGGATGATCAAAAGACAGGTTGTAGTGGCACTCTCAACTACAAAAGCTAAATACATGGCATCCATTCATGCAAGCAACGAAGTAGTATGGCTACAGAGATTGTGTCCAGGTATTAGGTTGGTACAAAAAGCAGTGAGATTAGAGTGTGACAGTCAGAGTGCAATCTACCTAGCAAAGAACCATGCTTATCATTCAAAGACAAATCATATTGATGTTCAGTATCACTTTGTGAGAGACATGGTTGAAGAAAAGAAGGTGTTGCTGGAAAAGTTTGACACTTTGAAGAATGTTGCAGATTCATTGACAAAGTCTGTGAGCACAAAGAAGTTCTCCTGGTGTAGAGTAACAATGGGCATTGTTTCCTTGAATTGTTGACTATGTAATCCTGTGAACCCTTGTATGCAAAGAAAACAACAAGCGGGAGAATGTTGGGTATGCGTTATATTATTTGCATGTGTATGTGTGTGGGCATGTCAAATTCGACAACTGCATCTAACGATCCTAGCTTTTTCCATTTTAGCGAATTTTGCTATTTTAGCGGATTTTGCTATTTTTAGCGGTTTTCTAAATTAATTCTGGATTAAGGGATTAGGGTTTTGGTTACTACAAAATACCTAAAACATTGTATATATTGTATGGTGAATGGTGAAATTAATACAATGAAGAGTTGAAAGGTGCGACACCAATGAAGGTTGATTTTATCCCAGTTAAGGGTTTCCAACGTAAATATTTGTGTACTATGTGTATGAGCCATTGATTAATTTATGTTTTGCTTAAGAATCAGTATGCATTGCTTTACTTCATAGGTTTAAAACTTACACAATAAGCCAAACATCAAAATGATAAAAAACATAATGAGATAATAGAGGCCCGTATCTCTCTTTTATCCTACCTATTCACCTTTTCTCTCCAAGTGACTTTTTACTTTATTTTATTATTCCTTAATTAAATCACTTTTATTGATTAATTAATCCTTTTATATCTAAAAAGTGATTTATCCATCCTTATGTCTTCTTCGGCCACTAAAAGTTACTTCTCATTATCTTATCCTGTGGTGTTATTCCCATCGATTCTGATGAGCTATTACACTGAGAGGTTCCTCCAAGTATTATGCCCAATATGGCCTTCTTAGTGAATTTAATTAAAATATAACCCATAATATCTCAAAATTATGAAAATCATCGGAATGCAACAGAACCAAAGTCAAGTAGTGTGGAATGGATCCTTATGATGAAATATGATGAAAAATGCAAGTTGGGCCCAATAAAACCCCTCAATAGATCCTATACTCGCTATCACACCCATTTGGCTACTCTGGTCAGCATAACACTCTCTAATATAATGGTGTCAAAAAGTGGGGACATTACAGTCCTCCCTGCTATAATATTGTTTGTTCTCAAACAATAACTGAATATCGGGGTCCCATGTCTGCCTGTGTGACACACAGTAGACTTCCCTCAAAGTGTGGCCCCTCCAAGTGCTCCCCATGGATGACACCTAATGGCTCTTGATGAGTAGAAGGATCAATGGCCATAGAACCTAAGTTAACTCCCCGAGCACCCACTCTATTCAAAACTCAATTCCATCAAACACTGAACTACCAAGCACTCCAATCCCTGGATCCCATACCAAGATGTGAACTACAATGCCCTGTGAAGAATAGTCTATACAAATAACACAAAGCCTCAACCCGAAATGAGCATGTCCTCCAAGTACATACAAAATTCAACACGACCTCCACCAACTGAACATGATGCTACCATAATGAGGTCCTACAAAACCTCAATGAGTCACTGACAAGTAACTTGATTTCCCCCATATTGAAGCTCACTGGAAAATCAAAGTGACTTTCCCCTATAAAGATCCACTCGCCTCTATTTATCAATGAAATGCCCAGCCCTGTAATCCCATGGTCCCATGCTAGTCTCTGACAAGGACCATCATGTTGACGATGCACTACTCTGATCATGATTGTTTGTTCAAGGTATACATACTATATCCCCCACTCCTAGATCCTCATGCTAAAATACCTATGATAATTGGGCTTGCAATCAAGAAGTTGAACCTGTAAAGGTATCTCTGTGGAACCAACATCTTTCCAACCATCTCCATACTCGATCATGAGTATCAATAGGGAGAACTTGTCTTGCCACATAGAACATGTCCTTGCAGTCCCTCTCAAAACAATCCAAAAGTGAAGTATGTTACTCTCTGGCACAACCCGGACCATCATAAGATGAAATAACCCACTGATTGAATGGACTTTCGGATCCCATGGAAAAATTGGAAGTTCATCACTTCCAATCCCCACTAATTTTTTATATTCTCTACTGATAATTGTCAGAATCCCTCCATCCCCATCCTAATGAGAACCTACATCTATAAAAATATCTGAAATATCCTTTGTCCCATGGCCTAAGACACTCTCTATCACGCTCAAGGCCTCGACTGTATGTCTCTAATAATATACCCATATCCTGATGTGTGCCATAAAGACACTCCTGTCAAGTGGTCTCGGCCTACCAACTCTTCATGTCCCATGCCATTATCTATCTCCCCCTGTGATGTTGCCAATGATGAAGGTATCGGGAAAGGCTAACAGAAATATATGCAACTAACTATAGGACTGGAAAGTGTCATATGCTTTGGCCAATCCCAAGGACTTGACCAAACACTCATCCACCGATACCCGTGGAAAATAATCACCTATGCTCAACACTGAACTCCAACCATCGCATACAACAGTAAGGATCTCCACAAATTGTTGTTCAATCACTCTCCATCCATCATCACTCACGCAACTCCTGCTATGGTGAAGGTGATCTCCCAGATCTATATACTGCAACAAGGGAGAGGAATCTCCATGCTCCACTAAGTATGTCTCCTTCCTGCAATCCAATGTGTTCACATCTGTATGTCTCTATGAACTACCACTCATCATTGTATGCCCCTGCATACTCGTGTAATCTCCTATATACAACTCCAACATCATGGATCATGGGTGTACTACTAGGTCAACCTCTACATGAAGGTCAGCCAATCCTGCAACATAAATGGAAATGTCCCCATAACTGCCCCTAGCTCTGGAATCCCCATGTGTATGTGTATGCTAAAACTGTCTCAAGACTCCTCGTGAGGGGAGCTCCCTGTGACCCATGTACATCCTCTTGCGTCTTCGGATCACATCTCTCCATACTCATCAGTGATCCTGGGAACTCCTCCTGCTCCTCCATCAAATGGTGCTCCATTGTTAAACCACCAACAACCTCTAGCAATGTGGTTGAAGGATATGTCTGACTCTCTACTGAGATAGATGTAGTGGATCTCTGTCTAATCTCCTCAAGGAGCTCCTCCGATGTGGACTCTGATTCTTTAAGGGTTGTTGTGTGCCTTCCAAGAATATTTGTGTTCTCACCAACTCATGAGTGAGTCGGTCCACCTCCAAATCCTGCTCCCTCAGGGCCCTGTGATACATCTCACCAACCTTCAATAGGTAATCTCTATCCATCAACAACTGTTGGTAGTCGGCCCTCGTCACAGTCACTCTCTCCCCGAGAGTATGAAATTCATCCATGGAAAACCCCCCATCTGAACTATCATGTGCCATTGATGCCCTCCAGCAATAATATGCCACCAATGCATGTGTATCATCAATGTGTCTAGTAGCTTCCATGATCATTTCCTCACTGACTCTCAACTGACCTTCCAGGTGTCGTGACTCCTGATCACAATAATGTTGATGTGTTATCTCATGCCTCCCACTACTAATGTCCATAATGGGATCCCCAACAACACACTCCTCAAAAGACAAGGCACTGAACTTCCACCTATCCACTATGATACTGAGTCCTCCTATATGCCACTGCACTCCATCACCAACTGCTACCTCCATCTGAGTCGCATTATATTCTGTATGGGTAGTTGTATCCTCTTGTGCACTCATTCTGCTAATGTTATTTGCACCTAGATCCCATACATATGTGCCTAGACATGAGATGTTGTCATCACAACTAATAAGGAGTGCATCTTCATCACTGTAGACTGGTCCTGGAGGTGAGTATGTCATCAAACTTCCAGTCTCCACAACCTTATCAAACAATGGAATCTCCAAAAGAGGTGACTCACTCTCCTCATACTAATAGGTATGTGTAAGGTCAGTTGTCTCTAAGTCATGTCTCTTCCCCTGGGTCTGTGGATCCATATGTCCCTGGTGTGAAACCCTCACACAAGGCTCCTCCACCATATCAGAAATGCCACTGATATCCTCATGTGTCGCAGCTATCATAAGTGTCTGGGAAGATGAAAAATGTGTCACTATCATCATAGAAAGCTCATCGTCCTTCACGCATGACTTCCTGGAAGCCATGTCTACATCCAAGGGTAGGTCATCTAATCTCCTAATCTCATCATGTCTAAGTGCTAACACATATGAATCTTCACTTGTGTCACCACTGTGTTGAAGTATTGAATCCTCAACACAACTTGATGTGGAAGATAAAGAACTTGCACTATCCTCTTGTCCATTAGTCTGCCCCTCAGATGTGCAATAGTCACTAACATCATCAGACTGCTCTAAATAGACATCTATCATTGCATCCTCATGCATCACCTCATCATCACTATCATAGTGTACCTCAACAATGTGCACCTTCCCTATACCCCTACATCTGTGGTCTGGGTCCCGAGGCTCTTTGCAACTATACCAAAGCTCCCTGCTCCTAGTGGGTGTAGGATTAATCTGTGCTTCCTTCCATCTAGTTGCTCTGGCTTTGTTTTCCTCTGCTATGTCGACCCAATGTGTAACCTCATCTTTGCTCCACCTAGTATTTTTTATGGATGCAAATTTTTCGAATGTTACTTGAGCCCTAAATCTCTCACTAAGGGAGTAATATTCCCTTTCACATTATACAATCTCTCTAGAAAAGTCCAAAAACTCCATCTCTCCATATGGAAGACCCCTCAGGNCTTGGGATAATCTGGTTGTAGCAATTGGTAGTACCACTCAATCTACATTGAAGTATGAGGATGTAGTTGCATCCTTGTTATCTGAAGAGATGAGGCAGAAAATCATGGATAGTCAGAGCACAGATGATTTATTTGTAAGAGGCCATACCCAAGACATGAATCCTGGTAAGTCTTCGAGGGGGAGATCTAAATCTACAGGTAGATCTAAGTCTCTAGGAAAATCTTTCAGGAAATGTTGGAAGTGTGGTAAAACAAGGCATTATAAGAAAGATTTCAAGTCTAATAAGGTTGATAAACCAAAGGGATCTGATAATTCCTCTTCCACAGAGGCAATAACCTCCACTGAAGAAAGAGGTGATGTTTACATGGCATCTACAAGTACACATGCAAACCGTGGTGTATGATTAATCAACTCAGGTGTGTCATATCATATGATTCCTCAAAGGGAGTGGTTTTGTGAATATGAAAGATATGATGGTGGTGATGTATTCCTAGGAGATGACTCAACAGCCAAAATCATGGGACGTGGAAGGGTTAAGTTGCTGCTAAAAGATGGAAGGATTAGAACTCTCCCTGGGGTTCTGCACATTCCAAAACTAGCCAGGAGCCTAATATATGTAAGCAGGTTGGATGGTGCAGGAGTGGATACTATATTGGGAAAGGGAACTTGCAAGATGGTACGAGGAGCAATGGTGTTGATGAGGGGAGTTCGGTGTGGAACTTTGTACAAGTTGTTGGGAAGCACTTATACTNCATAACTGTCAGGGAAGCAGTGAATTTAGAGGATAGTAAACTCTGGAAGAAGGCCATGGTTGAAGAAATGGATTCATTGGATAAGAATGAGGCATGGGATATAGTTGAGTTGCCAGCTGGAAGAAAATCCATTGGTATCAAATGGTTGTTTAAGAATAAGTTTAATGCAGAAGGAAAAGTGGAGAAATACAAAGCTCAATTAGTAGCAAAAGGTTATTCCTAGGTAGAGGGAATTGACTTTGGTGAGATTTTTTCTCTTGTTGCCAAGTTAACTTCTATTAGATTTTTTTTATCTATTGTTGTTGCTTTTGATCTTGAAGTGGAACAGATGGATGTGAAGACAACATTCCTACATGGGGATATGGAAGAAGAAATCTACATGAAGCAACCAAAAGGATTTGTAGTGAAGGGAAAGAAAGAGTTGGTCTGTAAGCTAAAGAAGACACTATATGGTCTGAAGTAATCACCTCGGACGTGGTACCAAAAGTTTGACACATACATCTTTGGATTGGGATTTGTGAGAAGCAGGGTTGATCACTATGTATATTCCAAGAAGGTTGGTAATCACTTCATTTATGCAGTGTTGTACGTTGATGACATGTTGTTGGTAGGAAATAACATGGATGTTATCAAGGAGGTGAAATCGTAGTTATCCTCCAAATTTGACATGAAGGATCTCGATGCTGCTAACTTCATTCTGGGAATGGATATTAAAAAAGATCATGTAAACAGGAAACTATGGTTGAATCAGAGAAAATATGTTGAGACAATATTACAGAGGTTTAATATGCATGGAAGTAAATTGGTCAAGTTTCATATTCCTATAGGTGTAAAGTTATCTACAAATCAGTGTCCCCAGACACAAGAAGAAGAAGAGGACATGTCCCATGTTCCTTGTGCCAGTGCAGTTGGCAGTTTGATGTATGCAATAGTCTGTACTAGACCGGACATTGCACATGCAGTGGGAGTTTTGAGAAGGTATATGTCAAAACTAGGGAAGGAGCATTAGACAGCGGTAAAGAGGGTCTTCAGGTATTTGTGTGGCACTACCAATTATGGATTGTGCTACCAAGGAAGACTAGGATTGGACAGAGTGGTGGACATACATGGGTTTGTTGATGCAGACTAGGCTGGAGATCTAGATTGCAGAAGATCCACAAGTGGGTATGTGTTTAACCTATTTGGAGGAGCAATCAGTTGGATGAGCAAAAGACAGGTTGTAGTGGCACTCTCAACTACAGAAGCTAAATACATGGCATCCATTCATGCAAGCAAGGAAGTAGTATGGCTACAGAGATTGTGTCCATGTATTAGGTTGGTACAAAAAGCAGTGAGATTAGAGTGTGACAGTCAGAGTGCAATCTACCTGGCAAAGAACCATGCTTATCATTCAAAGACAAATCATATTGATGTTCAGTATCACTTTGTGAGAGACATGGTTGAAGAAAATAAGGTGTTGCTGGAAAAGTTTGACACTTTGAAGAATGTTGCAAATTCATTGACAAAGTCTGTGAGCACAAAGAAGTTCTCCTGGTGTAGAGTAACAATGGGCATTGTTTCCCTGAATTGTTGACTATGTAATCCTGTGAACCCTTGTATGCAAAGAAAACAACAAGCGGGAGAATTTTGGGTATGCGTTATATTCTTTGCATGTGTGTGTGTGTGGGCATGTCAAATTCGACAACTGCGTCTAACGATCCTAGTTTTTGCCATTTTAGCGAATTTCATTATTTTAGCAGATTTTGCTATTTTTAGCGGTTTTCTAAATTAATCCTGGATTAAGGGATTAGGGTTTTGGTTGCTACGAAATACCTAAAACATTGTATATATTATATGGTGAATGGTGAAATTAATACAATGAAGAGTTGAAAGGTGTGACACCAATGAAGGTTGATTTTATCCCAGTTAAGGGTTTCCAGCGTAAATCTTTGTGTACTATGTGTATGAGCCATTGATTAATTTATGTTTTGCTTAAGAATCTGTATGCATTTCTTTACTTCATAGGTTTAAAACTTACACAATAAGCCAAACATCAAAATGATAAAAAACATAATGAGATAATAGAGGCCCCTATATCTCTTTTATCCTACCTATTCACCTTTTCTCTCCAAGTGACTTTTTACTTTATTTTATTATTCCTTAATTAAATCACTTTTATTGATTAATTAATCCGTTTATATCTAAAAAGTAATTTATCCATCCTTATGGCTTCTTCGGCCACTAAAAGTTACTTCTCATCATCTTATCCTGTGGTGTTATTCCTATCGATTCTGATGAGCTATTACACTGAGAGGTTCCTCCAAGTATTATGCCCAATATGGCCTTCTTAGTGAATTTAATTAAAATATAACCCATAATATCTCAAAATTACGAAAATCATCGGAATGCAACAGAACCAAAGCCAAGCAGTGTGGAATGGATCCTTATGATGAAATATGATGAAAAATGCAAGTTGGGCCCAATAAAACCCCTCAATAGCTCCTATACTCGCTATCACACCCATCTGGCTACTCTGGTCAGCATAACACTCTCTAATATAATGGTGTCCAAAAGTGGGGACATTACAGTCCTCCCTGCTAGAATATTGTTTGTTCTCAAACAATAACTGAATATCGGGGTCCCATGTCTTCTTGTGTGACACACAGTAGACTTCCCTCAAAGTGTGGCCCCTCCAAGTGCTCCCCATGGATGACACCTAATGGCTCTTGATGAGTAGAAGGATCAATGGCCATAGAACCTAAGTTAACTCCCCGAGCACCCACTCTATTCAAAACTCAATTCCATCAAACACTGAACTACCAAGCACTCCAATCCCTGGATCCCATACCAAGATGTGAACTACAATGCCCTGTGAAGTATAGTCTATACAAATAACACAAAGCCTCAACCCGAAATGATCCTATCCTCCAAGTACATACAAAATGCAACACGACCTCCACCAACTGAACATGATGCTACCATAATGAGGTCCTACAAAACCTCAATGAGTCACCGACAAGCAACTTTATTTCCCCCATATTGAAGCTCACTGGAAAATCAAAGTGACTTTCCCCTGTAAAGATCCACTCGCCTCTATATATCAATGAAATGCCCAGCCCTGTAATCCCATGGTCCCATGCTAGTCTCTAATAGGGACCATCATGTTGACGATGCACTACTTTGATCATGATTGTTTGTTCAAGGTATACATACTATATCCCCCACTCCTAGATCCTCATGCTAAAATACCTATGATAATTGGGCTTGCAATCAAGAAGTTGAACCTGTAAAGGTATATCTGTGGAACCAACATCTTTCCAACCATCTCCATACTCGATCATGAGTATCAATAGGGAGAACTTGTCTCGCCACATAGAACATGTCCTTGCATGCCCTCTCAAAACAATCCAAGAGTGAAGTATGTTACTCTCTGGCACAACCCGGACCATCATAAGATGAAATAACCCACTGATTGAATGGACTTTCGGATCCCATGGAAAATTTGGAAGTTCATCACTTCCAATCCCCACTAACTTTTGATATTCTCTACTGATAATTGTCAGAATCCCTCCATCCCCATCCTAATGAGAACCTACATCTGTAAAAATATCTGAAATATCCTTTGTCCCATGGCCTAAGACACTCTCTATCACGCTCAAGGCCTCGACTGTATGTCTCTAATAATCTACCCATATCCTGATGTGTGCCATAAAGACACTCCTGTCAGGTGGTCTCGGCCTACCAACTCTCCATGTCCCCTGCCATTATCTATCTCCCCCTGTGATGTTGCCAATGATGAAGGTATCGGGAAAGGCTAACAGAAATATATGCAACTAACTATAGGACTGGAAAGTGTCATATGCTTTGGCCAATCCCAAGGACTTGACCAAACACTCATCCACCGATACCCGTGGAAAATAATCACCTGTGCTCAATACTGAACTCCAACCATCGGATACAACAGTAAGGATCTCCACAAATTGTTTTTCAATCACTCTCCATCCATCATCACTCACGCAACTCCTGCTACTGTGAAGGTGATCTCCCAGATCTATATACTGCAACAAGGGAGAGGAATCTCCATGCTCCACTAAGTATGTCTCCTCCCTGCAATCCAATGTGTCCACCTCTGTATGTCTCTGTGAACTACCACTCATCATTGTATGCCCCTGCAGACTCGTGTAATCTCCTATATACAACTGCAACATCATGGATCATGGGTGTACTACTAGGTCAGCCAATCCTGCAACATAAATGGAAATGTCCCCATAAGTTCCCCTAGATCTGGAATCCCCATGTGTATGTGTATGCTCAACTGTCTCAAGACTCCTCATGAGGGGAGCTCCCTGTGACCCATGTACATCCTCTTGCGTCTTCGGATCACATCTCTCCATACTCATTAGTGATCCTCGGAACTCCTCCTACTCCTCCATCAACTAGTGCTCCATTGTTAAACCACCAACAACCTCTAGCAATGTGGTTGAAGGATATGTCTGACTCTCTACTGAGATAGATGTAGTGGACCTCTATCTAATCTTTTCAAGGAGCTCCTCCGATGTGGACTCTGATTCTTTAAGGGTTGTTGTGTGCCTTCCAAGAATCTTTGTGTGCTCACCAACTCAAGAGTGAGTCGGTCCACCTCCAAATCCTACTCCCTTAGGGCCCTATGATACATCTCACCAACCTTCAATAGGTAATCTCTATCCATCAACAACTGCTGGTAGTCGGCCCTCGTCACAGTCACTCTCTCCCCGAGAGTATGAAATTCATCCATGGAAAACCCCCTATCTGAACTATCATGTGCCATTGATTCCCTCCAACAATAATATGCCACCAATGCATGTGTGTCATCAATGCGTCTAGTAGCTTCCATGATCGTTTCCTCACTGACTCTCAACTGACCTGCCAGGTGTCGTGACTCCTGTTCACAATCCTGTTGATGTGTTATCTCATGCCTCCCACTGCTAATGTCCATAATGGGATCCCCAACAACACACTCCTCAAAATACAAGGCACTAAACTTCCACCTATCCACTATGATATTGAGTCCTCCTATATGCCACTGCACTCCATCGCCAATTGCTACCTCCATCTGAGTCGCATTATATCTTGTATGGGCAGTTGTATCCTCTTGTGTGCTCATTCTGCTAACGTTATTTGCACCTAGATCCCATACAGATGTGCCTAGACATGAGATGTTGTCATCACGACTAATAAGGAGTGCATCTTCATCACTGTAGACTGGTCCTGGAGGTGAGTATGTCATCAAACTTCCAGTCTCCACAACCTTATCGAACAATGGAATCTCCAAAAGAGGTGACTCACTCTCCTCATACTAATAGGTATGTGTAAGGTCAATTGTCTCTAAGTCATGTCTCTTCCCCTGGGTCTGTTGATCCATATGTCCCTGGTGTGCAACCCTCACACAAGGCTCCTCCACCATATTAGAAATACCACTGATATCCTCATGTGTCGCAGCTATCATAAGTGTTTGGGAAGATGAAAAATGTGTCACTATCATCATAGAAATCTCATCGTCCTTCATGCATGAATTCAAGGAAGCCATGTCTACATCCAAGGGTAGGTCATCCAATCTCCTAATCTCATCATGTCTAAGTGCTAACACATATGAATCTTCACTTGTGTCACCACTGTGTTGAAGTATTGAATCCTCAACAAAACTTGATGTGGAAGATAAAGAACATGCACTATCCTCTTGTCCATTCGTCTGCCCCTCAGATGTGCAACACTCACTAACATCATCGGACTGCTCTAAATAGACATCTATCGTTGCATCCTCATGCATCACCTCATCCTCACTATCATAGTGTACCTCAACAATGTGCACCTTCCCTATACCCCTGCATTTGTGGTCTGGACCCCGAGGCTCTTTGCAACTATACCAAAGTTCCCTGCTCCTAGTGGATGTAGGATTAATATGTGCTTCCTTCCATCTAGCTGCTCTGGCTTTGTTTTCCTCTGCTATGTCGACCCAATGTGTAACCTCATCTTTGCTCCACCTAGTATTTTTTATGGATACAAATTGTTTGAATGTTACTTGAGCCCTAAATCTCTCACTAAGGGAGTAATATTCCCTTTCACATTATACAATCTCTCTAGAAAAGTCCAAAAACTCCATCTCTCCATATGGAAGACCCCTCAGGCTGGGAGGAATCTTGGCTCTGATACCACTGTAATGTTCCCAACTAGATTTGATTGGAACATTGAGTTTTATGATTTTTTGGTTGTGGTATTTTGTCAAACACTTTGTTGATTTTAGTCTCTTAAGTTGTGTTGAGGTTTATAATGGTGTTTCTTTGTGTGTTTGCAATAATTAAATGATAATATTGCAACCAATAACATATACACAATGAAAACAATAGAAGCAACTTAAGTAAATAACACAAATACCTCAGATCTGATATTATTCATAATAGTAGAAGATGTTGATACAATGGATCTGCAGATCTGGTACAATATAGCTGAGATCTAGTAGCAAAATGAAAATAACCATTAAGAAAGACTAAGAGGAGAAGATACAAACCTCTAAATGCCAAATAGTTGCAAGATATGTATGACAAGCTAAGATCCTTTCCCTTTGAAGTGGAGATCCCTCAAACTAGATGAGTTGTGCACTAGTTCCTGGTTGTAGCTCTAGGGAGATTTCGACCCTCTTTCTCCTTCACTCCAATCCACCTCAAAACCCCTGAGAAGAGTAGATATTAGATCTAGAAACACTGTACGAGGGTTCCCTTGCTGAAGAATGGAGCTTATGCCCTCCAAATGAATAGGTCCACTTTAGGAATTGCACACTTCACTAGGAGAAATCATGGCATGCTCATAATAAATCATAGCTCAGCCAAAACACACCACAAGTAGACCAAAAAGGGTGCTATGGCCTCTACCAAACTATCTCAATAGCCAAACCCTTCAAATCTCCTTCTCCTTGGCCAAATCGAATGGATCTAGTTCCTATAGTGTGTCCTCCTACTGGAAACCCTCAATTATGCACACCACTTCTCTTATGTACCTGTAGTTGTTGTAGAATCCACCTGTGACTAAGATAGAACTAGTGCAGAATGGTGAGGGAGGAATCTTTCACCTTTGTGACCAAGCTTAGATCAGGTTGGGTGGGATCTTTCACCACCAAGCTGATCTCTAGGATTTGTTCAGTTCAAATCCTCAAAACCCCCAAGTGCATGGGCTCTCTAACAAGAAGCCAGACATCAAAATGATAAACAACATAATGAGATAATAGAGGTCCCTATCTCTCTTTTATCCTCCTTGTTCACCTTTTCTCTCCAAGTGACTTTTTACTTTATTTTATTATTCCTTAATTAAATCACTTTTATTAATTAATTAATCATTTTATCTCTAAAAAGTGATTTCTCCATCCTTATGGCTTCTCCAGCCACTGAAAGTCACTTCTCATCATCTTATCCTATAGTGTTATTCCTCCTGATTCCGATGAGTTATTACACTAAGAGGTCCCTCCAAATATTGTGCCCAATATGACCTTAGTGAATTTAATTAAAATATAACCCATAATATCTCAAAATTACGAAAATTGTCGGAATGCAATGAAACCAAAGCCAAGCAATGTAGAATGGATCTTGATGATGAAATATGATAAACGATGCAATTTGGGCCCAATAAAACCCCTCAATAGCTTCTATACTCGCTATCACATCCATCTGGCTACTCTGGTCAGCATAACACTCTGTAATATAATGATGTCCAAAAGTGGGGACATTACAGTCCTCCCTGCTAGAATATTGTTTGTCCTCAAGCAATAACTAAATATCGAGGTCCCATGTCCACCTGTGTGACACACAATAGACTCCCCTCAAAGTGTGGCCCCTCCAAGTGCTCCCCGTGCATGACACCCAATG
>JZKD02S1975857.1:35562-47660 GCA_000966675.3 Picea glauca
ACCACATAGGTATTTGATGAAGATGACTGGGAAAAATTCACACATAGTCTCCCAGTTGTGGATTAAGGAGCTCGCGCAATCAACGATCTTGAATGTAATGAATATCCCTCACTTTCGCCGACATCAGGAGGTTAACACCTGCATTAAGCTCCTCCTGTATTTCTATCATGGAGGATATCTATGGCTTGATAGGCACATCACTATGGATCCAACACTCGTCCACCTCATCACAGGACTGAGCATGCAAAGACCAAACCCTCAATAGTTCTACCTAGGGAAGAATTCATATCGTTCCCTAACATAATGCATAAAGGAGGATTATGGAGATGTAGAGAAGGGAAACTGAGGCTACAAGGTAGCCTCCATCCAGGATGGCACAATGCGCCTAGCTTTTCAAATTATAGATGGAAATCTCATCAGAAAGAACTATTCCACGTAGGTCACTGGATTCATAGTAGACCTCACAGGAAAGTGCGTGGAGGGGATGCAAATGAGATGGGTGAATTATCTCATCAACGAGATGGAGAAGGACTACCATGAAGCGTAGGATTAGGGCTATGAATTCCATTTCAGTTGGTTACTGGTACTGATCACATTTGTCACTTGGCAGATGCTGGAAGGAGTGACATTTCTAGAAGTTTAGCCATCAGAGTCGTTGGCTGCAAGGTTCTCCACCTTGTGGTATACAAATGATATGTCGAAGCAGTGGCAGTAGAACGTTGTCTTCCATGCTTACTACCAGCAACTGAAGCATGTTATTGAATAATTTAAACACATGACACCAAATACATTGCACTAGTACAGACTGCTAGTGAAGTTCTGCACAGATTGACACTTTATCTACATTACCACGTGCATGGATGAGAGTAAGGAGGAATTGAAGTCCTATTATAAGATGACCGATGAATATATGGAGGATATCACCGAAGAATGGCTAATAGATATCCTTGTACCAGTTGAGGATGAAAAAATCTCTGACCCCGACATCATTGGAAGTCCCTTTGTCACTTGGGTCAAACATGATGGATAGACTAGCGCGAAGAAAAAGAAGAAAAAGGAGGAAGTGAAGAACATAGAAATTGATGACGAGGAAAATGCCTTAGAGGAAAGCAGGCCTGACTCACCCGCAAGAGGAGGAGGAGACAAAGTGAACCAAGAAGGAGGGGAAGAAGGCGAAAAGAAAGACAAAGGAAAAGTTACACTGCCAAAGGATCCCCTTACCGAGGCCGAAACATCAAATAAGTGGAAGGTTTCTCCACAGAAACCCTCATCAAGAAAGAAGACATGTGCTAGTAAGCTCAAGATGAAGTCCATGCTCACAGAGGATGACGTTGATCTAATCATCACAGTTGTGGAGGATGCTTCAGAGGATATCTTGCAATGCTATGGAGAAAAGGAGGAGATGTTGTATGAAAGAATATATAAGGTGTTGAAGGATATACAACAAGCCATCCATTTGAGCCATGTAGTACCTACTGCACCTTCTTCGTTGAAAATTGAAAAATTGGGGGATGAGCCTACCTAATTACAAAGATTAGTAGATTCAATACATGCTCAAATTCAACGATCCCAATAAGAAAAGGAGCAGGATACAAAATCCTTGAAGAAAGAAAAGGAGGAGGTCTTAGAGAAACTTCGAGTTACGCAAAAGGAGAAAGATGAAATTTGGGCAATGTTCGAGGAAGATAATGCAAAGGTACAGAAAGAAAAATACTAATTGCTTGCAGAGCAGATTGCTATCAAAGAGGCAGTGACTAAAGAACTTCGCTCTGTGTCGAGCTTGGCATAGGAGCAAGAAGATTCAACCAAGATTCAAGTGGGGAAGCTCGCTGAGGACATTCAACATCTTCAAGCAAGAGTAACGGAGTTAGAACTCCAAGCAGTGTTGAACACTCGACAACAAGTGCGCGATCAGAGGGATGAAGCTTCCAGGAGCGTAGTTGGAAGAATAAGGGAACTCGCCTCAGAATGTAATAAATTGAGTAATCATAATGCACAGACCTATGAACACCTCGCAGAAGATCTGGAGTTGAGGAAACTGGAAGCACAACTCTAGGAGGTGCAACAACATGCATCCACCATGCAAGCGTAGATGAAGTCATTCACTATAATTGAGGAAATGAAGAGATCACAGGAGAAACACATAGTCCAACAACAGATTACTTCCATCAAGAGAAAATTCATGGAGGTTACACAAAGATTACATCTGGTGCAGGATGAAGACATGATGATTTTTGAAGAGATTGAATGACAAGGCCCGCAACTAGACCAAGTTGTTGTGACAGTGGAACAGTGCCTAGAAGGGCTTGTTACAGATAAAGTGATTCAAGAGTTTGCCAAGAAGGAGGCTCTAGAAAAGAAGCAATTTGAGGTAGCTAGAGATAAGCTCGAGGCCTTTGAAGTTCAAGGCCTTTGAAAGAGCGTTTCCCAGATATGAATGACTTGGGACTTCGACAGGCTGGTCGAAGATGGAGCACTCAGGTAGAGCTGAGATCACGGGATCTCACTTGTTTTGCAGGCTAGTGGACCGAGCAAAGTGTTTACTAGGGTTTATGTAATGGGTTATGGGATGTCGACCCATGGGTTTACCCATGCTTAGGCCTTTTTGTAAAAGTATAAATAGGAAGGAATGTAATGTAGAAAGTAGTAGAAGCTTAGTGCAAGCAATGTAAGAGATTTGGCTGATTGGCTATGTGAATTATATGTTAGTAAGGTTCTGTGTTATAAGGGGTTGGCTTTGTGCCTTAACCTGATTTTGGGAAGGAGGATCTGGTGAATAGTGCAGAGATCTCCTACCCTCTACAGAGTTTGTCTCTATGGCTTTGAGAACAGGAGCAGATGAATGTAATAAGATTGAATACTAGTAAAGAAGAAGAAGAAGTTGGTGGACGTAGCCCCACACTGGGGTGAACCATGTATATCCTGTGTTTTGATGTGCTTTGTGCGATGTTGTTTATGTTTTTCTCTGCTTAGTGTTGTTGTTATAATGTAAGATGAATGCATCTGATTTCATTGCTTAGTTCTTGATGGTATTAAATATAAATGAATGTTAGATACAAGTTGATGCTATGTGCTAAGTGAATGGAAGTACTTAATTTTTATGGTTACTGTGTTGATCTGTAATAAGGGTTTAATTCGCAATGTGAATGAGATTCAAGAAACTAATGCATATTGTTGTTTAAGTGCTATGTTAAGTATTGTAGTCACAAATCTGTGTCTTAGCCTAGTTGTAGACACCTAAATCCTGCAACCCCCCTGCCTCTACCTTGGGTGAGACTTCATCTACTTCGCAGGTGTTTCTGAAAGGGACAGTAGTTAGGGTTTTTTTGGTGCATTGTTGTAGCGTTGAACCATGGGTATGCCCCTGTGCCAATAGGATGTCAAAATTCACGATAGTCAAATTTACTCAAACTCCCTGAGTAGCAAGATCCATAGACGAATCAAGAACCTGACAGAGGAGATGAATGTGAGCGATTTGTTGAGAGGAAAATCTATTGCAGTCGTCAGATCAAATCAAATACCCAATGGAGTTAACGAACCCAACGTTAGTCACTCGATTAGATCGACGACTAGGAATCATTACGGAGCACGAAGGTGAAATTAGCAAACATGCTAGTTCATGGCCCGCAATCAACAAACGCCATTGATCTCATTGGTATGGAAAATAAATGACCATGATCATACAGAGTCGGGAGAGAAATACCCAGATTGCGGAGATTGGACCCCATATTCACTGTGAACCGTCAATCTATGAATAGCGATCGATGGTTGGGAATCATTGTGGGGCACAAAGGCAAAATTAGAGGACATGCTAGTTCACAGCCCATAATCAACCAATGCCATTGATCTCGTTGGGATGGAAGATCATTGACTATGATCAGATAGATTTGGCCGAGCACTACGAAGATTGCGGATATTGGACCCTGTCGATCTATGAATAGAGATCGATGGTTGGGAATCATTGCAGAGCGTGAAGGTGAAATTAGCAAATGTGCTAGTTCACAGACCACAATTCACCAATGTTGTTGATCTTGTCGGGGTGGAGGATCTATGACCACAATTAGACCGAGTTGGGAGAGTAATTTTTAGATTGCAGAGATTGAGCTCTCTGATAAAGAGTGAGCACGTTGGGGCCCCACAATCACTATGAAATGTCGATCGATGAACAAATCGGTAATGGTCAGATCATGACTATGAAACCTGAGGGAGGTTGAAAGATGATCATACCGAAGCAATGAGGTGACATGTCACCCCTGACCAACTACATGGAAACCCCTGGCACATGCATACCTCGCCCACATGGTTGTTTAAATAACTGGGATTCCATGAATCTGGGACTTTGAGACTCTGGAGGAACGCGAGGAGTGAAGTTACGAAGTACCAAAGTAACAGAGTAGATCCTAGTCATTAGCACAAGAAGGCATGTGGTAGTATATCATTTGAATCCATAGAAGAACACTCTAGAGGAATGCGAGGAGTGAAGTCTCGAAGTGGATCACAGTCGTCGATCATGAAGGGATGCATGGCACTCAATCTGTAACTCCGAGTACATAGTACTTCGAAGGAAAAAGGCGTTGGAATGTTTGAAACTCCTAAACAACGAAGTTCAAAAGTGGACCACAGTTGTTAGTTGTGAAGGGATGCATGGAACTCAATTTGTAACTTTGGGTACAGATTACTTCGGAGGACAAAGGCGTTGGAATGTTTTAAAATCTCGAATGCCAAGGTCTCGAAGTTGACCACAGTCGTCGATCATGAAGGGATGTGTGGTGGTTGATCTGTAACTCCGAGTACGGGGTACTTTGAAGGAAAAAGGAATTGAAATGTTTGAAACTGTCAAACGTTGAAGTCCCTAAGTGGATTACAGTCGTCGATCTTGAAGGGATGTGTGGCGCTCAATCTGCAACTCTGGGTATGGAGTACTTCGGAGGAAAAATGCGTTGGAAGTGTTCGAAACTCCCGAATGTCAAAGTCCCAAAATGTATCACAACCATCGATTATGAAGGGACATGTGGATATCGATGTGTAACTATGGGTACAAAGTATTTCGGTGGAAAAAGGCGTTGGAGTGTTCGAAACTCCTGAACACCAAAGTCTTGAAGTAGATTACACCCGTCGATCATGAGGGATGTGTGGACCTCGATCTATAACTATAGGTACAGAGTACTTCGGGATGAAAAACATTTGGAGCATTCAAAAATCCTGAACATCGAAGTCCCAAAGTGAATTAGGGCCGTTGAAATCCCTAAGGACATGCGACATCGGATTGTGAACTTCAAAGATTTTCCACTTAGGAGGATTCATGTGGTGGTTGTATTGGTGCCTATTTTCTTGGCGTCAGGTCATATCCCGTGGTCATATGAAAGTATAGAGGGATGTAAGAACCTGAAGAACTTGGGAAAGGATATCTTCCAGCTCTGAGCTCAGTTCGGAGCATGGAGACTATGACTGGAAAACTCTGGATCAAAAGAATGGAATAGAGACCCCAAATGAGGTTTTTGATTTTCTTAAAGAATAACAAAAATTTTACTCCCCACCATGGGTGTGTTACAGCTGATACATCAGTAGTGTCCACATGATTATCTTCATCACACACATGATTTTCACCGACCAACTCTCTTTCACTTTCAATGGTACACTACATATTAGTAGCATCCCTCCCTTTCACCTTCTTTCACTTCTTATTGACAAGTTTCACCTCTTCCTCGTCGATGCACCGCTTGTTGGAATTCTTCTCTCCCCTATCACCAATGCACCAACAAAATGATGCCAACTCCTCGTCATCACCAAGCACATTGAAGATGACCTTCCTCCTCTCGTCAATGTTGACTTGGTAAACAAGGATCACCTTTGTCTTGAATCCTGTCTCGTATGCCTACAACTTAGATCCTTGTCACATCATTAGCGAGTCTCCTAATTTTTCCCAATGACTAAACTCTCCATGCTTATCTAGATAATTGGTTACTGATTTCCTATCTCACTCAATCCACTTCATATTGCATTTGTAATGATCCATATTATTTTAGGAATGATACGAAGGAAGATATATAATAGATATATAACATATAATTATAGAGAGATATGGAAAGGAACCCATTAATATAGTAAAGATCATATTCTATTAATAATTGTCTCAAATACAAAGGACTGTAAAATGCAAAAGCACACAAGCTAGCTAGAATGGTGGTAGCTTATATTTGAGAAGAGATGTGTCGGATACACTCATTCGAAACAATAGTGTTACAATGAGGCTCCAAATATTTTTTTAACATAAATAATAAATGAAAAAAACATAAACATCCAAAAACATAACCCTATGAGATGAAGTGTCGAAAAGTCATGTGGGCCCCAATGGGGTAACTTTGTACATCAACTTCTCGGGGTCATAACTTTTGCATACGATCTTTGTTTTAGGAGAACGATAGCCCATTGGAAAGGTATATCCAAGGAGTACACATTTTTCCATAAAAATCTAATAATGTTAGTTGTGTTATTGTGGAGGGCCCAAAAAATGTTGTTTAGAGCCTCAAAATGACCCTGAATGTTTAGGACCCAAAACGCTAGAAAAAAACTGCCAAAATGGAAATTTGGATTTGAGCATTTGGACTAGGTGGGGGGACATTGATATCCACCTAGATAATTCCTCTCCCCTTAGGAATAAATGGTATCCATTGCATGAAGTTATTGCATCATATGAGGAAAATTCTGTTGGACCTTACTCCTAGTGAGCCACTTTCCCTCATGAAGAAATTGTCCTTCTTTGATGAACAGATAGAGTTTGATAGTCTGTTGGAGGGTGTCATTGTTCTTGGTATCTATGATACGATCAAATTTAAACTATTTTGTGAAAAAATAATTAATTTCTATAGGGGCCAACTACTCGGTCGCATCCAAAGTGTCCAGGAGAGGTGGAAAATATGGTTGGAGTAGTTCCACATTAAATTCTGAGTGCAATCCAAGGAAAGGAGAAATACTTGATTCAAAGGAATTATAACCCACAACCTTGGTGATGGTGTAAGGCATGCATCATAGTGGGCACAACTTCTGATGGGGTCCTTTGAGGTGCTCTTTTTTCAAATTCAACTAGACTCTATCTACCACCTGAAATTTGTGCGATACTCGATGTTGATCGTGGAGTTTCTTGTACTTGGCATTGTATTTCTGCAAAATATCACGAACTTGTTGTTGGATGTGATCAACAATGTTTTCTTCACGATCACCCTCTATCTGAGCATGGGAGGACTCTTCCTATATGGCCGCAATGGGAAGAGCTACATCAATGCAGGCCAATGGTTGAAACCCCGAGCACACCTGAAAAGGGTTGTGGCCAATGGAGTTGTGGAGGGATTTGTTATAGCTATATTGAACATAAGGAACGATTTCATCCCATGTTCATGGATGTTTGGATCTATACATTCGCAGGATATGGAAAATCATCATATTGACTACCTCTGTTTTTCCATCAGTATGGGGGTGGAAGGAAGTTGATTCGGTCATATTGGTGTCCATCATCGACCATAGGCTAGACCAAAATTTGCTTACGAACCTAATATCTCGATCATAGATAATATTTTTTGGTAGCCCAAAATGAATCCAAGCATGTGTGAAGAAGATCTTGGTGGTAGCCTTGGTTGTGATGATCTTCTCGCAGGGTGCCAAAATTTCCATCTTAGAGAATCGATCAGGGACCACGAAGACACAGTCATTCCAATGCTTGGTTGAAGGAATATTAGACATGTATTCCATGGAGATAAACTCCAAGGGCCTATCCGAAGTATGTATAGGGGTGTATAGCCCCATGTTTCTAGATGGAAAGCTTGGAAATGGTGCAAGCAATGTAGGATATGATGTACTTGTGAACATCTTGTCAAAGATTCGACCAATAGAAATGATTTTGCATTATCGCCACTATATTTTTTACAGAAAGATGTCTCATTGTCTCACTGTAATGAGCTTCCTAGATCAGCTTTGCATGCTCTCATGAAGGAACACAGAGGTGGATCAGATGGCATAATAACCCATCCTAGAGATAAAATTTGCGAATTGTTTTGCCCACACTCAATGTCTGATATGCAGTATAAACTTTAGAGTCAATATTGTATAATTGTGGCCATGTATATGTCTCATGTCCACAAGAGTTTAGAACTTTGTTTAGAGCTTCCACCGAGGGTCGAATGAGGAAATATGTGACATGGTTGGTGCTACCCTTCTTGTACTTGATATTCAAGTGGAATTATTTCATGTACATGGACCACCTCTGATGGTGGTCATTTTGTAATTTTCCTTGTGTCTATATGAATTCGATAGGCCTTTGATCAGTGTGGATGATCATTTTCTTCCCCAGAATGTAATGCTTCCACCATCGTCATTTCCTGTAAAATGGAGTACATCTCTTTGTCATAGGTGGCATATCTTCGAACAACATCAGATAGAGTTTCAATAAGATAGGCTACCAAATGCCCATCTTGAGTTAGGACCACAAAGATAGAATGATATGAAGCATATGTCTCAATATCAAATGATCGTTGTAGGTCTAGTAGAATGATGACTGGTGTTGTGCAGAGGCGGTATTTCAGATCCTCGAATGATTTATGTTGGGGAGTGGACCACACAAACATGGCCTTCGTGCCAGCCTTGGTTAGTTGGCTTAGGGCCCAAGTGATATGAGTGTTAACACTCTTTCTGTCTTGGGAATTTCAAATAANGAGCTCTCTGATAAAGAGTGAGCACGTTGGGGCCCCACAATCACTATGAAATGTCGATCGATGAACAAATCGGTAATGGTCAGATCATGACTATGAAACCTGAGGGAGGTTGAAATATGATCATATCGAAGCAATGAGGGAACATGTCACCCCTGACCCAACTACATGGAAACCCCTGGAACATGCATACCTCGCCCACATGGTTGCTGAAATAACTGGCATTCCATGAATCTGGGACTTTGAGACTCCGGAGGAACGCGAGGAGTGAAGTTACAAAGTACCAAAGTAATGGAGTAGATCCTAGTCATTAGCACAAGAAGGCATGTGGTAGTATATCATTTGAATCCATAGAAGAACACTCTAGAGGAATTCGAGGAGTGAAGTCCCGAAGTGGATCACAGTCGTCGATCATGAAGGGACGCATGGCACTCAATCTGTAACTCCGGGTACAGATTACTTCGAAGGAAAAAGGCGTTGGAATGTTTGAAACTCCTAAACAACGAAGTCCAAAAGTGTACCAAAGTTGTTAGTTGTGAAGGGATGCATGGCACTCAATTTGTAACTTTGGGTACAGATTACTTCGGAGGACAAAAGCGTTGGAATGTTTTAAAATCTCGAATGCCAAAGTCTCGAAGTTGACCACAGTCGTCGATCATGAAGGGATGTGTGGTGGTTGATCTGTAACTCCGAGTACGGGGTACTTTGAAGGAAAAAGGAATTGAAATGTTTGAAACTCTCAAATGTTGAAGTCCCTAAGTGGATTACAGTCGTCGATATTGAAGGGATGTGTGGCGCTCAATCTGCAACTTTGGGTATGGAGTACTTCGGAGGAAAAATGTGTTGGAAGTGTTCGAAACTCCCGAATGTCAAAGTCCCAAAATGTATCACAACCATCGATTATGAAGGGACATGTGGATATTGATGTGTAACTATGGGTACAAAGTATTTCAGTGGAAAAAGGTGTTGGAGTGTTCGAAACTCCCGAACACCAAAGTCTTGAAGTAGATCACACCCGACGATCATGAGGGATGTGTGGCCCTCGATCTATAACTATAGGTACAGAGTACTTCGGGATGAAAAACATTTGGAGAATTCAAAAATCCTGAACATCGAAGTCCCAAAGTGAATTAGGGCCGTTGAAATCCCTAAGGACATGCCACATCGGATTGTGAACTTCAAAGATTTTCCACTTAGGAGGATTCATGTGGTGGCTGTATTGGCGGCTATTTACTTGGCGTCAGGTCATATCCCGTGGTCATATGAAAGTATAGAGGGATGTAAGAACCTGAAGAACTTGGGAAAGGATATTTTCCAGCTCTGAGCTCAGTTCGGAGCATGGAGACTATGACTGGAAAACTCTGGATCAGAAGAATGGAATAGAGACCCCAAATGAGGTTTTTGATTTTCTTAAAGAATTACAAAAATTTTACGCCCCACCATGGGTGTGTTACAACTGATACATCAGTAGTGTCCACATGATTATCTTCATCACACACATGATTTTCACCGACTAACTCTCTTTCACTTTCAATGGTACACTACATATTAGTAGCATCCCTCCCTTTCACCTTCTTTCACTTCTTATTGACAAGTTTCACCTCTTCCTCGTCGATGCACCGCTTGTTGGAATTCTTCTCTCCCCTATCACCAATGCACCAACAAAATGATGCCAACTCCTCGTCATCACCAAGCACATTGAAGATGACCTTCCTCCTCTCGTCAATGTTGACTTGGTCAACAAGGATCACCTTTGTCTTGAATCCTATCTCGTATGCCTACAACTTAGATCCTTGTCACATCATTAGTGAGTCTCCTAATTTTTCCCAATGAATAAACTCTCCATGCTTATCTAGATAGTTGGTNTCCCAACGCACATGTGCCAAGAACCAAGATAAGACATTGAGGAGGAGTGGACTCCACCATCGAATGCACAGGGAATGTTAAGGTGATGATTCAATCTTTTGATGATGGTTTGGGTGTAGTCATTTTAGTGGGGTCCCTTGTTTAGATGCAGTCTTTGCAACGAGTCCTGCACATTTTCTGATTGAGAGGACATTGAAAGGAACCTTCTTTGGAAGCTATAAGACAAGTTATGGTTTTCCAAGTCTTGTAGAATTGTATAAGAAGCTTGAATTGGAGAAATTTATTGCACATGAGCTTGAAACTTTGGGTTTCATGTATTGGGATGAGGGAGGTGTTTCCAGAGACATTTCCTAACCTCCCTCAACTTCTCTTGCTACTAAATGTCAAATGCCAAGTGTGCCCAACCATTGTTTTCGATGCCTAAATGTCAAGAGTATAACATATGCCTCAATGGGTCGAGATATCCTTATGAGGATCAAGAAATAATGAGTCAATATTATCGTCTATTCTCCAATGTAAAATAGATCAAACTATCATTTTTTGGAAGATGATTTTCTTGGAACTTTTATTATAAGTTCCTAGGACCGAGTGGGTTCTAATTTTGGCACCTTGTTTCAGGCCACCACTATTTCTATTGAATGCTGCAAATAAATATTGATGTGGGTGTTTGAGTGGTCTATCCTTTTTCTTTGAAGGTCTAACCACTACGCGAATCATGGCTTACTCTGTATGAAGGAAATACATTTTGGGGTGTTGAGGATATATATTTATGCTGGCCAGTAGAGAATTTCACCTTGGGAATTGATGAGATATTGGTGGAACTGTTATGGGTTCTAGCTACTATGTTTACACATGAAGTGATCTAAAAATGAAGAAGACTTGAAAAACTTGAATAAATATTGCAAGTGAAATGTTATGTGTTTAATGCAATCGGATCAATTTGCAACACATATTTAAGGATTACTTATGTAGAAATACACATAGATAGAAGCATAAAACATTGAACATCAGACATAAACACAACAACTTGATAAAGGAGTTCACCCCACTCCGGGCTACATCTCCTGGTCCAGCTTCCAATGGATCATTATTATTAAATTTCTAAAAGTGCTCAAAAACATACCTTACAATGCTCAAAATGACAAAACTGACTGCTTCAATGGCTCCGCAGCATCCCAAAACCCCTGTCTGGTCTCTTTCGACACCTGAAACGGTCGAAAAATGAAGAAGATAGCCTTCTTGAAATCTCCCTCTTCAACTTTGTTGTCTCTGGTTCTACAAATCACACCCTTGTGCTTCAAACCTGGCTCACAGGCTCATTTAAGCGTAAAAACTTGGCATTCGGTGCAATCGTGCCAACGGTGCAAACCGTAGGACGGTTAAGGCACCTCCAGCCCCTAACCGCCTCGACACTCGGGCATATGGCCATAGGACCAAAGGCTGGGCGCATAAGTGGTTAATCCGTTTTAAAACTCCCACGCGGTTATTACACCGACCAAACCACGGGTTATATCCATGCATTAACCAAAT
>JZKD02S1975868.1:0-15822 GCA_000966675.3 Picea glauca
GCAATGCAAATCATATTTCATCATTAAAGTTATCAAATACATGCATGAAATCCCTAACATATCATCTAAGAGCTCAAAGACATTACACAGATCTACTATACAAAGCTGAAGAAACAGACAGAATAACCTCTTTGGCTAATACCCACATGATAATGAAAGTTTCCTCAGAAAATCATTCAAGCCATGTTTTATGAGGTGATATGGTCTAGGGATGTCTATTCACAGTAAGACCAAGGGCACGTGTTGTCTTTGGGTGCCTTTGTAGGAGGCGAGTTGTACTCATCATGGATGCATTTTTTCCAAGCCCTTTATTGCCTTTATCTTTTTATTTATTGCTTTTCTTTCTTTTTACTTCAAGGTCTGACCAGAGGACACTGCCTTGGTGTGGTGACTAGAGCTGACAGTGTTACCCACTGGTATCTTCACAGAGATGATAAGGCTGACTCATGATGAAACCCCCTCTCCCTTGACCATGCAACCAAAGGTCACTGCCCTGGCGTGGTGACCAGATGATGGCAATGTCATACTGCTGGATACCTATGAACATAATGGGTCGGCTCGTGATGAGACCTCCCATCCTCTTGGTTAGGTCTTGTTTTATTATTTTTCTTAGGGTCCCTTTAGTTTCTTCTCGAGAGGCTTTTTATTTCCTTCTCGGGGATCCCCTGGGCAAAGCCTCTCTAGGTTTTATTTCCTATGGATTTTATCTTTTACCAACTGCTTTTACCCCCTAGGCCTTTAGCCCCTTCTTCCCACAAGACAAAGTGTAACCCTCAAAGGTCATCCTAATGTCCGTACTAGGGGAATGGGATAGATGTGCAGGAGATAATATGTAAAATGATAAAATGGTGGGAGCAGACGATGGATCTGCAAATCCCCCTTGGTGGCTAACCAAAACTCATGAACATCAGCTCGCTAAGTCACCCCATCAATCACCCCAACAATGGTCAAGTGGATTAGTGTAAGATCCAAGCAGTCATCCAAAATGAAAGGAACCTAATGCATATATAAGAGGGTTATGACGATCAAATATGACACATACCATGATACCTTGGACCAATTACCTCATGGAGCAATAGTCCTCTCCGATGCAAGTTCAAGGAGAGGGTGATGGAAGCTACTGCTGCTGACAGGACAAGTCTAGTGAATAAGAATAAGGATGGGCCCTCCAGGGCCATGCTCAGGTCAATCCTTCTCTCGGTACTTCATGTCTAGGACCTGTGGGCCTTGAGACATGATCTCCTAGTTATCCCTAGATATCGGGAATAACAAACATTATGCCTTTAGGATCATATAATTTCTTAATTGGGATGGATTGGGTGGACTAGCACCATTCCCTTCTGGACTGCCGTAACAAGAGGTTTGCATGCCTGAATGAAGAGGGAAATCAGGTAACAATCCAAGGAATTCCTAGAGCTGTGGCTATTAGGAAAATCTCAGCCATGCAGCTGAGGAAATGTTATCGGAAAGGCTGTCAATTATTTGCAGCTTGGGTGGAGGAAGCATCCGGAGAAGTAATCTTGAATATGGAAGACCACGAGGTACTAAAAGAGTTCAAGGACATATTTCAGGAGGTACCTGGACTACCTCTGAAGAGGGACATCGATTTTTCTATAAATTTGATGCCCGGAGCAACTCCAGTTTCGAAGGATCCTTATAGAATGAGTACGCTAGAGATGAAAGAGTTGCAATTACAGCTCGAAGAGCTACTAAAGAAGGGATACATTCACCCTAGTGTGTCGCTGTGGGGTGCCCCGGTCCTATTCTTGAAGAAGAAAGATGGGACGTTGAGGTTGTGCATTGATTTCCGATAGTTGAATAAGGTAATTGTCAAGAACAAGTATCCTCTGCCAAGGATCAATGATCTTTTTGATCAGTTGAAGGATGCAAAAATATTTTCAAAAATAGTTCTCTGATGAAGATATCACCAAATGAGAATAAATGATGAGGACATCAGCAAGACTACCTTTAGAACAAGGTACTGTCATTATGAGTTCATGGTGGTGCCGTTCGGGCTGTCCAACACGCCTACTATTTTCATGTGCTTAATGAATGGAGCTTTGAGAGATTATTTGGACAAGTTTTTCATAGTCTTCCTGGACGATATCTTGGTGTATTCGAAGATAGAGGAAGAACATGAGCAACACTTGAGAATGGTGTTGCAGGTGTTGAGAGAACACCAGTTGTACGCAAAACTGAGTAAGTGCTCATTTTATCAAAGGCAAATTTATTACTTGGGGCACATTATATCAAAGGAAGGGATCACTGTGGATCCTTAAAAGGTTGAGGCCATTCGAGAATGGTCAGCGCCAAGGAACGTGGCGGAAGATAGATCTTTTATGGGTCTGGAAGGCTACTTTAAAAGGTTTATAGCCGAATTCTCAAGGATAGCTCATTCTATCACTTCCTTGCAAAGGAAGGAGAAGAAGTTCCAGTGGGTTGAAGAATGTGAGAGAAGATTCCAGTGATTGAAGCAACTGCTAACCAGCGCTCTAATCCTGAAGGTTGCAGATCCAAATAAGGATTACATAGTGTGCACCGATGCGTGTAAGGAGGGACTGGGAGGAGTTCTCAGCCAAGAGGGATTTTTAGTTTGTTACGAGTCACGAAAGTTGAAGGAGCATGAGAGGAATTATGCCACTCATGATTTAGAGGTGGCAACAATCGTCCACACCTTGAGGAAATGGAGACATTACCTCATGGGAAAAAGATTCGAATTAAGAACAGACCATAATGGTCTTAAGAATTTATTTGATCAGCCGACTTTAAATGTCGGGCAAATCAGATGGCTGGAGTTTCTGTGAAAATATGAATTTGATATCAAGCATATCAAAGGGAAAGAAAATAAGGTGGCCGATGCACTCAACATAAAAGTGCACGAATTACATGCTACAATCATTAGCATGTACACGACTGAGATTAAAGACAGAATTTTGAAAGCTGCAATTGTTGATTTGCAGTACAGAGGTTTAGTAGCAAAGCTACAACAGCGTGAGAGACCACAAACCAAGGAAAGTTACACCTTGGGAACTGATGGCTTACTTCTATATAAAAACAGAGTGTATGTACCCAATGTTCGAGATTTGAAGCTAGAAATTCTGAAAGAAATGCATAACATGGCTTATGTTGGACATCCCGGATACCAGAAAACTATGGCAACAGTCAAAAGACATTACTTATGGCTGGGTCTGAAGAAGGAAATCATTGAATACATCACCAGATGTATGGAGTACCAGAAGGTTAAGGTTGATTATAGGCACCCAGCAGGGTTGCTGCAGCCTTTACCCATTCCTGAATGGAAATGGGACGTGGTAACAATGGATTTTATCACCAGACTACCTAGAACAAGCAAACAACATGATTCAATCATGGTGGTGGTGGACAAGCTTACTAAAGCTACCCATTTTATTCCACTGAAAACCACCCACAGGGCAGCTGATGTTGTTGATGTGTTTTAAAAAGAAGTTGCACACTTGCACGAAATTCCTAAGATAATTGTGTTTGATAGGGACCCAAAATTCACTTCAAATTTATGGAAAGGACTATTCAAAGGATTTGGAATGAATCTGAACTTTAGTATAGTGTATCATCCTGAGTCTGATGGTCAAATAGAGAGGGTGAACAGGGTAATAGAAGACATACTGAGAATGCATGTGATGGATAAACCATCAATGTGGGAAAACTACCTGCATTTGGAAGAATTCACCTACAATAATGGGTATCATTCATCATTGAAGATGAGCCCATTCAAAGCACTTTATGGAAGAAAGTGCAACACTCCAGTGAGCTGGGATAATCCAACTGACAGAGTAGTCATTGGGCCTGAACTACTCAAAAAGATGGAAGATCAAATGATAAAAATTAAATGAAATCTAAAAGCTGCCCAGGATAGGCAGAGAAGTTACGCTAACAATAACAGAACCCATAGATAATTAAAAGTGGGTGACCATGTTTTCCTGAAAGTGAGGACTAATAGGAGTTCCCTGAAGTTGGGAAGTTGCACCAAATTGGTAGCAAGATTTTGTGGGCCATTTGAGATCCTGGAAAGGATTGGGCCAGTTGCATACATGCTTGCATTAACTGCATCTATGATTGTACATAATGTGTTTCATGTTTCACTGCTTAAGAAATATGTACCTGATGTTAATCATGTTATCGATTGGAATGTGATTCAGGTGGACCCAGAAGGCATCCTACAAGCGCATCATGTGCGCATATTGGACAGGAAAAGCAAACAGCTCCAGAATAGAGCCATAGAGCTTGTAAAGGTCCAGTGGACCTCCTATGGTCCTGAGGACACAACATGGGAGCATGAAGAGGTTATGCGGGCAGAGTACCCACATCTTTTTGAAAATTTTGAAAAAGCTTGCAGAGATAGTGTAAGGTTTCACTGAGGGCAATTCATAAATAAGGGGAAGGGAATTGTAGTGTCCCCAAGACCGATCCCTTTGTAAGTCTGATGTATGAAATGAATTGTAAATATGTGTTATAGGCTGGTGAGCCAAGTTTGTATAAGTTGATGGGCTTATGTGATTATTAGGCCAAAGAGAGAGCCTAAGGTTTGTAGGCCATGGACCTAATTTTTTACTTATATATATATGCAGCACATTAATAAAATATAAACACCGCCACGTGCAGGCTGGCACGATGAATGAGTGATGGGGGACTGAGCATCCATAGAGAGGGCAAGGGATTAAGGGCTGGAAGGTGGGAAAAGGGGCTAAGTGTTAAGCCTAGGGGGCTTAAGCCTTGGGAATAATACTTTATTATTATTCCAAAGAACATGTGCATTTTATGTTGTTTATCCTAAGTTCCTGGCAAGGGGAAAATGTGCAAAGCGGATGCATGTTGATGGAATGCATGTAGTTCCAAGGGTGACAAGTGTCAACCTTGGTGCATGCGAATAAATAGCCAAGATGAGCCGTGAGAGGGATTATTCTCCATGCTTCCCGATTTTCTGAACGGGACATCTCGTCTGACCTCTGCAAGAGATACCCCGTACATCCACTGATCCAGAAGCCTATGTGTTGATTCTGAAAAGCCGAAACATCCTCTGTCTGAGTATCAAGCCTATGCATGGAGTCTTGTTCGAAGCCATATCCATGAGTCCATTCACCATTGTTGAACCTGTTGGAAAGCCCGTGTTTGTTTTCCCATTGGTTGTTGTGGCCACGCAGTGCTGGACTACGTGGGGCTTGTTGGCCAATTTTTGAAACACTCTCTCTAAGAGAGAGAGGTGGTTGAATTGGAAGAACAGGTTGCTTGGACTGTGAGCGACTCTCTCTCTAGGTGAGAGAGTGCACAGAGGAAGGAGAGAACTCCTCGAAGGAACCCTATAGCTGCCACAGAGCTAAGAGACTTTCGGTCCGGTCTATTGTTGTAACCCAAGGTAAGGGAGGTTAGCAGTTGAAGGACTGTCTAGGTGACAGAGAAGGTGCATACTCCTAGGGTGGAACAGGCATGTGGGGAAGGAGAGTCTATGGGTAGTGAGCATGAGTGGTTCCTGGGAAATAATTCCTTCCTCGTGACTGTGTGTTTTCCCTGTAACCTCATCTTAGCCTAGGATTCCTTGCCTTGGGGTGGAGCTTAGTCCCCAGCTCGGGGGTGACCTACTGCTGAGTTGATGAGCAATGCGGTCTAAGGTTGGGAGGTTCGTGGAAGGCCTGCACCTAGTTGGTGGAATTACCTCAGTTTCAAGATAAGTATCAGCTTATGTTAAATGTTATGTTTTTCATGCCTGTCATGCTTATATTTTGTCATGTATTCTGTTGTGCAGATGAATTATGGTTAATGCCATTCTTAAAATTATGATAGCAATAATTTATATGACTTACTCTGAATTTAAATGTGTTTCATTTTCTTAAATGCATGTTGTTTTATAATCCGAGAGTGGTGTTATATTTCCGCGAAGTTTGTTAACCAAAAAGTGGTGTTACATGAAGCATGGTTGATACAAGTTTATGTACATGGTATGGTATAGGTTCTGGTACATGTTTGAAGTACATGGTATGGTGATGGTTTTGGTATCCATGTGAGTGGATCTAATTGATGATGATATATCAGTGAAAGTGATAGTAATGGTGACTGAGACAATGACAGGTTGGATGATTGGTTGATCATCATGCAGAGGTTGATGTGAAAGTGTGACAATGATTAGTTGACGTGACAATGATAGTGACGAGTTGATTGATGACAGTGGAAATTATAGGTTGATCAGTGGTAATGAGAGTTCGAGTCTACACTTATATTTCAGGGCGATGGGATGGGGCAAGGAAATGGAGTTGTAGCCTCCTTCCAGTTGGTGTCAGAGAACTTTGGGAGTTGGAGCTTTTAAATCAGGGGGTTGTAATCTCCTTCCGGTTGGAGCCAAAGAACATAGGTACTTGGATCTTCCTTCAGGTTGGATCTGCTTTCCATTTGTAGTTGGAGAATTCAGGGAGTTGCATCTTCCTTTAGGTTGGTGCGTGTAAATCAGGGGATTGGTGCCTCCTTCCAGTTGGTGCTCAAGAATTTGAATGTTGGTGCTTCCTAGGAATGTATTCTTGATATATATAAGAAAAAATTATATGGTTTTCTCCCATTTGGGTTTCCACATAAATTCTGATGTAGTGTATTTGATGTGATATTACTGAATTGTACTGCTTGTGGTTATATTCTCATGATGTATTAAATACAATTCTAAATGATATATTGTTGCTAAAATTGAATTTTATATATTGAGATTAAAAATGGTAAAAAGTTCTCATAGTAATTCACCCCCTTAATATTCCAATAGAATTTAATGTTAATCTTCTATAAAAATTGATAAAAATTTATTAATGCAATGGGTCGCTAAAACATCCAAAAAATAATGGATCAAGATTATTTTTTATTTCCATAGTAAATTTTATGGTTTCAAAAAAATTATTTCCATAGTAAATTAAATGTTTTGAGAAAAGTTGTTTAAATGTCTTAGACATTATTATAATTTTTCAAATTCATGGGCCATATATTAGAGGGGTTAATGATGAATCGTTTCTAACATTTGGTTTAGGAGGGGTGTTTTCTATAACATTTTCCACATGTAAAAGGGGATACCATGTTGTTCCTTCAATTTGTTTATATATATTTTTAGGGGGTAATATTAATATTAATGTTGTTAGAAATGATTTTAGTGGTTTTTATATATACATTTAGTAAATAGGGAAACATAGGAAGATTAACATTATTAAGATTTTGAAAAAAAATAATAAAATTTTGATTTCAATGTTGAAGAGTTTTAGATGGAGAATACTATGAAAAGTTCATATGTAAATGAGTTTATGGTATTTAGAGTAATGATGTGCTTAGCTATCATAGTAATGATCATGTTGTTTAAATTATTTGAAGATTAATGGTATTTATCCATTAACAAAAAATAAAATAAAATATTTGTTTCCAAAATATCATTTTATATATGGAAATGAGAAAATCAAAATAATTAAAATTTATAGTAAAATAAAATATTTATTTTGTATTTTCAAATATATTTATTAAATAAAAATTTTAAGTTATTGTAATTTTAGTAAAATATTATATAAATAATTAAACAATTTTTTGTTTTATTATAAATCTTAAAGTGTGGTGATCTTGGAAAGCTTTTCTTAATGTTTTTTAAGTATATAAACAAAATTCTAAAGAATCTCAAGTAATCACTTATCCTCTTAAGGGACTATAGACCAATTAAGTCTTAAGTGAGGTTAATCATCATCATCATCAATAAAATAACACTAATCTAATTTTAAGGGCACATCAAATACACATTAAAACTATATTTCATTAAGTATAGTCACAATATAAATACAACTACAAGTAACTTAAGATAGCTATCTATCTTAAGTACACAATCTAGATAGTTGAGATAATATCTTAACTTTCCTTAACAAACTCAAACCAAATCATGGCATTTAGCTATTATTCTCCAAAGACTCTCCCCCTACAACAATTTGAGTACTAAAATCTACAAATATATACACAGCCTACCCCTTAAAGTTAACATATAACCTTTTAAGACAAAACACATTCTTAATCATTATAATTTTAATAAAAACCTCATATACATAATTAAAATAATTATTATATATTTTTATTTTTATATAAAATTAAAATTTTAAAAAATAAATCATTTGGTGAAAAAACTTATACCATAGAAAATGATTTGTGATATACGGAAGTTTATAAATCATAGGGCAGAAATTCGTCAGAAAATGATCTGTGATATACGGAAATTTATAAATCATAGGCCAGAAATTCCTGTCTGAGTGAGTAAGTCATGTATATTCATCTGAAATTGAAATCAGAAATAAGATGCATTGCATTTATTATATTTTAAACCTGTCTACATTGATCTGCAATTGAAATCAAATACATTAAATTTATTACATCTTATAAATAAAATAGACTGGTCGATTGATACATCTTTTCCCTTTTCTCTGCATAGAGGCGGAATCGCTAAAACTAAGTGAAATAACACGAAATACATATTTTCCATTATCTCTCCATAGGTGAGGAATTGGTAAAATTATATGATATAACACAAAATAGATCAGAAAGCATTTTGAATACAAAGCAGAGCCGTGAGGAATATTGGATTAAAATATCTATGGGCCGTCGTGGTTTTGTGTGTAGATGTAATCTGTATGCGCGGCTAAACTGCGCCGATTCAAACACTCTTCTTCATCCAAATTCTTCTCGCATTCCTCTTCAACGTCTCTTCGCTGTGCCTCTTCCTCGCTATTGCTTAACTGTAACATACACCACCATCAACGAAGACAAAGTCAAGGCGATGGAACTCGAAAATGGAGAAAACAGTGTAGTAACCAAATATTTATTCATCATTCTCAAATGTTTGTATAGAAAAGGTATACAAAAACTTACAGCTTCGGCGATTGGCAATTCTTTGGTAAACGACTCCGAGCTTGCCATGAATTTTTTCCGATGATCTGTATATGAACGAAAGATAAAAATACCGGTTAAACTTATATGACATTTTCGCTTTTCTTAATAATTTGCTCTTATTCCAGCTTAGTTATCTGAATTCAAAATTAAAATAAAGCAAAATACATGTTGCTAATTTGTAAATAATTGAATCCAGGGAAATATACCTCTTTCAAGAGGACGGATTGTACTAACAGTTGCCAGAAACACGATGGCGCATATCATGAAAAACCAGACTTTTGAACTTCCGCGGTGCATTTTCACCATATCTGCCTTATACGGGAGTATCAAACTGTTTGTTGTAACTATAACAGACAGAAGTTTGTGTTAGTACAGAATCTCTATGATCTGCAGTGGAATCAAGAGATCACAGGAATGTTCGTGGCCCAACTTTTGAGAATTAATTGTTGGCACTGACTACCCGGACACTGTTTGCAGGGATGGTGCTTATTTAGTTGATACAAATATGAATTTATACAGATCCAAAACTTTGAGAGAGAAAACTGAAAGTCAAACACGTCTCTAACCAGATGAGTCCGTATCAATTCAGATGAGGACACATGAATTCTTTATAAAATCTAGAAGCGTGTGATGTAATGATCCCTACGCGACTTCTCTCCTCAAGTGGCCAAAATAACTCACTCATAGAGCAGTATGGGCCATAACCAGCACGGTGAATATTGGCCACTAACTCACTCATAGAGCCGTATGGGCCATAACCAGCACGGTGAATATTGGCCACTAACAGACACTTCGCGAAGCTTCTCATCCAGAAGCTTTGGTCGTCCGCCGACTTTACACTTGCTTTTCACGTCAGCGGCGATATCATCCTTACACACAAGGAGTCAATGAGCCGTGTATAGAGTTAGTGACCTGTCTCTCTAATAAAACAATGAATATCATCATATGGACAAGTGTTATTTCAAGGTGTTGGGAATTAAAAATGTTTTCACGCCATTGAAAGGGTACACAGATTTTTTAGGGGTTTCTTTGCTAAGGAGCTTTTCCTTTATCTGGATCGGGTTGGGAGCGTCCCAACAAAGAGATACCAACTACTTAGTTCCAATTCCTCGAGTTTATGGATTGTATATTAGTTGGCAGACAAGAATACATATCGACATAGATTTATGTGAAGCCTTTTGGCTAAGATTTCCATCTTTGCGTCTTTGTGACGTTTGAATTCTAGAAATGGTGTTGCTGGTTCCAGCAAGTCTATGGTTTCTTCTCATGCCCCACTTTGGAGTTTAGGTTTGGAGGCTCCTCTTCCGCGGGATGTCGATCAAGGGATTGGTCCTTAGCATCCGCCATCTAGCAGTACTCTTGGCACAACCTTTAAGGAAGGATATTTCTATCATAATTGGGTTGCTTGGAGGAATGCCCGTCGTTTCTTGGAGTGCCTCTTTCTTTTTGAATCTAGGCACTTACTCCTTGAGGTTCTTTGTGTATGAGATAATGATCTTCTATTGCCGTAGTAGTGAGTTTTTAGGATTCTGGTGGGAGATCCAATGTTCTTAGGTTATTTTGGGACATTTTGATGTTATATAGTCAATTTTGAAACAAGAACTCCACTTGAAAGCCACTTACTTATACAAGAACTCCACTTGAAAGCCACTTACTTATACAAGAACTCCACTTGAAAGCCACTTAATTGAACTCCAAGTATACTATTTTACTATTAACTCAATTTCTATCTAGAGTTTTTATTGAAGTTCATGACCATGCAAATGTGAGTGTATGTAGTAATATGTTGGATTTTTGTTGTTTTACATATGAAAATTTTCCATGCATTTTCTATCTCTTGCATAGATTTAAAACCCTTAAACTTGAGAAAAACGTTGGAGAGTTTTGCTCAAATTGTTATGGTTCCCCAAAACCAAGTGCTAGAGTTCAAAATGATTGTCCTTTACTTCATCAAACTGCACTACGAAAAAACCTTTTACACATGGGTAAATGTGAACCTATTCTTGTAATCCCATCTTTTGGGCCTTGGAGATTCACTATGGTCTTCCTAGCGAGTTCTTCTACTGAGAGTTTTTGGGAAACTCCATAAATCTGGAAATAAAACTAACTACATACATAACATCATCAGGTCTAGTTGTAGTAAGGTACATGAGGTTTCCTACAAACCTCTTATACAATGTTGAATCAACAATTGGTCCATCATCCTCCTTGCTCAATATTTTTCTTGTTGCAATAGGTGTTTCTTTCAATTTGCATTTATCCTTCCTAAACCTCTTTAAGATATCGGTAGCATATTTTTGTTGACATATGAAAATGTCTTGAGCAGATTGCTTAACTTCAATTTCCAAAAATCAAACTCTCTTTTCATGGAAGCTTTAAAATCATCTAACATCGTATTACGAGTATATATCATATCATCAACATAAAGACAAACTATAAGAATTTTACCTTGCTGATCTGATTTGGTAAAAAGAGTGGGCTCATTTACTAAACCCATTGTTGAGAAAATAAGAGTCAATTCGACTGTACCAAGCTCTTGGAGCTTGCTTCAAGCCATATAATTCTTTCTTTAGCTTGTACACTCTATACTCTTGTCCTTTTAATTCAAATCCTGGTGGTTGGTATTCTAATTCAAATGTGGTTGAGATTTTAATTCAAATCCTCGTGGTTGATATTCAAAGACTTCTTCTTTTAAATTCCATTCAAAAAGGATGACTTCACATCCATTTGGTAAACTAGCTATTTGTTTTGGGATTCAATGGTTATCACGACTCTAATAGTATCCAACCTTGTTACTGGAGCAAACGTCTCACCATAGTCAATACCGAGTTGTTGAAAAATCCCTTTGGCAACTAGCCTTGCCTTATGTTTCTCTACCTTTCCTTTCTCATTAAGTTTTGTCTTGTAAACCCACTTAACACCAATGTTGGTTTTATCTATTGAGAGATCAACAAGATCCCGTGTCTCATTCTTTTCAATAGCTTCAATCTCTTCATTCATGGCATGTACCCAATGTTCTTCTTTCACTTCTTCTTCAAAATAAGTAGGTTGATAGGATAATAAAGAAAAGTCAGCTTGTTAATCCATGTTATACAACTACTCATAGATTTCCTTCAAGTTCCTTGTTTTCTGATTTCTCACAAAAGTTACTGACAGGCTACTAGAAGAAGAACTATTTTTAGTCTTCTCTTCTTGTCTTTGGACATGTAACCTTGGAAGCCTTGTTGGAAGTACTTGTTGGCACTCTTGTTGTATTTAAATTATCCATTGCTTCATTTTCTTGGTCACTCCAAGAATTTTACATCTCTTCTCACTACAAGTTTCTTGGTGACTATACACGCTTTGTACTCTTCACTATACCTAATGAAAATGCACTTTTCAGTACTACAATTTAGTTTCCTTCTTAGCTCTTTTGGGACTTGTGCATAGGCTATTAAAAAAAAACTATGAAGTGAGAGACAATTGACTTCATGTCATTCTGTCATTCCAGGCTTCTTGAGGAACTTTATCTTTCACACATTTTGTTGGAGATCTGTTGAGCATGTAGACTAAAAAAGAAACACCTTCAGCCCAAAAATCATTAGACATATTTTTATCTTTGATCATGCTGCTTGCGATGTTCATGATGGTCTGATTCTTTCTTTCACCCACTCCATTCTATTATGGAGTATATCTAGTGGTGAACTTCCTTTTAATACCATGTTTCCTACAAAAAATTGAAAACTCCATTGAGTCATACTCTCCTCTTATATATGAACTGATTACTTTGATATATTTTCCAATGTGTTATTTTTCTACAACTTTAAATTCTTTGAACTTTGTAAATGTATCAGATTTGTTTTTGGGGAAATATTAAGGTAAATTCATCAATTAACAATAGAAAACAAAACATGTGCCACCAATGGACTGAGTTTGCATGGGTCCACATAAATTTGTGTGAATTGGTTCTAGATGCTCTTTGGCTTTGTAGAAAATTGTCTATTTGATGTTTTCCAAGAATGTGCCTTTTACAAGGGATCGTTTATTTATTCAATACAGGCAATCCCATAGGTGATGATACCTAAGATGCCACAACCAAGTCTCATATGTTCTTGAGACATTTTTCGCATATGAATGTGACACGTTTACACTCCTCAATTCAATGGGAACATTCTATTCTTGTTCATTTGAACCATTGCAACAAGTCTTCTACTAGGTGGCTTACCTAAGATAGTTCATGTGGAGTCCTTGAATCTGATATCATAACCATTTTGAATCAACTATAGTATACTTATTAGATTATGTTTAAGATTGGGTACATAAAAGACATCAATAATGTATTTCTTCTGATTTTTCTTGGTTAAGACCGACACAACACCTTTTCCTAAGCTCGTGACATGATAATCATCTCCTCAAGTAATTTCAGATTGAATAGAGCTATCAATGCTAGAAAATAACTTTTTGTTAAGTGTCATGTGATTACTGCAACCACTATCCAAAAACCAAAGATCCTTGTTGTGATACTCTTTAGTGATTTGACATGAAATGAACATTGTCTCAGATGTCCCTTCTTTGGATATATTATCTCCTCCCTCATTCAGATATGAATGTTTGTTTTTTCATTCACTTTCATAGTGACCATATTTTCTGGGGTAGTAACATTGGACTTTGGATTTTTCTCTCCATATTTTTCCTCTCCCCCTCTGAGAGTATTTATGTTGATTTTATTGTTTTAATGTTCTAGTGTTTCTCTTCGTTCTTCTTGATGACTATTGTTGTCTCTTTGACCTCTACCTCTACCAATGAATGCTTGAGACTTGAAGGCATGTTATAATGATTCCTCTTCTATATTGATTCTTGATTCATGGGAAAAAAGAGAACACATCAGTTCTTCTACTCTCAGTTTAGACATATCTTTAAACTCTTCTATATATATGAAAACCATTTCAAATTTATACTATCAATTTAGATATATCTTTAGAACTTTCTATATATATGACATCCATTTCAAATTTCTTAGGTAGGATTCTCATAATTTTTTCAACAATTTTCTGATCTTCAATCTTCTTTCCAAGAATCCTAAGTTGATTCACAACTCACATCACTCTAGTCATGAATTGGTCAATGTTTTATGCCTCCTTTATATTAAGGTTTCAAACTCTCTCCTTGGGTTTGAATATTCACAGTATTCACTTTGTGATTACCCTGATATGTTAACTCCAAGATATACTAGGATTACTTTGCACTAGATGCTCCTGTTATCTTGGGAAAAATCGAGTCATCCACTGAACTCTAGATCCAAAACTTGGCCTTATTCTCCATTTTCCAAAATTTTGCAAGTTGATTTCTTTTTCCATTAGTCATGGCCTGAAAAGTTGCTTGATCAGGCTCTAAGAAGCCACTCTCCACTAGTTCCCAACATTCCTAGACATGCAGGAAGGTTTTCATCCTTAGAGACTAGTGTAAGTTTTAAACCTATGAAGTAAAGAAATGCATATAGATTCTTATGGAAAACAAAATTTAATCAATGGCCCAGTCACATAGTACACAGATATATTATACCGGAAACCCTCAACTGGGAAAAACTTTCTTATATTCATTATGTCGAATTTCACCATTCACTATACAATATATACAATGTTTTTAGGTATTCCGTAGATACCAAAACCCTAATCCCTAAAACCGAGATTATTTTTATTAAATCGCTAAAAATAGAAAAAATCGCCCAAAAGCAATTTCAAGGCGTTGCCTTGAACACTGTGCATAACCAAGAGGGGCATACCTACCCCCCCTGGGACCCCCCTAGGAAAGTGCCCGACACACACGACACAAACACACCACTAGTACGAGGGATCTTCAGACGCAGTTGTCATATCTGACGTGCCCTCACACACACATGCAAAGAATATAAAACATACCCAACATTCTCCCACTTGTTGTTTTCTTTGCATCCAGGGGTCCAGGGGATTATATAGTCAACAATCCAGGGCAACAATGCCCATTGTTACTCTATACTAGGAGAACTTTTTTGTGCTCATAGACTTTGTCAATGAATCTGCAACATTCTTCAAAGTGTCAACCTTTTCTAGCAACACCTTCTTTTCCTCAACCATGTCTCTCACAAAGTGATACTGAACATCAATATGCTTTGTCTTTGAATGATAAGTTGGGTTCTTTTAAACTAATATTGCACTATGACTGTCACAATCTAATATCATTGCTTGTTGTACCAACCCAATACCTAAACACAATCTTTGTAACCATACTGCTTCCTTGCTTACATGAGTAGCTGCCATGCATTCAACTTATGTAGTTGAGAGTGCCACTACAGCTTGTCTTTTGCTCATCCAACTGATTGATCCTCCAAATAGGTTAAACACATACCCACTTGTAGATCTTCTACGATCCAAATCTCCATCCCAGTCTGCATCAACAAAGCCATGTATGTCCACCACTCTGTCCAATCCTAGTCTTCCTTGGTAGCACAATCCATAACTGGTGGTGCCACGAAGATACGTGAAGATCCTCTTTACTGTTGTCCAGTGCTCCTTCCCTGGTTTTGACATATACCTACTCAAAACTCCCATTGCATGTGCAATGTCTGGTCTAGTACAGACCATTGCATACATCAAACTACCAACTGCACTGGCATATGAAACATGGGACATGTCCTTTTCTTCTTCCAGTGTCTTGGGACACTGATTTGCAGATAACTTTACACCTATAGGAATAGGAACCTTGATGGGTTTACTTTCATGCATATTAAACCTCTGCATATCGTCTCAACATATTTTCTCTGATTCAACTAGAGCTTCCTGTTTGCACGATCTCTTTTAATCTCCATTCCTAGAATGAAGTTAGCAGCACTGAGATCCTTCATGTCAAATTTGGAGGATAGCTGTGATTTCACCTCCTTGATAACATCCA
>JZKD02S1975868.1:18324-55031 GCA_000966675.3 Picea glauca
GTAGGAATGTTGTCTTCACATCCATCTGTTCCACTTCAAGATCAAAAGAAACAACAATAGATAAAAGAAATCTAATAGAAATTAACTTAGCAACAGGAGAAAAAATCTCACCAAATTCAATTCCCTCTTCCTGGGAATAACCTTTTTCTACTAACCGAGATTTGTATTTCTCCACTTTACCTTGTGCATTACAATTCTTCTTGAGCAACCTTTTGCTACCAACTGATTTTCTTCCAGCTGGAAACTCAAATATGTCCCATGGTTCATTCTTATCCAAAGAATCCATTTCTTCAACCACGGCCTTCTTCCAGAGTTTACTATCTTCTGGATTCATTTCTTCCCTGACAGTTCTGGGATCATCATCAGTAATAGATAAAGAAAAATTGGAACAAAAATCAGGTGGACTATACCTTTCTAGTTGGATTCTATCTCTCACTAATCTCCTCAATACTGGAGTATGAGGTTCTTCTTCTTCTGTTTCCTCTTCTTCATATGATTCAGATTTTGTATCATCCAACTCAAGCTCTATTTTCTCAGGTTTGTCTTGCGTTGGTAGGAATTCCTATTTGGACACATCTTTTACCTCTCTGAAAACAACATCTCGACTATAAACAATTTTCTTGGTTTCTGGGTTCCAAAGATTATAACCTTTCAGACCACCTTTATAACCAATAAAGATACACTTTTCAACCTTTTTATCCAGCTTAGTTCTATTTTCCTTTGGAACATGTACATAAGCATCACAACCAAACACTCTAAGATGTTGAAGAGAGGGTTTCTTTCCAAACCATACCTCATGCGGAGTTTTATCATCCAATGTTGATGAAGGTGATCGATTAACCAGGTAACATGTTGCACCCACTCCCTCTGCCCATAATTCTTGTTCTAACTCGGCACCACTGAGCATGCTCCTTTCTTTTTCCATCAGTGTCTTGTTCATCCTTTCTACAAATCCATTCTACTAAGGAGTGTATGGAGTAGTCTTTTGCCTTGCTATACCACACTTCTTACAGAATTCTCCACCATTATCTATTCTCAATACCTTTATTTTCTTCTCTGTCTGATTTTCTACCAGATCCTTCAACTCTTTAAATTTATCAAATACCTCAGATTTCTTTCTAAGAAAATAAATCCATGTGTTCCTTGAAAAATCATCTATGAATGAAACATAATAAACAAATTTACCTAGGGATGGAACGGGAACAGGTCCAAATACCTCACTATGTATCAACTCTAAGATCACCTTTGCTCTTGTAGCACCAGATGGTAATCTTACTTGATTTTGTTTACCATATATGCAATGTTCACAGAAATCAAAATCCAGAGTGAAATTAGACATACCTCCAACCATGCCTTTACTGTGTAGTGTTCAAAGACTCTTTTCTCCAATATGCCCCAGTCTTTGATGCCATAGCATGGTCTTCTTTTTAGGGATGATATTGGTCTTGTCTTCTTTATTTGTTTTCTCAAGGACAACAAAGATGTTACACCCATTAGTATAAGTGCTTCCCAACAACTTGTACAGAGTTCCACACCGAACTCCCCTCATCAACACCATTACTCCTTGTACCATCTTGCAAGTGTTCTTTCCAAATACAATATCCACTCCTACATCATCCATCTTGCTTACAGATATTAGGCTCCTAGCTAGTTTTGGAATGTGTAGAAGCCCAGGGAGAGTTCTGATCCTTGCATATTTTAGAAGCAACTTAACCCTTCAATGTCCCAAGATTTTTTCTTTCTATTCATTTTCAAGGAATAAATCACCACCATCGTATTTTTCATATTCAGAGAACCAGTCCCTGTGAGGATTCATATGGTATGACACACCTGAGTCGATCAACCATACATCACGGTCTGCATGTGTACTTGTAGATGCCAAGTAAACACCACCTCCTTCTTCAGTGGACGTTTTCGCCTCTATGGAAGAGGTACTATCATATCCCATTGGTTTTTCAACCTTCTTAGACTTGCAATATTTCTTATAATGCCCTGTTTTACCACACTTCCAACATTTCCTTAAAGATTTTCTTGGAGACTTAGATCTACCTGTAGATTTAGATCTCCACCCCGAAGTCTTACCAAGGTTCCTATCTTGGGTACGCCCTCTTACAAATAAATCATATGTGCTATGACTATCCCTGTTTTTCCACCTCATCTCTTTGTATAACAAGGATGAAACTACATCCTCATACTTCAATGTAGATTGAGTGGTACTACCAATTGCTACAACCAGATTATCCCAAGAGTCTGGCAAATAACATAACAAAGTAATACACGTATCTTCTTCTGCAATAGTAATATTAACATAGACAAGTTGACTTACCAGAGTATTAAACACATTTATATGTTTTGTCACAGAATCTCCATCTTCCATCCTAATATGATATAACTTCTTTCGAAGAAACAACTTGTTTACCAGGGACTTTGATTGATACAAATTCCCCAACTTATCCCATAGTTCCTTGGCTATAGATTCTCCCAAGACATTCAACAAAGCCGAATATTCCAGGCAGAGTTGAATAGTATTCCTTTCTCTTCTGTCCAACTTCTCATAATCTTCCTTCGACATACCAATAGCTGGTGTACTAGTATTTTGTGTACTAGTAGGCTGTGTACCAATAGCATGTGTGCTAGTAGATGGTGTAAAAATAGGCTGTGTACCAGGATCCACAGTGATCCATCATTCTTTGTCTACAAGAAGGTCCTTCATCTTGAGCTTCCATAGCTCAATTTTTTTACCGTTGAATTTCTCTATCTCGATTCTAGATGAGCTTTCCATTCCTCTTTCTATACTTGAATCTCCACTGCAAAATCTCCCACTAAACCCAGGTTTATCACAGACCCAAGATAAAATTGATCTATCAAGACCAAGCCAAAACCTCAACAATAAAGGCATCCTTCTGAATCCAAAAACGAGCTTTGATACCACATGTAAGTTTTAAACATGTGAAGTAAAGCAATGCATATAGATTCTTAAGCAAAACAAAATTTAATCAATGGCTCATTCACATAGTACACAAAGATATTATACCGAAAACCCTCAACTGAGAAAACCTTTCTTATATTCATTATATCGAATTTCACCATTCACTATACAATATATACAATGTTTTTAGGTATTCTATAGATACCAAAACCCTAATCCCTAAAACCAAGATTCTTTTTAGTAAACCGCTAAAAATAGCAAAAACCGCCCCCAAAAAAATTTTGGGGCGTTGCGCGTAACCAGGGGGGGCATACCTGCCCCCCCTAGGACCCCCCTAGGAAATTGTCCGATGCACATGGCACAAACATGGCACTAGTACAAGGGATCATCAAACACATTTGTCATATCTGACGTGCCCACACACACACATGCAAAAAATATAACACATACCCAACAACTAGAACTCATAGTTCTTTCCAGCAAGAATTCGTCCTCACGTTTTCACTAGATTACTTATTGAAACCATTAAACATCAATTAAATAAAATAAGTGAAGGCTATTTCCTTATTTCTCCAACAAAAAAACATTTATTTTGTCCACTTTATTTTTTCTAACCCACCCCCCCTTTTTTATCTCATTTAACTTTCATCCATACCCTAACATTATGTTTTTAATATAGAAATAGTTTATCATCGTAATATACAAAAATACTTTATGGACAAACAAAACAACTTCAATATTTAAGTCAAACACCCAAACTATTGTTTTTTCAAGCACTATTTAATCGTAGACTGAATAAAATAGAAAATTCACCCAAATAAAAAAAAAACTCCAATTCACCTCGTTTGAAACCCTTGACTTACTAAAACTTTTCTTTGGTTATTTCACCATATTTATATAGATCTCATCTCCTCGAATTCATGTCTTCCATGATCTATCTGTATCAATGTATATCTTCTCTCCACTCTGTGAAAAGTCTTACGAACCTGTTCTGATACAATGTTAATTTGATATGCAGAGACAAATATGAGAAAAATAATTCGAAAACTTATGGGGAATGGATTTCCCTTCTCATTATTAAATATAATTTCTACAATAAATATTTAGGAACCCTAGAGGTTTGATACAATCAAAACTAACAACTTGCTAAAAACTTTCCATAAATAGAAAAAGACCAAATCAACCAATCACCCAACTAACTAATCTATTCATACTTGGTCAACATTATTATATAATTTAACATGGCATATGTTCTCAATTTTAACAGGAACATCACTCGAGATAACAAGACAATGACATGATGCTACCGGGAATTCAACAAAAGATTTGTATTGGATCAACCAAGGTGTCATGGATTCAACCGATGTTGAGGTGACCAATCATATGTTTGAGTAGGAAGTTTTGGGAGAAGACCAATGATTCGCACAATGAGAGAGATGTGTTACATCCATGAGCTCTTGGAGAGATTTACTAACCAACAATATAGGTTTTTCATGGATCTACTAGATTTTATTAAGCGGAAAAAGGAAATCTACAAGCGAATTTTTTGAGAGTCATGGAAACCTAGGGTTCATGGTTTAGCACTGCATAGATGGATTCAAGTAAGGAGAGTAATAAATGGTTGGAGGAAGCATTTAGAGAAGACTACCTATGCCCTTGCGGTTATTCAAAATAACCTAAAGTTCCTCTATGAGAAAATGGATGCAGAGGGTCGATGTTACAACACTCAAGGTGAAGCTACCATCAGCACTAGAGAGTGCCATTGATCCCACCCAACTGGTTTTATAGGGAAGAAAATTTGCTCCTGAAAAATGTACATAGTGAACTCAAACCATTCTACTTTGAGTTGTTTACCATTGTCCCTGTGAAGAGGATGCCACATGAAATCTAGTTCACTATTGTTGGTCTCGTCAGTATGCTCATACAAAGGTGGCACTATGGAGTGTGTGAGATGTGGGGGAGTTCATGCCACAACGGAAGTGAGAGGGTGTGGTGACATGTGGGAATATGCTTCACCCAAGCCAATTATTTGTAAATAAATAAGTTTTTTGTAGTTGTGTGGGAATTTAATTGTCGATAAGGTTGATGTGGTTGAATAAGACAATGGATTTAAATGGATCATAATTAGAAGTGAATTGAGTATGAAGTACTCAGAGAATGAGTGATTTGTATCACTATATTTGGAGCAAGGAGGGATGTTGTTAAAGACACGGGTAGATGGTTTTTGCATCATTTGCTTAGGAATAGAGTGGATCAACATGGAGCATAGGACGAAGTGGATTAAGGAAGAAGTACTTGATGAATGAGTTCTTTGGCTCATTGTATTTGGAGAAGGGAGGGATGTTGGTAAAGAATATGGTAGATACTTCTTGCATCATTTGTTTGGGCATACAATGGATTGATGTAGAGTATAGAAGGAAGTTCACTAAGGAAGAAGTACTTGGTGAATGATTTATTTGGATTACTATATTTGGAGCATGGAGATATGTTGGTAAAGAGGATGGTATATGCTTCTTGCATATTTTTCTCAGGAAGAGTGACCAGGAATTCTCATAGAGGTCTAGGAGCATCCAGTGTCGAAATATTGGTTGTCTTTGATGTCAACCCTTAAAGAAGCCTCGACGGTGTGGTTTTGGTACCTGAAGTTGAATAAGGAATATGGATATGAAGGACAGTGTGAATGTAGGAAAGAAAATGATATATGGATAATACTCTTCGTGTCATTTCGGGTGATATGTGGAATGGCTCATGATTTCTCATGACTAGGGAGATCTGGCCTTGTGAAGTTGGAAGCCTTGAAGAATCGTCAAGAAGCCCCTAGTTGGTTACAAGTCTTAAATGAAAGGGTAAATTAGTTGTAACAAGAAAATTCTAGAAGCCCTAAATTAAGGAAAGGAGTTATCTAGCATCAATATAAATACACCTCAAGGAGTCATTCACAAGCATACTCACACACTCATTTATTGATCATCGTTTTGTGAACTAGTGATGTTTTGGCTAAGGTTGCAATGATAATTTATGAGGTGGTGAAGGAAGGAAGAGTGTGGAGGTCTTAGGGTTGGAGAGATATATTTCTGACAAAACCCTAGGTTACCTTATACCCACGGTTCAGGTATAGGGTATCCCTCGAGGACTCCATGGGTTTCCTAGTAGTCGTCACGAGAGGCCTCACGTGACATGATGTCTTAGTCATGTGAGGACAAGAAAAGTTTGGGAGAAATGCTTCTTCTAGGCCCCTGAGGTCAGAAGATAACTTCCAAGTCAACATTTCAGATCAGGTCAGTATTGGTATGCTTAGTTGTTTTCAAGGTAATGCTTGGTTATTATATGGTGTATGCTTGAGACATATTCGACATGTTTGGATTGGCACATGGATATGGTACATCTTGGTTTATTGGTTGAGTTAGGAACACTCTTATATCCAGTTTTGTTTATAACATGGTTTTTATAGTTCATATCTTTAAGTTGGTTATACATGGTTGAGGTATACTATTGATGTATGGTGGAATATGCATGAGGGATATGCATTGGTTATTTGAGATACTTCATTCATGATATGGTACAGGTCTATACATGTTGATGGTACAGTATATGGTACAAGTTCTTGATGCACTAGTACATGGTACATGGTTTATCATATGATTGGCTACTCATTATTAATATGGTATCTACATTTGGCATATCGTTTGATACATGATCGATGAACATGTTGGTATATAGTTGATGCATGGTGTGGTACAAGTTATATTGATGATCAGTTATAGTTTGATGTGAGGAGACAATAACAATGATCAAGACAGTGGCAGCGATTGTGGTAGTGACAGTTGATCTACACTTATATTTTAGGGTGGCAGGATGAGGCAAGGATAGGTGGTTGTAGCCACCTTCTTGTTGGAGGCGGAGAACACAAGGGGTTGTAGCCTCCTTCTGATTGGAGCCATAGAATTTTGGGAGTTGTAGATTCCCTCAAGTTAGAGCCTAAAAATAGGGGGTTGGAGCCTCCTTCCAATTGTGGATGGAGAATTGGTAAGTTGGTTCTTCCAATGAATGTATTATTTTTATATATAAGAAAATCAATATGTTATTTTATCCCATATGGGTTTCCACATAAATTTGGTGTACTATGTATTTGATGTTATATTATTGGTATGATGTTTCTTATGATTATACTATCAATGACATATTGAATGCTCATGATAAAATGTTGAATATTGTTGAAGAATATATTGTGGTTAAAAGTAATAAATTTCTCATTATTGATTCACCCCCCTCTTAGTAATCCAAGAATTGGTATTAGCTCAAGTCCTTCAAGAAGCACTCTAACCACTGGAAGGATATCATGGATTACGCTAAGATTAGATACCACATTTTGGTGGCGAGGACTATGCCTTATGGAGTAAAAGAATGAAGACATATGTGCAAACATAAGGATTTGATGTTTGGAAAGCAATAGTAGATGAATACAAAGCACCAGCCACTCCCCCAATAGAAAAATATGGAAATAAACTTGAATATAATGATGCAGGAGCCAAAAATTCCATCATGAATGGTTTTACTAAATTAATAAACACCAAGGTTTTACACCGTGAATTCGCAAAATAAATCTGGGACAAACTAAAGAATATGTACGAAGGAGATGAAAAATTCAAGTTAAAATTCAAACCTATAGAGCCAAGTTTGAACAACTAAAGATGAAGGAATATGAAAACATAACAGCTTACTTTCTACGAGTCGATGAAATAGTAAACAACATTAAAAGTTTGTGAGATGAGATGAAAGAAAAAATTGTTGTTAAAAGGGTATTAAGATCTCTACCAATCATATTTGATTCAAATATTTCATCTCTAGAAGAAAGAGTGGACCTAGCTACAATGACCATGGATGTGTTACATGGGATAATCACTGCCTATGAAATGAGGAAAGAGAAATATAATCCAATCATGAAGGAAGCAACGTTCAAGGAATCCAAGAAGACAAATAAAAAGAGCAATCAAAAGCCAAAGATTGATTGTAGCTACAACAATGACTTAGAAGAAGATGAAGAACTAAAAAAATTCATCAGAAAGCTGAAAAGAGGAACTAGAAAATACAAAGGTATGCTTCCATTGAAATGTTTTAATTGTGGTGGTATTGGTCATTTTTCTTCTAAATTTCCCCATAAGATTAAGGAAAGTGATAAACAATATGACCCTAAAAAAAAAAGAGAAATCAAAAGAGTAAAAGAAATAAAAATAAATTATTCAAGAAAAGTCTTTGCACTAAGGAAGATACTTCATCATCAAACCAGTATGAAGAAAGTGACAATGATACCGAAAGAGTACTTTTCATGGTAGTAGAATATTTCTATGAAGAAAACTCCAAATAAGAATGTAAAGAGGTTGAAGCCAATTACAGAGTAGAATTGATCAGTTCCCTAGAAGATATACAGATTGAAAGAAAGAAAATCAAGTCACTCTAGTAAGAACTAAAGAATAAAGAAGGATCGAAGAATTATACCTCTGAAGAAGTTGAGCAAATGATTACATAGTTAAAAATCCAAGTAGAAGAAGAAAAATGATTAAATAATCACTTAGAGGTTAGGTAGATGAAACAGACAAGATCATTGATGTCTTGGAAGAAGAGATAGTTACTCTAAGAAAGGATCTTCAAAAGAAGGACATGTTGTAAGGTCTCTCCAAATAGAGCCTTATGAAACATAATTTAAATATAGAAATGCTATCCTAAATTCTTTACAGTTTATTATTCAGAATAGAACAACTCATTGTTCAACATAATTTAAAATTTAGCAGCATGAAAATGAATAACATATTCAACATAGTAAAAAAAATGAACAACAATAATAATGATAATACATACCTCTAACTGATGTTGTTTTTGTTCTCCAACTCTGCCCAAGCTGAAGCTCTGCCCAAAACTGACTAACCTATCAGCCAGCTAGGAACAACCTATTTGTCTCCCTAGCTACACGTTTCCTTATAGTTTCCTAGCCCCTGAGCCCAAAATTCCCAGCAATAGGTGCCCCCTATGAAAGTCCTCAAGTCTGTAAGCACAAAAAAAACAGATACACAGTACGCCCTCCTCCTCCCTTCTCCTTCCTCCAATATCAAAAAAATATTACCCCCAAACAAAAGAAGACCCCCTTCCTCGAGTGTTTCCCCTTACCTTATCCTCTTTTCCCTCATTATTCACCGCCTTATCCCCCCATTAAACCTCAAACACTTTATCCCCCCTTCCATAAATGGGTCCATCTACTAATACACTAACTCTCTAAAATAAAAATTAAAAATTTATTAAACTAAAATTCATTAAACAAATATTTAATTAATTAAGTAGGGTTGTTACATACACTCACCCTTTAGGAATCTTCGTCCCGAAGTTAAATTATTTTATGATACAAGGGAAATGACATGTGGTTCACACACTCATATCCAATAAACAACATTATCAATAAGTAAGCCAAGAAAACTCATACATACTAGTGTACATGTGCAAGAAATGCATGTGTAGCTAGTACATACAAGTCTTGTGCATGTACTAATAACAATAACTATCACCTCTATAGTAATTTATGTATCCAACCAATCAAATCAACAAGACTATTCATTTTATAAAAGATAATAAACCAATCAAATGTTTGTGAAATCCTTTAATTACAATAATCTAGCTCAACAATGTTTATTTATACAATTGTAGTTTAGTTATGTAATTATGAATATACATATATACACATTTTCTTTTCAGAAGGAAAAACAATAAATTCCACCATAAGGCAAATCTCCATACACTCTCAACTATTTCTATTCATCCTTCCTCCCTAACTTACTTCCATCTCCCATTCCTATCCTTCCTCTACTGGACTATATTGGAGCATCAACTATATTGACCTAACTCCAAATAGAACCCGTAAGCAGAAGTGTCACTATCTTGACCAAGCTTCCCCAACAGGCAACTGACAGTCATCATCACATGTCTAGGGGAGTCTAATCTAACACTGTCCTCCCATGACTCCAAGTTTCAGAGGATACACGATGGGAAATGCGTCCACCCCTCTTAATAGGACTAGGGTCCACACCCTACAATGGAATATATAGTGGCACCGTGTTGCTGGGAATTTTGTCATCGTTTATTCAGTTTTTAGGCAGTCTCACCACCTGAAAACCTGCACTGGTCCATATATCATAACAGTGAATTTGTACCAATATAATTTCACATACAAAGATTCATACCATATTTTTTCTCAGTCGGTGGTCATGACATCCACTTTTACTACCATTATCCCTTGGTTATTGCATAGCCCATTGATCTGCAAATTAGTCTATAACACAAACTCATACATATCTATGCATTATCATCATGTAATTGCATACAACCATAATCTCAATTCGGTATCCACATAACAACATCTTTAATATAAAAGATTTCAAGATAGAAATAGATCTCATAATATCCCCATAATTAAATTGACATTACTTGTTCATAGAATTTTCATTTACATAATAGATCACATCATATACATCATCATTCAAATAACATTTAAACATTCATAGAATTTACATTCTCATAATAGATTACATCATATCCATCATCATTCAAATAACATTTAAACATTCATAGAATTTACATTCTCATAATAGATCGCATCATATCCATCATCATTCAAATAATATTTAAACATTCATAAAATTTACATTCTCATAATAGATTGCATCATATCCATCATCATTCAAATAACATTTAAAATTCATAAAGGTTCCTACGTCTTAAAAGTTCAAGTGTATCATTAATAGTTTCACCGTGAATAGAAAATAAAGGTGATTAGGCCTCTGGAAATCCTAGTTGTCTAAGTCAAAATGTGGTGTTACATACACCCAACCCCCGAGAAACATATTCTCGAGGTAGTCAAAAAAGTGAGGGATAATATCATCGTAACGTCTTGACATTCTCCCAAGTAGCAAATCTTGGACTATACTTGTCCCACTGGACCTTAACTTGGTCTACCAAATGGTTCCTGAGTTGTCGGACTCTATGGTCCAATATGCATAACGGTTCTACCATGAGGGTTCCCGCGTCCGATACCTGCAAATCATTCCAATTTAGTTTATGTGATTCATCAACAACATAATGTCGTAGAAAAAATACATGAAAAACATTATGAGTTTTATGCAAGTGGGGTTGCAGTACAAGACGATAGGCAACAGGTCCAATTTTCTCTTGGATTTTGAATGGTCCTATAAATCAAGGTGACAACTTTGTCCCCTTCCTGAGCTGAATGGTACTCTTATTGGGTCTAATACGAATGAAAACTTGATCTCCCATTTTATAAATTCAATCAGTCCTATGTGCATCAACATAACTTTTCTATCTATCATGTGCTTCCTTTAGTCTCTGCCTAATCTGTATCACCTGTTCCTCCATCTATTGAATCAATTATGGCCCGAATGTTACTCGTTCTTCTAATATTTCCCAACTCAATGGTGTTTTGCATGGCCTCCCATACAAAACTTTGTAGGGTGGCATTCCGATGGAGCTATGAAAACTGTTAATGTAGGTGAACTATACCAAAGGTAGGTACTTTTGATTATCCATAAGATACATCCTAACTATGTCTTCCATGACTTGATTTACTCTCTCAGTTTTCCCATCTATTTCCAGATGATAAGTTGTGCTTATGTTGAACTGCGTCCCCAATGCTAACTGTGAACTTGTCCAAAACCTAGAAGTAAATCTAGAGTCCCTATCTGAAATGATCTTCTTGGGTATCCCGATAAAATGGATGACCTCACTTACAAACATGCATGCCACATCATTGACATTATAAGTGTCTCTAACCGGAATAAAATCAGCACTCTTGGTCAACTTATCAACTATCACAAGAATGACATTGTGTCTATGACATGTGAGTGGCAACCCCATAACAAAATCCATAGAAATGACTTCCCACTTGGACATAGGAACATCATGTGGTTGTAGGAGACCTGTCGGGTGATGGTGGTCAACTTTCACTTGTTGACACTCTAGACACTTGGCGATGAAATGGATTACATCGCACTTCATGCCTACCCATAAGAAGAGATTCCTCATGTTTTCGTACATTTTCTTCACACCTGGATGCGCACAATAAAGTGCTCTATGAGATTCTTTCAGTATAATTCTTTGAATATCCCCACTTTTGGGGATGTACATCCTTCCTTAGTGTCTTAATAGTCCATATTCTTCCAGGCTATATCCATCATACTTTGAATCTAACTGCCTCCCACTCTGGAGGTTTGGAGTAATCTTTAAATACCAACTGTCTCCATGGAGTTGCGTCAACACATCTTCCCTCAGATTGACTTTTAAAGGTACCAAGGAGAAGACACGTGGTCTCCTACTCAAGGCATCCATGACCACATTTTTGTTTCCCTTGATGTATGAAATACCAAAATCGTACTCACTCATAAACTCACTCCATTGCCTCTGCCTGGCATTAAGATCCTTTTGAGTGAAGAGATGTTTTAAACTTTCATGGTCCATTTTGAGCTCAATGTTTCACCCCACTAGATAGTGCCTCCAAAGTTTCAGAGCTAGCATTACAGTTGCCAACTCTAAATCATGAGTAGCGTAAAGCTCCTCATGTTTCTTCAACTTCCTTGATGCATACACTATCACTCCTCCATCCTACATTAGTACAACCCCGAACCCTTGCTTCGAGGCATCCATGCAGACTGTGAAGTCCTTTTCCATATCCGACACTCGTAGAATTTATGCATTAGTTAGTAACCTATTAAGCTCGATAAATGCACTATCACATTCTTCTTTCCATTCATACCTGACCCCTTGCGTTGCAAAGTGGTGATGGTTTTCTCTATTTTAGAGAACCCTTCCACAAATCTCCGATAATAACCTGCTAACCCCCTGAAGCTTCTTACCTCATGTGAATTTGTCGGCACTGGCCATTCCATAAGGGCCTTTACCTTTTCTTGGTCCACAGAGATTCCTTCACCAGAAATGATATGACCTAAATAGTAGATTTCTTTCTAGAAGAAGGAACACTTCGACAACTTCCCATACAATTTTTTCTCTCTAAGGAAGGACAACACCACTCGCACATTTTCCTCATGTTCTCTTTTGTTCTTGGAATAGATGAGGATATCATCTAGAAAGACTTGTATAAAGTGGTCTAAGTACTTTCGGAATACACCATTCATCAGGATCATGAATACTTTTGGTGCATTGGTCAATCTGAAAGGTACTACAATGAACTCATAATGCCCAAACCGAGTTCGAAAGGAAGTTTTAGGAATATTTCCCTCCTTAATCCTTAATTGGTGATACCCTGATCACAAATCATTTTTTGATTATACCGCTGATCCTTTCATTTGATTAAAGAGATCATCTACTCGTGGTATAGGGTACCTATTTTTCACTGTATCACAGTTCACGTCCTTGTAATCTATACATAATCATAAGGAACCATCCTTATTCTTCACAAATATTACTGGTGCACCCCAAGGTGAGACACTGGGCCTTATTAGCCCTAAGTCGAGTATCTCTTTAAACTTCATTTACAACTCACAAAGTTCTGTTGTTGTCATCCTATACGGAGTCTTGGAAATTGGTTCTGCACCAGGTTTTATCTCGATAGTAAAATCAAGCTCCCTCTCAAGAGGTAACCTTGGCAACTCATTTGAAAAAAAAATACTTTAACTCTGACAATACTGGGTACTGATCCAAGGAGGATCCTTTCATTTCATTCACTGCTTCCACTACATATAGTTGGCACCCTTGCCTCATGCACCGCTTAACCTTCATAGTTGAGATAAAGCATAAAGACACTTTCTCTGTACACCGTGGATCTCTATTGGCCTTCCTTCATTGTCAACACAAAGAACCCTTTTTGTGAAACAATCTCCCATAGATCGATGGGATTCTAACCAATCCATTCCAATGATTAGGCCATACGTCCCGAGAGTGGTGACGTATACCTTCAACCTGGTAGTACACACTCCCAGGTCTACTAGACAATTATCAACGCTAGGTCCTACCACTTGTTTTTCCCCAGAAGCCATCTCAACTCTTTTAAAGTCGTCCTGCTCATAGGCTTCCAACCCACTCTTTTCTAATGCAAAAGGTGAAATGAAACTATATGTAGCACCAGAATCAAATAAAATTTTAACATTAATATGATTTAGCGTACCTGACGACTCCACCACCATGTATTAATGTTTTGTTTGGCGATTATTAACTGCTACATAAATCTTGTGGCTACCGCTTTCTCTTCCCATCAGGGCCTTTCCTTCTCTATGCACAAATCCTTCTTGCAACTCTGGGCAGTCACACTGGTAAAGGGGTCCTCCACATCCCCAACATGTAATACGAGATTGAACCTGTGCACTTCTCTGTGACAGTCTCTGAAATGAGTTCCTTCCCCTGGAACCCCTGCCCCTACTAGTTTCTCCCTAAGAAGGTCGTGAACCTTCCTGTGTCGTTGGTGATGAACGGGATGCTACACTCGCTGCCATTGAAATACCTGTGGCAACTGTCCTTGCCGTTGCTCTATTTCCATAAGGAGGTGGCCTAGATATCCCTCCCCTGGAGAAGGTTCTAGGGGCCTTCCCCATGAATCCAGGATGATGTGGAAAGGTCGATCTCATACCTCCATTTAAGTTCCTGTGTTCCTCCACATGAAGTGAATTTTCAATAGCTTCTGCTACTGAAGACAATTTCCACATCTGTACCATGGCCCTTATCTTAGGGTTTAACCCATAGACAAAACATTATGGCTATCGTTGATCATTATCCATGTACAAAACATATTTTACTAATTCCATAAACCTGATATCGTACTCTTCCACGGTCCTTTTTCCTTGTACTAGAGCATGAAATGCTCCCACCTATTGTTCCTCATAGTAAGCTGGTAGATATTTCCTTCGGAACCTTTCCTCAAAAACTTCCCAAGAGACGGTGTCTGGGGTAAGGTGCAACTACCTCTCCATGTTGCCCCACTAGTTCAAGGCATTGTCCCTTAACTCAAAGATTGTTATTTTTGTCTTTGATGTGGAAGCATAGTCTCTTAAGGTGAAACATCATGTCATTCCTTCCAGCCACGCCTCTGCACGTTCACTGGAATGACCCCTGTAGTGTCCCCAAGACCAAGCCCCGTTGCAAATCATGATATATGAAATGAATTGTAAACATGTTATATAGGATGGTGAGCCAAGTTTTGTATAAGTTGGTAGGCGTATGTGTTTGTTAGGCTAGGGAGCCTAAGTGTTGAAGGCCAGGAGCCTACTGATGTACTTGTATGTATGCATAATGATTAATAAAATATAAACACCACCAGGTGCAGACCGACCACGATGAATGAGTGAAGGGGGACTGAGCGTCCACAGAGTGGGTAAGGGATTAGGGGCTGGAAGGTGGGAGAAGGGGCTAAGTGTTGAGCCTAGGGGCCTTAAGCCTGGGTATAATATTTTAATGTTAATTCCCAAAAGACATGTGTATTTTATTTTATCCTAAGTTCTTGGCAAGGGAAAACGTGCAAAAGGATACATGTTAGGGGAACGCATGCATTTCCCAAGGTGACAAGTGTCAACCCTGGTGCATGAAAATATAATAGCCAAGATGAACCATGTGAGGGGGATATTCTCCATTCGACCCAACCATCTGAGCGTGAATTCGTCGGACCTCTATAAGAGTACCCTCGTACAATCCCAAAACAAAAAATCGTGAGATTATCCAGTGAATGATGAACCTGTTTGGGAAGCACGTGTCTGTTTTTCCCAATTGGTTGTTGCAGCCATGCAGTGCTAGACTGCGCGTGGCATACTGGCCAGAGTAAGATTGGGCTGAGATTGTGTATGACCTCTCTTTGGGTGAGGGAGGCGACTGTGGTTGGAAGAGGCAGGTTTTCAGGCCTGTGAGAAACTCTTTCCAGGTGAAAGAGTTTGCTGGGAAGTGGTTTCTTCCAGAGAGTGCCCATCACTAGCTACGGGCTCTGAGACTTCCTGATCTGGCCTATTGTCGAGACCCAGAGAGGGAGGTTAGCACCAATGGACTGTGCATGTGAAGGTGTATACTCCCGGGCGGAACAGGCATGTGGGGAATGCGAGTCTGGCAGTAGTGGGCGTAAGATGGCATCTTTGGGATAAATACTTCCAGATATTCCTGTGTTGTTTTCCCTGTAACCTCAACCTAGCCTAGGATTTCTTGCCTTGGGGTGGAGCTCAGTCCCAGCTCTGGGGTGATCCACTGTTGAGATGATGAGAAGTGTGGTCTAAGGCTGGGAGCGTCGTGGAAGGCCTGCACTTGGTTGGTGGATTTCATCACTATTACAAGATAAGTATCTAACTATGTTCTTATCACATTTTGCATGACTGTGCTACATAAATTATCATGATTTTCGCTATGTATATGAATTACTATTAAATGATATGGATTGTTAATCGTAGCAGTAAAATTATATGTTTTTATTCTGATTTAAAGGTATTTCATTACTTGAATGCATGTGATTATATAATGCATGTACGAATTATGTAGAAGTGCATGTATAGATTGTTACATAGTGCGTTATAAGCTCTAGGTAAGCAAAAAGGTACACTACAAATTGGTATCAAAGCCAAGGTTTCGACACTGAGCCTAGATGGGCCAGTGGAGCGGTCTTTGGACCGAGAATGCGAAGGGAAATTGGGCCTAGAATGGCCAATTTAAGACCTTGGTTTGTTCCAGTGTGTCAAGTAGTTGCTTGACCGTGCTTACGAGCTCAGGAGGTTTAGCAGTGTAGTGAAACCACAATTGGTGTGGTCTATGTCAACGAGGAGACAGGTCTCTACACCAATGGTGTTAGAACCTTAGGATCTGTCCGGGAGGGAAGGTGAGCCCTCGTGACCATCGGACCTGGAAAATGTGTGTAAGGATTAAAATTCCTTTCTGAAATACATAGGGAATGTGGAAATCGCGATATGCAAAATTCCAAGTTGGTTAGGAACCGTACGAGCCGCCATATTCGGCTGAAAAGCCGTCAGCTGTAGGATCATTCGGGAGATGTCCGAAGGATAAACCTCAGAGACTAGGGGCGAAAGTTTCGAAATAGATCCAAACCATCCGAAAGATGGAGGGCACGTGCCGCGTGGTCATCTAGATCGGGAATATGGTCATCAGAGTTTCGGTAAGTGAAGTTTCATGGTTTTGTAAAGTAGCGAATCTCGAGGGTTGACCTAAACCGTCCATCATTTAGGACACATGTCAGAAATCCGAGGAGAGTCAGAAATCGGCATATCGGAGATCATGAGGAAAGGATAATCTTGCAACTTGAAATCGCAAAACGTGATATCCTAACAGGCTAAGGAAATAGCATGGGGGCCACAACGGAGTCGGTAACGTGGACAAGTGGCAGCCATCGGAGTCATCCAGAAAAATCCTGACAAGGGAGTCGTCCATCGATATTTAGGTCATCGGGATATCGGGGATCCTGGTGATAAGGTGTTTATGCACTTTGGATTCACGAAGTCTGAAACCCCGACGAGAGGTTTGACTACAGTCACAGGGTAGAGGTAACATGGACCAAGAGCTAAGCCAAGAGGGCTAACGTGTGAAGGGTGCATCGAGATTTGGAGAATCGCGAATCCTGAGGACATGTGCATTTGGACATTGGGAAGTCCGAAACTCCAATAGGAGGTATGACTGTGGTCATATAAGGGAAGGTCGTGTGAACCACGAGTCTAGCCCGAAGAGTTAAACGGGACTTCTTCGGTACCGAGACTCCGAAACTCTGAAACCCGAAGTCCCGAGGTACAAAATCCCGAAGTGTCGAAAATGAAAGCTCCAAAAACAAAAAAATTGCAGAGTCGAACGAGAAGCTCAGAAAACTCATTTGGAATAAAAATTTCTTTTGTTCTTGTTGGTATTAGTTATAAATGCTGAAGTTTGTTCGTGAAGTTTTGATGGCCTGACAAACTTCGAATTTAATTGCACAGTGTGTGTGCAGAGTTCAACGGAGGTGAGTACTCCAGTTAACCAACGCCGAGTATGGAGTGGGGAAAGGTGCAGATTAACCCTGAAATAGAAGATGAACAGGAAGGAAAGGATGTTAACCTGGGAGTCAAGGGATCAAACTCCAATGGGCATGGAAAAGAAAAGGATAAGAAAGAACACATAATGAAAATCCTTGAAGGATTGCAAAGAGAGGCCAAGGCTCGCCGAGATGATAGTCGAAAGCTCATGAAAGTCAGGGACCGACAGGGTGCATTAAACTTAAATTTTTTGAAGAGCCTGGAAAGAATAGAGAAGAAACTCAAGAAAGGAAGAGACTCAAGTATGACAGAGAGTCGCATAACCCATGGGAGAAGAATTAGGTCGAGGAGTGATAACCGACATCTTAGTCTCTCCCAAGGACATTCTGACAGGAAGACACACAGTAGTTCAAGCCCATCCCCTACCAGAAAACATCAAAAATCTGGAAAGGAAGAATTGAAAGGAGAGATGAACAAGATTAAGCCTCCAACATTCGATGGAGAACATAAAAAGGAGGAAGATGCCGAGACCTGTTTGCTTGGCATGAATAAATACTTCCAACTGCAGAATTATTCAGCTCATACAGAGGGAAGAATTGCAATGTACCAACTCAAAGGAAAAGCGTCCATGTGGTGGGATCAGTTTGTGTAGGTACAATACATCAGAGAGAAAGAGGTCACATGGAAGGAATTTAAGAAGTATTTTGAGAAGAAATACTTGACTAAAAGATACTATGACAGAAAGATGAAGGAATTCTTCGAACTCAAGTTGGGCAGTATGACCATTGATGAGTATGAACAAAGTTTTCTGGAACTACTGAAGTATGTTCCCTTCATCAAAGACGAGGCTGTTAAAATTCAGAGGTATCTGAGTGGACTACCACCTTCCATTGGTGACAAGATTCAATACGATGATCCTAAGACCATGGCAGAAACCATAAGAAGGGAGAAATGCCTATACGAACATCAAAGAGAAAAGCCTACCTTTTGGAAGGCTTGGGATGACTAGAAGAGGGTTAAGAAAGAACAGAGGGAGAAGGGAGACAAGCCATCCTTTTTCAGAAATAGTCTTCAGGGACAACCATCATTTAGAGAGACAAGAATGACTGAAGAGGGACCACAAAGACAGAGACAGACGCCCATTCAGTGTTGGGGCTGTCAAGGAAACCACAAGTACAGAGATTGTCCCCATAAAAATGGTAAGGCGAGAACTGTACATGCTGTTCAGCAAGCTGAAACAGTGGAGGATATGGGCAGCAGAATGCCGAGGATCTACGCAGCCCTGGACAATAAGCAAGAAGAATTTCAATCGCACATGATTGAAGTGGAAGGTATGATCAATAACCGACCACTTTTTATTTTGATTTATTCAGGGGCTAGCCATAGTTATGTAGATCCTAGAGTGGTGGAATGTTTGCATCTAACAAAGAGCAAACATGAGAAGTCTTGGTTAGTGCAGTTAGCCACAAGGACCAAGAGGAAGGTCACTGAATTGGTTAAGTCCTGTTCGGTGGACATGAAAGGAATGAGCACTAAGGCTGAATTGAACATTCTGCCTTTAGGCTCATATTATTGCTTAATTGGGATGGACTGGTTGGACCAACACCATGCCCTTCTGGATTGTCGTAACAAGAGGTTCACATGTCTAGATGAGGAGGGAAATCAGGTAACAATCCAAGGAGTTCCCAGAGTCGTGGATGTTAGAGAAATCTCAGCCATGCAGTTGAATAAATGTTACTAGAAAGGCTGTCAATTATTTGTAGCCCGGGTGGAAGAAGTATTCCAAGATGTGGTCTCGAATTTGGAAAACCATAGGGTAATCCAAGAATTCGGGGATGTATTTCAGGAGGTACTTGGACTACCTCCAAGGAGGGACATCGATTTTTCTATAAATTTGATGCTTGGAACAATTCCAGTTTCGAAATCTCCTTGTAGAATGAGTACACCAGAGCTGAAAGAGTTGCAATTGCAGCTCGAAGAGCTACTAAAGAAGGGCTACATTTGTCCCAACGTGTCACCGTGGGGAGCCCCAGTCCTATTTGTGAAGAAGAAAGATGGGACGTTGAGGTTGTGCATTGACTTTTGGCAGTTGAATAAGGTCACTGTCAAGAACAAGTATCCTTTGTCGAGGATTGATGCTCTTTTCGATCAGTTGAAGGATGCAAAAATATTTTCGAAAATAGATCTTCTATCTGGATATCAACAAGTGAGAATAAGGGATGAGGACATTAGCAAGACCGCCTTCAGAACAAGGTACGATTATTATGAGTTTACAGTGGTGTCATTTGGATTGTCCAACGCGCCTACTGTCTTTATGTGCTTCATGAATGGAGTGTTCAGAAATTATCTGGACAAGTTTGTCATAGTCTTCTTAGATGATATCTTGGTGTACTCCAAGACAGAGGAAGAACATGAACAACACCTTAGAATGGTGTTGCAGGTGTTGAGAAAAAACCAGTTGTACACAAAACTGAGCAAGTGCTCCTTTTACCAAAAGCAGATCCATTACTTGGGACAAATTATATCAGAGGAGGGGATCCATTACTTGGGACAAATTACTGAGTGTGCATAGATGCATGTAAGGAGGGGTTGGGAGGAGTTCTCAGCCAAGAAGGATTTGTAGTTTGCTATGAATCCCGAAAGTTGAAGGAACATGAGAATAATTATGCCACTCATGATTTAGAGATGGCAGCAATCATCCACGCCCTGAGGAAATGGAGACATTACCTCATGGGAAAGAAATTAAAATTAAGAACAGACCACAACGGTCTGAAATATTTATTTGATCAGCCAACCTTAAATTTCAGGCAAATTAGATGGCTGGAATTTTTGTGTGAATATGACTTTGATATCAAGCATATGAAAGGGAAAGAAAATAAGGTGGTTGATGCACTCAACAGAAAAGTGCATGAATTACATGCTACATCCATTACCATGTACAGAACTAAGATTAAAGACAGAATTCTTGAAGATGCAAATGTTGATTTGTAGTACAAAAGACTTGTAGCAAAGCTACAACAGCATGAGAAACCACAAACCAAGGAAAGTTACACCTTGGGAACTGATGGTTTACTTCTGCATAAGAAGAGAGTATATGTACCCAATGTCCGAGAATTGAAGCTGGCAATTCTAAAAGAGATCCATAACATGACTTATGTTGGACATCCTGGATATCAAAAGACTGTGGCAGCAGTCAAAAGCCATTATTTTTGGCCGGGCTTGAAGAAAGAAATTGTTGAATACATCGCCAGATGTATGGAGTGCCAAAAGGTTAAGGCTGAGCACAGGCACCCAGGAGGGTTGTTGCATCCTTTACCTATTCCGAAGTGGAAATGGGATGTGGTAACAATGGATTTTATCACAGAATTACCCAGAACAAGCAAGAAACATGATTCAATCATGGTGGTGGTGGACAAGCTTACTAAAGCTGCCCATTTTATTCCACTGAAAACCACCCACAGAGCAGCAGATGTTGCTGATATATTTTTAAAAGAAGTTGCACACTTGCATGGAATTCCTAAGACAATTGTGTCTGATAGGGACCCGAAATTCACTTCGAATTTCTGGAAAGGACTGTTCAAAGTATTCAGAATGAATCTGAACTTTAGTACATCATATCATCCTAAGTCTGATGGATAGACAGAGAGAGTAAATAGAGTAATAGAAGACATGCTGAGAATGTATGTGATGGATAAACCATCAAGGTGGGAAGGTTGCCTGCATTTGGAAGAATTCGCCTACAATAATGGGTATCATACATCTCTGAAGATGATCCCATTCGAATCACTTTATGGAAGAAAGTGGAACACTCCAGTGAGTTGGGATAATCCATCTAACAGAGTAGTAGTTGGACCTGAACTACTCAAAGAGATGGAAGATCAAATGATAAAAATCAAATAGAATCTGAAAGCTGCTCAGGACAGGCAAAAAATTTACGGTGATAATAACAGAACCCATAGAGAATTCAAAGTGGGTGACCATGTTTTCCTGAAAGTTAAAACTAACAGGATTTCCCTAAAGCTGGGAAGTTGCGCCAAGTTGGTAGCAAGATTTTGTGGGCCATTTGAGATCCTGGAAAGGATTGGGCCAGTGGCATACATGCTTGCATTACCTACATCTATGAATGTACATAATGTGTTTCATGTTTCACTGCTTAAGAAATATGTACCTGATGCTAATAATGTTATAGATTGGACTGTGATTTAGGTGGAACCAGAAGGTGTTCTGCAAGTGCATCCTATGCGCATATTGGACAGCAAAAGCAAACAACTCCAGAATCGATCTATAGGGCTTGCAAAGGTCCAGTGGACCTGGTACAGTATTAAAGACGCGACATGGGAGCATGAAGAAGTAATGTGGGCAGAGTACCCGCATCTTTTTGAAAATTTTGAAAGACTTGCAGAGACAGTGTAGCTTGCACTGAGGACAGTGCAAAAATAAGGGGAGGGGGATTGTAGTGTCCCCAAGACCGAGCCTCGTTGCAAATCATGATGTATGAAATGAATTGTAAACATGTTCTATAGGCTGGTGAGCCAAGTTTTGTATAAGATGGTAGGTTTATGTGATTGTTAGGCCAGGGAGCCTAAGTGTTGAAGGCCAGGAGCCTGCTGATGTACTTGTATGTATGCAGAATGATTAATAAAATATAAACACCACCAGGTGCAGATCGACCATGATGAATGAGTGAAGGGGACTGAGCGTCCACAGAGTGGGCAAGGGATTAGGGGATGTAAGGTGGGAGAAGGGGCTAAGTGTTGAGCCTATGGGCTAAGCCTAGGGGGCTTAAGCCTGGGTATAATATTTTAATGTTAATTCCCAAAAGACATGTGTATTTTATTTTATCCTAAGTTCCTGGCAAGGGAAAATGTGAAAAAGGATGCATGTTAGGGGAACGCATGCATTTCCTAGGGTGACAAGTGTCAACCCTGGTGCATGAAAATATAATAGCTGAGATGAACTGTGTGAGGGAGATCTTCCCCATTCGACCCAACCATATGAGCGTGAATCTGTCAGACCTCTGCAAGAGCACCCTCGTACAATCCTGAAACCAAAAACCGTGAGACTATCCGGTGAATGCTGAACCTGTTTGGGAAGCGCGTGTCTATTTTTCCCAATTGGTTGTTGTGGCCACGTAGTGATGGACTGCGCGTGGAATACTGGCCAGAGTAAGCTTGGGTTGAGCTTGTGTATGACCTCTCTTTGGGTGAGGGAGGCGACTGTGGTTGGAAGAGGCAGGTTGTCAGGCCTGTCAGCAACTCTTTCCAGGTGAAAGAGTTTGGTGGGAAGTGGTTTCTTCCAGAGAGTGCCCATCACCAGCTACGAGCTCTGAGATTTCCTAATCCGGCCTGTTGACGAGACCCAGAGAGGGAGGTTAGCACCGATGGACTATGCGTGTGAAGGTGTATACTCCCGGGCAGAACAAGCATGTGAGGAATGAGAGTCTAGCAGTAGTGGGTGTAAGATGACATCTTTGGGAAGAATCCTTCTAGATATTCCTATGTTGTTTTCCCTGTAACCTAAGCCTAGCCTAGGATTTATTGCCTTGGGGTGGAGCTCAGTCCCAGCTCGGGGGTGATTCACTGTTGAGATGATGAGCAGTGTGGTCTAAGGCTGGGAGGTTCGTGGAAGGCCTGCACTTGGTTGGTGGATTTCATCACTCTTACAAGATAAGTATCTAACTATGTTCTTATCAGATTTTGCATGACTGTGCTACATAAATTATCATGATTTCTGCTGTGTATATGAATTACTGTTAAATGCTATGGATTGTTAATCGTAGCAGTAAAATTATATGTTTTTACTCTGAGTTAAATGTATTTCATTACTTGAATGCATGTGATTATATAATGCATGTACGAATTATGTGGAAGTGCGTGTACATATTGTTACATAGTGCGTTATAAGCTCTGGGTAATCAAAAAGGTACACTACAACCCCCAGTAAACTCTGGGAGTTTGATCTTCTGCAGTTCTCTGGTGATGTCCTCAGGTGGATGCCATCCCCCTGAATCCCTCGATGCTTCAGGGTCACCCTACCCAGATGGTGGGGGATCCACTTCGATCCATGTTGGCTGACGCCCCTTTAAGGTCTCATTAATGGCCTCCAAAAAACACAAAATGAGAGCTAATTTAGGTGATGGTGGTGGTAGCATTGGTGGTACTTGTGACGATGCTCCTCGACCTCAATTTCCTCGAGTCCTAACCATCCTGTATAATTGAATCTGCATCAACCAAAGGTTTGTCAAGGAAGAGTCTAAGGCAATTCACATTCACACAACTTATACTTGAAAACATAGGGTTAGGCATAAGTTTTTTTTTTTTTACTTGTCTATAAACAGACATTACTCTCTTTAGGGTAAGTGGCTAGGTCAGGGTCGAAAGCCTCTAAGCTCGATGTCTTCGCCCAAGAAAACTACTAACTCTCTCGCCTTAATCAACACATTTAATCTAATCCAAAAATAAATTTTATTACTATCATAATGTTATGTTAATTATTAAATATATTAATGTTAATTACACATTTAATTAATAAATAATTCAAATCACTTGTTAATTAATTTTTCAATGATTAATTAATTACTAATTAATTAATTTCTATTATCAATGCTTTGAAATAAAATTAAAAATTTAAATTAATCATTTAAAATTTAAATTTAAAACAAACAAAAAAATGTTTTAAATAATTAAAACCCAAAGAGTTAAAATAAATTAAAATAATTAAAAAAAAAATAATTAAAAAAAAACTAATAATTATAATAATAATAATAATAAAAATCGAATAACCCTGGGGCATCGTGGGACCTCACATGAGGCCCATGTGCACCCTCCCTCTTTTCTGCGTGTCCAAGCGTAAAAATAAAATAAATTAATAAATAAAACTAAACAAACCCTAACCCTACCCCACGCGTAGAGTCCTCATTCTCATCTGCATGACCTCTACTATACCTCCCTTCCGCTCTATGCATAACCTACCTCTCCTCTACTGTGCACACACAATCGAGTTCATAGGGTGTGGCCTCAGGCCCATGGCCGACCACCAGGAGGGTACAACCATGGCCGGCCACCAGGAGGGTACAACCATGGCCTCCAGACTGGCTCGCTGAGGTTTGGCTTTGGTCTCTCTTTTTTATTTTTACTTGCTTCACATTTGGTTTTGTGTTTGCAGCTCTACATGGACGCTTCCTCAACTCCTTAGCTCTCGATTGTGTTATGTGAGTTTGTTGAGTTAGAGCAGGTTAAAAAAAAGAAATCAAGTTTGTAGTCATCATATTATGCAGGAAAAGGAAATTACTTTCTAGCCAAACACGAAAGAGCCTCAATAGTAGTCAATACAGTTTTAGTTTCTCCTCCACTCCATCTCTTTGCCAATAAGAACAAAATCTTTAGAGATTTTTTGTTGTTTTTTTTTGTTTTTTTCTTTTTTTGCCTGGAAACGTTTTTGTATACCTTTTGCTTTTGCTCTACTATTGGACATGGGTTCTCCTACTTCAACTCGGTGTTTGGTCTTGGGCACTGATTTGGCATTGGAAAAAAGGGCAGCCAGTAGAGCACCATACCCAATGCCCTCGAGGATCCTTCATGTGTCTTGGTGCTAGACCTATATCTGGTGCTTGATTTACCATATGGACAATGTCTGTCGAGTTGGTTTTCCCGAGTGGTTAAGGGAGGAAGACTTAAGATCTTCTGCACATAAGTGTGTGTGGGTTCAAACCCCACAACCATCATTATAAATATGCTTTCATTTTACCTGACCTTGGGCTTGGAGTTAGGTTTTGGGTTCAACCTTAAACCTGCTCACAACTTTACCCTCGACCCTTTGTTTGAATGTTGCTGAAAAGGAACAGTCCTTGGCTCGATAGCTATAGTTTACAAACACAAACTGCAAAGGAAAGGCTCCCATAAATTTATTTTTTTTAGTTTATGTTTTTTAATTTTTGTTTTTAAGGTGTCTAGTGCATGAATGGATCCCTTTGTGGGATTCTCCTGCAGTTGGCTTGAGTGCTTGGTTCATAGGATTGTTTACTTGGAACTTGCAATTAAACCTGGAGCTGGCCTTGGACGCATTGTGCATAGTATTATTCCCTCGTGGGCTTCTGCTCCTCTTGTCTTGTCGCTTGGTGGTTGGTTTTTTCGTGTTCTATGTAAACTAAGCTCCATCATGGGCATCTCTTCATGACCTAATCGTTGGGCTTGCCATTTGGTTTGATGTTGTGACTAACTTCTATTGTGAAGTGTTGCATCTCTCATGGTAATTGCTAACTGCTGATGTAGGTACTTTTAACTCGACAGTTGTGGACTTGGATAGTGCCTTGGTTTGGCGCGCTGAAATCTAAATAGTGGTGATTTTGATAGTAGTGGTTGTCATTTGGCTTGGATCCTGGCTTGGATATTAGGCCTGAAACATTAGATTGGGACTCAGGCCCATTATGTTTATAAGCCCAAATTTAAACCGTGTTATAAGCCCGAGAGCAGATGCCTTTTTTGTAAGAGCTGAAGATTGGGTCTATGTGCCTAATAGTTTTGGAGGAAAAAAAGAAAAGAAAAGCCAGGACTGAAAGGTTTGGTGCATGCATTGGGCTTGTGTTGGTTAATGTGTTGACTTGTGGACTTGGATTTTGGCATACATAGTTTACTATTTCTCTCAGCTACAAGGTCAAATTGTCTCTTGGTTTTGCCTTGATTTTCTCATCTATCCCCTTCAGAATTTATATTTTTCTATTTCATTACTATGGTGCTTCGCATTTTCTAAGTGGTGCTTTTAAATTCTTTTATTTTTAGCTGTTGATATCTGTTGAAATGTTATCATTGGTTATTAATTTATTTCACTTTTGATCAGTTATACTCGGTTTCTCCTTCTCTTAATTTTCTTTTCCTTTATAATCTGTTAGGTTCCTCTACTTTCATCCTTTTGTCTATCTTTTGTGATTTTTTGGTCATTTTAACCCCAAAGTATTTCATTGTGGTTCCTGCATTTTTTGGGCTGAAGGTAGGGTTTTGGGATCAGTTTAATGGTTTACTAGGCACATAACATATCTTTTAGTCAAGAGTCAAGAGGATGGGTAGGTAGGTAGGCCCTTGGCCCCAGATTTTAAGCTAGATGCTCTGATACCATGTGTAAGGTCTCTCCAAACAGAGCCTTATGAAACATAATTTAAATATAGAAATGTTATCCTAAATTATTTACAGTTAATTATTCAGCATATAACAACTCATTGTTCATCATAATTTAAAATTTAGCAGCATCTAAATGAATAACATATTCATCATAGTAAAAAAAATGAACAACAATAGTAATGATAATACATACCTCTAACTGATGTTGTTGTTGTTCTCCAACTCTGCCCAAGCTGAAGCTCTTCCCAAAACTGACTAACCTCCCATCCAGCTAGGAACAACCTATCCGACTCCATCGCTCCAGGTTTCCTTACGGTTTCCTGGCCCCCAAGCCTAAATTCCTAGCAACAAGTGCCCCCTATAAAAGTCCTCAAGTCTGTAAGAACAAAAAACAATAGACACACAGTTCTCCCTCCTCCTCCCTTCTCCTTCCTCCAATATCAAAAAAATATTACCCCCAAACAAAAGAAGACCCCCTTCCTCAAGTGTTTCCCCTTGCCTTATCCTCCTTTCCTTCATTATTCACTTCCTTATCCCCCCATTAAACCTCAACTACCTTATCCCCCCTTCCATAAATGGGTCCATCTACTGATACACTAGGTCTCCAAAATAAAAAATAAAAATTTATTAAACTAAAATTCATTAAACAAATATTTAATTAATTAAGTAGGGTTATTACACATGCAGCAAAACAAAACCAAAGTATTGGATGAGATCATTAACATTCAAAGGATATACTATGACAGATCTAGACTAGGATACAACCAAGTGCAAACAGAGAAAGGCTCGAACTACAAAACGATAGAACAAGAAGCATAAATAAGAAGCTATGCAAAATTCGTTAGAGGTTTCCCTAAGAAGGAATAAGACAAGAAGACTCAAGAATAAGATTACAGAGACACTGCACAACCTATAATATTCAGAATTCATTATCAACAACAATGAGATATAGAAATACCTCAAGTAGAAGAAGGATTCAAAATAGCAACACCATTTAGAAGATCTTTCACTCCCAAGTATCAAACTCTTTTTCTCAGTTTATGTTATTCATGTAATAATTTTGGGCACAAAGTTGTGAATTGTATAGCCAATATGAAGAACAAAAGAAACTACGAAGGCTACATAAGAAATGGTTATCCAAGAAGGTCTTATGAAGCACAAAGAAACAACTACAACATATTTGAATCCTTGAGTGTTGAAATAGAATCTACAAGTGCAACGAATTTGGGCATATGGCTAAAGATTGCAAACTCACTATTCTTCCAAGGGAACCAAACAAAAATATCAATAGTCATAAGCATGAACCACAAAGGATATGGATAAGAAAGCATGATCAATTCAACACTAAAGAATGCAACCTTTCTCTACAAGAGTAACACAAGAAACATGGATGGTATGTTGGTAGTGCCTGCTCAAAGGATCTCACAGGTGATAAGGAAAAATTTCTAACTCTGAAAAAGGAAAGATATCGATCTGTTTCATTTGGTAATGACAACTCAACCAGAACTATTGGAAGAGGCACAATCAAACTTGGAAGCAAGGATTGTATGGTAGAAATTTTTGTATTCGTCGAAGACATGAAACAAAATCTGCTAAGTGTAAGTCAAATGTGTGATCAAGGACACAAACTTGTCTTTTACTCAAGGAAATGCAGATAATGAAAGAAGGATTGAGCAAGTTGGTGGATATAGTAGTAAGAACTCCAAGAAACATATAAGTTTGAAATGAAATTGGAAATAAAAGACTTTTCTTAGGAAAGGATGATGAAAGTTGGCTCTGGCATAGAAGAATGGGTCACATAAATGTTGATAAACTTTTTAAAGTCAGTAATAAGGAAACAGTAAGGAAATTTCCAGACATATCGAAGCCAACAAATAATCCATGTAAGCACTGACTATAGGGAAAACAAACCAAGACCAAGTTCAAATAAAAGGAGTAATCCACAACAAAACCATTAGAGATTGTACATAATAATCTAGTTGGTCTGAAAAGAATGAATTGATTTAATGGAGAACATTACTTCATACTATTGGTTGATGAATACACAAGAATGATTGTAGTGTTCTTTCTTAAGAAGAAGTCAGAGGCATTCAAACACTTCAAGACATACAAAGAGATTGTTGAAATCAAGACAAAATAAAAAAATGAGTGTTTGAGATCAGATAATGGAGAAGAGTTCATATCAAAGGAATTCATGGACTTCTATAGCGAACATGAGATAAAGAGACAATTCTTAGAATCTAGGACACCTCAACAAAATGGAGTTGCCGAAAAGAATAACAGAATAATACAAGAAATTGACAGAACCATATTGATGGATTCCAAGTTGAAAGACATTTTTTGGGTACAAGAAATGCATTTAATAGTTCACATAGAGAACAAAGGAATTCTCATAAATAAAAGTAATAAGACTTCCTACAATATATGGAAAGGAAGACCAGAAAATGTGAAGCATTTCAGAGAGTTTGGAATAAAATGTTATATCAAAAGAGAAGATGTTATGATTGGAAAATTTGACTCGATTTGATAAAAGCATATTGGTTGGGTATTCAAGCAAGAGAAAAGCATACAAATGATTTAATATAAGAATCAATAAAGCAATGGAAAGCATAAATGTGACTATTGATGAGACTAATGGATGAAAAATAAAAGAAGGACAACAAGTTCTTGAACACATTTTGGTCAAGTCTCTAGTCACTGTTGGACACAAAGATCACTAAATCCACTTCCTTCTACCCTCAAACCAATGGAAAAGAAAATGTCATAAATAATATGATCGTGCACACCTTGCGCATGTATAACTCTAAGAATCTGCATACACGGTATGACAGTCTTCCCTTTTTTCAACACAGCTACAATAGGTCTCTCCATAGCTCCACCATCCATATCCCCTTTCAGGTGGGGCTGGGATTCCAACCCTTGGGTCCCATTGATGTTGTACTACCTATTGCAACCAAACAAACACATTATTACCATGTTCAGTCTGAGGCCGAAAAATCCACCATATTCATTGAGCAGATTCAGAGGCCGAAAAACTATAGGCAGAGTCAGAGTTTGATGGAATAATGTGTATTTCTTGAAAATACCTTTCCAATGGGCTATCACGCACTTAAAAAAAAGGTCGTATGAAAACATTACGACCCCAAGAAGTTGAGGTACCAACTTACCCATCAGGTCCCACATAACGTTTGACATTTCATCTCCTAGGGTTTTTTATTGGATGTATATGGTCTTGGAATTCATGAGTAATGTTAAAAAGGCCTTTGGAGCCTCATTGTAATCATTCTACTTAGATGGATGCTCATAGCAGCCACATCTCTTCTCAGAGATAGCTACCACCATTCGAGCAAGTTGTTTTCAGTTTTGCAGTTTTACAGTTTTAGCCTATTTTATTTATTCAATAAAATTTATTTTTCATTGGATATTTGTTGTTGTTCTCCATATATATGTGTTCTTGTATTCGGTCTATTATTGATTTCATTTTGCTCATAAATTCGGATCATATGAAATCACAATGTTGGTGTCGAGATAACAATTTGTTTTGAAGTTTAAACATACCAACCTTCATGTGCATGAATTGTAATGATGTAGGAGCATCGCTCCAACTCAGCAGTGCCTTAGTAGACATCACAAAAACACACTTGGAGGGAGAAGATCCCAAGGAGAGAGAAGCACCATCTTTTCCAATTTTGAGTTTAAAACTCAAATTTAATGTAAAATTAATGTTGTAAGGCTCAAGGAGGGCTTAGTTATTGTAATGTGTAATGGTGAGTGTAAATTTGCCTTTAATGGATGATAGGAAAATGATCTAGATCTGGTTCAAACTAGATGTCAATTAAATGTAATTTAATGTAGGTAGGTGGAGGAAGACTAGAGAAGCTCTTTTTTTGTAAAAAGATCAATGTATTGAGATCAGGAAGCATTAGTGAGATTAGGAATATTAAAAATATTAAGAAGACAAGTGAGAGGAGCAAGAGAAGAGAGGAGAGGAGAGGAAGAAATGAGACTCTGTTGTAGTCCAGTCTTGTACACATTGTAAAGAGCATTCAAAATTAATACAAAGATAGATTTCCCTGCATGTGATTCTTTGTGTGATTGTTATGAACGTTTCTGAATGATTACTATGTATATTTGTGAATGCTTTTAGTGAATGAATGTTCCTTTTGCAGGAATAGATAGAATTATTTGTTTTTAATTTTATGAGTGTTTTGGGCTCTCACTGCAGTGCAAAGAGTGCATATTAGAGTTGTTGGAAAAATCTAAAAGGTATGCTCTAGGAGTGCACAAGAACTCATTCAGGAGTTCTGTGAGGAGCGTTCCTGGTGGGAACATGAGAACTATTCTTAATATCAGAAGGGATAGTGAAAAGAGTGCACAGATAAATCACAAGGAGTGTACCTACACTCATATTAGTGTAAATGCTCAAGGAGGAGATTATGCAAGGAGTTCACATCAGAGTTAATGAAGACTCGAAGGAATCAATGCAAGGTGTGTGGAGGCCGAACCATTGACAAGTTCAGATAAGCTCAAGAGATATAGTATAAGGTTATGCAGAGGTAAGTTCAAGGAGTGTACAGGGCCAACACTTAGTCAAGTGTTGAAAAGTTTCAAAGGAGAGCGAGCACAAGGGGTGCATGGGATATTTTTCTAAGTCTCAAGCTCAGGAGAAGTAGCATTTTCCAAAACGTAATTATAGGTCAAGGGCTTAGCCCTGCGAAATAAAATTCAAAGGCTGAGCATTTGGAAGCTCAAAAAAAAAATTACTCCTTCATTGAATGGAAGTGAAGTTGTGCTAGAGGAGGATCTACAATAGGCTTTGGATTGGCTGTGGAAATATATATGGACTATTGGATCTAAGTCCAAATAGGAGGAGGATCTCATGGGAGAAGAATAGATCCAATCCATCAGATCTGAGCGCGAAGATCGAGAAATGTCGGATCAAGTTAAGGTGCACAACCATTAAACCTTTAAGTCCTTCATACTTCACCACTCCGACAAGTTTTAAGGATTTGTTGAAAAGGTAGTCGAAGATATGAAGTACCATAGAAAATCTTGACTGTTGGTGATAAGGACATGTGTCAGTAGATCGAGTACAGTTGGAGATTTTAAGAGTACAAAAGGAGAAAACCCCTAAGCTTCGAAGCCCAGAGTAGATCCTGACCATTGGCGTCAGGACCACGTTTCGAAAGATCGCGTGTTCGGAGACATGACACTCTGGAGGAATTTGTATGTGAGTTGATTTGGGTTAGAAACACCTGAAGTCCCAAAGCCTAGAGTAGATCCATGTCATTCATTGGAAAGGATGTGTGGACCGTTGATCAAGACCCTTCGCCACTTTGGCATTCGACTGTTCGAAGGTATGGTGGAGATAAAAGGAAAGAACTCCTGAAGCCCAGAGTTTTGAAGTCCATCACAACCATCGGTTGTTGGAAGAAGGTGAGTTTTAGATCCAGGGGACTTTGACATTCGGTAATTCAGGGAGAAGTGGTGGTTAAGCAGTGAAAAGCTTCGAAGTCCCAGAGCCCAGATTAATTCTAGGTCGTAGATCTAGAATGGAGTGAGGGTCATCGATCTCTGCCCTTCGTAAGGTTCATAGTTTTCATATTGGGGAGGGAGTAGTGGTTGAGGTGTGAAAACTCGTGAAGCCCATAGCCTGGAGTGAGCACAGACTGTTGATCCATGATGAGAGGTCAGTCGTCCGATCTGCAAGTTTGAAATTTGGCAATTCATTGGTATGGTGTGTTGGAGTAGGGATAATTCCTTAATATCAGAGCTCCGAAGTGCCAAAGTAGTGCATTGTGTTAGGATCATGGTTATAGCCTGTGGTCACATGATATTTCCACCAAGGTAAAGGGGCTAGAGCCTGAATTTGATTTTAAAGATAAAAAGGGGCTTAGTAAAAGTGTCAGGATGTCTTTGTTGGACCTGCATGAAGATTTAAAGGGCTTGTGTGCATTTTGAAGAGATCAAGCATGGATCCAAGAGCCACTTTGTCTCCTCTGTAGATTGATCCTAGACCCGAAAGTTGCACGAGACCCCAAAGGAGGGGAGGGGGTTTGCATCAAGTGGTATTATAACACATAAAATATTTTTTCTAATACCATCATGTGGTATTGTAGCTTGATTTGTACTGTAGATAGAAGGAAAAGGAGGAGTTTTTTCAAAGCAAGATTCTCTTTGCAGACAACAGAAAAAAAAAAAATTGACAAAGGAGAATAAGACAGGGTGTTGATGCTCTATGTGTGAATAATTGTTTGCAAGTGTGCAATTGACAATGAACTTGTCAGGAGGGTAGGGAAAGGAGAAAATGGTTATTGAAGGCCATAAACAAGGTTTAGGAAGACGATACCACAAGCAGATGAGAAAAGAGGAGACGGATAAAGAGCTCCAGGAGACCAGAGAGAGGCTCGAAGGGTTGATGCAAAAAATACAGCAATAAGTGCAAGGAAACTAGAGGTATGAGTGGCACATGAAATAAAAGGTGAAGTGGCATATTCGAAAGTTGATTTATAGGAAGCAGAAGCAGGTGTTAAGGAGGTGGCTGAAAAAATTAAAAAACCTCAGTGAGATAAAGGAGGAAATGGTTTACGCATGTGAATTAGAAGATGGAGAAAGCCTCAGTGATGAGGAAGAGAGATCAACTACAGATATCACATATTTCCATAAGTGAAATGATAATATATCAGTCGAATATCTCGTAGACTGCCAAGAGGGGAGAAAGGAAATTTAATGTTTCTAGGTGGGAAAGGAGGAGATGAGACTGTCTAAGAGTCTCATGAACTAAGATGAGAGTTTGGAATATAAATGAGCATTGACAAGAGAGGAGGAAGAGGTAGGAGAGAAGCCTCATGAGCATGAAGATTCATGTGGGGTTGAAAACTAGGTGAATGAAGATGATGAAAAGTTGAATAATTCAACTCTCGAAGAGGAAGATTAGAGGTGCATTATGTTCATTAGGGGAATCAACATATTCCTACCAAGCATCCTAGCAGGGGCCAGTGCGTGTATTTCACATGAGGAGGTGATGCAGGAGGCTTTCGAGGAAGAGGCCATTGGGCCAATTTTTTTTAAAGCTAACAGTTTATGTGTTACAGGTGCAAAAGAAGGAAAACCATTGATGTTAAAAGAAGTTAAAAGACTCTGATTCTAATCTAGTAGACCCGTCCACATACTGGAATTTGATTGACTCATTGATGTATTTGGTTAATATCAGGACAAGCATTTTCTTTTTTGGGAACATGTTGAGCCAATTCCAAGTGGAACCGAGACATGAGCATTGGATAGATGAAAATCAAATTTTGAGATATTTGTGTGACACACTAAATTATGGTTTAATAGGTCTCAAATAGTGATGTACAACTACATGGATATACTGATTCTGATTGGGTAGGGAGTCCAAGTGACAGAAAGAGTACTTTTGGTGTATGTTTTAGTTTGGGCTCTGCTATGATATATTGTGCTAGAAGGAAACATAATTCTTTCACACTCAACACTACATAGGTAGAGTATATTGCAGCTTGTGATGCTGGTACAAAAGCAATATGGATCTATAAGCTAGTTTCTAGACTATTGAATAGGAATTGTATTTGAATATAATATACTATGATAATCAAAGGTGCAAAGATTTTATAGAACCCCATGTTCCATGAAAAGTTGAAGTACATTGAGATCAAGTACTACTACATCTGTGATAAATTCCATAAGGGAGAAATGAAGCTCGAGTACATCTCCACCAATGAGAAGATAGAAGATATTTTGACGAAACCCTTGTCCAAAGAGAGGTTTGTATGTTTTAGGAACAAGATGGGGCTTGTAGTGAATTATCCATTTGGTTGAGAGGAAGTGCTAATATTCTTGCATTGTGGATAGTCACTGTGTTTTTGGGCTGGCATTCTCCCTGTAGAGAATGGTCTAGGCTGGAAAAATTGTTGATATATCATGGACTAACATTTTCTGCAGAAAATGGTCTAGGAGTGGCATTATACCATGGAACAGTTGGTGACCTGATTAGGATGAATGATCCACCCCCTATGGCACCAATGGCGACCTGATTAGGCAGTTTGGTACATCACTGACATTTTCTCTATGGAACATACGATTACTTGATTATAGAAAAAGGTTCAGAACTGAAATTATTCTATGACACATGTACTGACCTGACTAGAAGAATGGTCTATGTATCCAATGGCATGGATTTCATCATTTGGAAGGATTGACATTCTTTTTGTGGAACAGATGGTGACCTCATGAGGAAGAATGGTCCCTGTAGTCATGTGACGCTCTAATCAGTGCATGAAAACTATGGCACATATGCATAGTTGTGAGACTATCGTGAAGACTATGTGTCTCTATATAGTAGCTATATGCTACTATGGTGGTTATGTACCACTGGTGTATACTGTGTGTCTTTGGATGGTAGTTGTGTTATACTAAAGTGTTTGTGTACCAATGGCAGTGACTGTGTGTCCCTCGACAATAGTTGTGTGCTAATAGCAGTGGTTGTGTACCAATGGACAATAGTTGTGTACTAATATGGATCAACACAATCATGTTCTATTGGATGGAATTGTAGTAGTCGTGTGCTACTAGTTGATTGTCATGGAGACTACCAGATCACTTGGAGTAGTTGTGTGTTTCTTGATCGCAGAGACTGTGATGGATGATTCGAGCTATCTATGGCATGGTAGTAGCTATGTGCTACTATTTGATTGTAGAGTAGTCAATGGACTATTAGATGAAGACATCATATAAATATACATCCGTAGCTAAGAGGGATTGTTGATGTTTCAACATTGGGCAGACGTTCTCCCAGGAATGGTCATGGTTATTTGACCAGTTGAGAATGGCCCTGGCATTGTCTTCAAATAAAAAAATGCTTGATGTGCTAGTGTTCCTCCAATGTGTGGAAACATCGGGCAGACATTCAACCATAAAGGTTTAACTTTGGTGAATGTCTTGAGTAAGCATCGGGTGGACCTTCTCCTAGATTGGGTTGCATACCAAGGTAGATAGAATACATTTATCAGAAAGGTGTAATTGTGGTAAATGGTCCTAGGTGTAGTCCTTCCTTGATCATGACAAGGACTAATATGGATTTGAGGTGCTTGAGGTGATTTCCACGTTTCAATTAGCATCTGGATGAAATTCACTCACAGGGGTGTACCTATGGTGAATGACCCAAGTGTAGTCCTTCTCCTAGTCATGGTGATTTTCCAAGGAATGATAAAGACTCAAGATAGTATATGCCATCACATGTGGACCCAGAGTGATCCTGATCTCAGAGAGAGTCAATTAGCTCAGAGTTAGAGCCATAGAGGGAGTTTCCCCTCAGTTCAGGTAGGAGAGAGACATATCCCAAGAATTGACAGACAAGTGTCATGATCCTAGGGTGAAGTTTGTATACGGGTAAAATCATGAAGCTGGGTAACACTTTCGTGACAATCGGGTCTCCAAAATTTCTAGCGGCAATTTTTCGGCCGAACAAATATTACTTTCGACCGAAATATTATTCGGCCAAAAATTTTCACGTCAAATTTAACGGTGCCGTCAAATTCGTGTAGAATGTTTTTTGAATGAATTATTTTCCCGCGGTAAGAATATTTCGGCCGAAATACTTTTCGTCCGAAACGTTTATTTTTTAACGGATTCCGTTAAAAACTAGGTTTCGGCCGAAAG
>JZKD02S1975879.1:17259-58350 GCA_000966675.3 Picea glauca
ATGAACAAGGACAATAGATAGGGGGATATGATTCCACAAGAGAGGTGGCTAAAGGGGCTAAGTGTTTTTATTATATTTTATTTACCCCTTTTGGTTTTAATTGAGAAAAATGGTTACATGAACATCTTGGGGAAGGCCATGTGGATCTAGGTTCTTGTAATTATATAAACCCTTTTTGTGGGATGTTTGGGGGTTTTTCTTGGTTAATCATTTCATTTTGAGAATTCCTCTTTTTCACTCTTGCTAATTTGTGTGCTCTCGGTTGAGCATGGAAACAAATGGCTGGAGGTAGAGAGTCATTGTTATATGGATATGAGGAATTACTAATCATTATAGGTTGGAATGGATGCCTATGGGAATGATATTGATGGTAGTTTTGAAAGAACTGTCACATCTGAGAATCCTTGGAGTTTCCATGATGGATATTTCCTTACTAGTAGCACTAGATCCCTGGAGATAAATGGAAAAGCATGAGGGACTGCATGGAAGAGAAAGGGGTTCATTTATTTGGGTTGTGCAGGCTAAAGGGGAAAGAGAGATAGAAATTAAGATTGTTGTGTGGCTGGGAAAACATGAGAGAAAATTAGCCAATTGTTGTGTGTTTTAGATTTTTTCTAGGACCCATCCTTGTGGATTCATAGCCCTGGGTTGCGGGTGACCTTCTATTGAGAATTAGAACAAAAATATATATGGTTGGGAGGAATGTCCTTGGTCTTCAACCAATTGGTGAATGTTTGCTTGGAAAGATAAGTGCTCTCTGTGTTTTCTGTATAATGTGTATTCCACTGTGTATTTAATTATCTTTGAGATGTATTTATATGTGCATGCTTGTTGGTTATTTATTCTTCATGGCACGTTGTTTATTTCTTTTATTGTGTAGCATGGATATTGATTAATGCACATGAGTCTTTCATGCTTAATTTTGAATTAATTATTATCAGAGTTTGAAATCGGTTTCGAAGTAAGTTTTTGAGGTAGTGTGGCTAGCCTATGGGTGGGGATGGGTATGTTATAGAGTGGTATTAAAGATTCTATTTCAACACTGAATTGGTATGGGCCAGAACTTTTGCGAATTTTTCAAATTTATTGTTGCAGATTTGTTTGTTACGAATTTTGGGGGAAACAAAGAAGAAAAAAAGTGAAACCCCCAAATTATGAGAAAATTTCGAGTTTCAATGTTCAGAGTAGTCAAAGAAGTGATTTATGGCATCGACCTGCAGTTTTATATTTGAATTTGGACTTAGAGTTGATATTCCTGTGTGTTCATGGCAGATGTTAAGTTTTGCGGATTGATGACCCAGATTAATTCAACCTGGAGAACCAACGGTTGAGATTGAGTCATAGAGGATCAGAGTAAATAATTCTCGAAGGGCCTTCGAGAAGGAAGTATCGAAAAAGACTTGGAGTCGAGCATGAGGTTGAGTCCAAAGGGAGGAATATGATGACATGAGACCAAAATAACAAGAATTGTCAGATTAGTCGGGGTCATTCTCATCTATTAGATCTTGTGGAGATGTTATTTCAGAAAAGTGTTTTCGAAAGATCTCGTTTAGAAAAGTTCTGACAATATCGAGAAGGGAATATTCTTCGATACCCTCTTTTCGGAGAAGTGAAACTTCCCCAATATTCTGAACTTCAAATAAAAAGTTTTGATGGTATCGAGAAGGGAATATTCTTATATACCCTATTTTAGGAGCAATGAAACTCCCCAATCGTTTGAAATCCGAATGAAAAGTTTCGACGGTATTGAGAAGAGAATATTCTTTGATACCCTCTTTTCGGAGCAGTGAAACATACCCAATATTCTAAACTACGAATAAAAAATTTCGACCATATATAGAAGGGAATATTCTTTGATATCCTCTTTTCGAAGCACTGAAACTTCCCCAATCTTCTGAACTCTGAATGATAAGTTCCAACGCTATCAAGAAGGGAATATTCTTCGATAACCCTCTTTTTCGGAGTAGTGAGACTTCCCAAATGTTCAAAAATACGAATGATAGGATCTACCGGCATCGAAAAGGGAATATTATTCGATACCCTCTTTTCAGAGCCCCATTTGAGCTGAATTCTCCAACACTCTGAATGGGCACCTCCGATGGATGGTCCAGATCTCTTCCCAATTGAGATCAACGATGCAGATTTCCACATAGGAAAAACTGGAGTAGATTAAGTTACATTTGAATGAAAATCATGTGGTTTTTTTGCATATATTATCTCTACAAAAGTGTCAGAGAGGGTCATTGTCCATTTTTATTTCAATTTGTCAGAAATTGCGAAATAATGGTTTTTAAAGATCTGGGTCCAAATCATTGGCATGGGTCCAGATTAAAATGAAATTCATTGAGAGTGTCTAGAAAGAAGACACAGAAATAACCCACGAAAGAACTGAATAAATCCTAAGGGGATTAGAATGAGGATGCTGAAATAGGCCAAAATCCACTATTTTGGGCCACTTTTTTGGGATTTTTTAAATTTTTGGAGGAAAAGTGACCCCAGATCACGAAAATGAATTTTTTTATTTTTTCGACATTTTATATACTCATCAAGATGAACAACTTTGGTTTAGTGAATTATTTTACTTTAGTGAATTTTTTTCAGAAGTGCATAGATTGAGAGCCAATTTTGCAAAACATTCAAAGTCCAAAAAAATAGGTGAAAAAGAGGAAAATGGTCATTTCCAAATTGTTCCAATTTTTCACTGGAGCATCAGATTGAAAATATGAGAGTTGTTATGAATTATCTATCATTATTTTAAACTATGCCTCATATAAAATTTTCTTTAGTTCCTAACATATTTTCTTCTGCAATTGATTGAAGTTGGCATTTCAATAAAATTACACCAGTGGAGAATATGCACAAATGAGATGAAAATGTTTTTTTTTAGGAAGCCATAACTTTCCGCTCAGAGATCGGATCAGGGCATGAGTATAGTCGTTGGAAATATGATTCAGAGGAGAATAAATTGGAATTATTAGAATGTGGAGAATTATGATATAATTCTTCATGAGTTGAGAAGAAAAAGGACATGTAGCCTTAATTGACAATTCTTTTTATAATATGTATAATTCTAACAAAAATGTTGTCAACACATTTTGCAGAAATAAAGGTATAATCAGATCAATTCAAGACTATGATCGGATATTAGATTCATGGAAACATGATAAATATTGTAGAAGTTGTTTGAGGCAATAAAGAGCTAAAAGGCAAGTAAAGGAAAGTGGATAAATAACTCAAGAAGAGTGGAAAAAAAGTATTAGTCAACAACTACAGAATCTGAATGATTTGCAAATACACAAACAATAATCTTCACATAAGACATGAAGCTAGTAGGTAAATAATCTCATTAATGGGCATAGAAAGGAGAAGTAAGACTCCACATCCTTGAAGGTAGAGATGTGTAGATAGATGCAAAGCTTGATATGAAAGAGAACAGTGAGCTTAAGAGGTGATGTGTGAATCACCTCTATGTGCCAAGAACATGAGTGCTTGATAAGAATTTTCCATCTATAAATTTGTTTCCTTGTATAAAATTACTTAGAGCAAGAAAGCCACTTCTAATATAGAGTTCACAGTGGAAGCATGATACTAATGAAAAGAAATTGGAGATAGAATAATGTTCTCTTTCACTTGAAAAGTGCCATTGAATGAAAATAGACTTCCATTTGGGATGGTATTAAGTAAGAAAGGTATGGTTTCACTGGGAAATGTTAAATGAATTAATCTAATGGACAACTAGGAGTAATAGTATTTGATTCAAGAATGTTGTGGTAGTAGAGTGATGGAATGTTCTGAGCTACCTCATTCCAAGGTGTTGGAATGTTTTATAAAGACAAATTTTGGATATGACTGCCTACAAGAGGTTGATGTAAATAAAACACATTGGTTGGATTGCATAATGGCCAAATGGAGCTTTGTTGGAAAGTGTTCAGACCAAGAAACAATAGTGCAGGTGAGTAGAATGAGAGAACACAAGGAAACAAGGATATGAATGAATTCAAGGAAAACCAGCTACAAAATAAATAAATATTGAAACATAAATGCACTAGAGTGCATGATGCATACAATGAAGTTAGATGCATTAGTAGGCATGCTAACAATGAATTCTTGGTGCATATGGATGTGCATTAATGCATATGTACATTCTTGGATATGAATATGACATGATTGTGGACTTAGAATAGTATGTTATTATGCAATCATGATGTTATGGAAATTGAGTATGATTAATGATAGATTATGTATTCAGGAAAAGTGATATAACATGGTTAAAGGTGTGGATGTTGTTGCTGCTTATGACTTCCATCTATGTGAATACCCATGAGGGTGGCAGGTGTTAGAAATAATAGGTGTGCTTGTTTAACCATAGAAAATATAACAATATTGTCACCCAACCATAGGCCGAAGCCACCCCCGAGCACCTTAACCTTGACAGAGAGAATAATTCTGGAAGAAAACCCTAGATCCAAAATCCAATCAAGGTAGCGTAACACTATCCAGAGCTAGCGTACCAAGCAGAAAGTCCAAACCATAACCAAGAGAAAGTTCAAGCCTAAAACCGCAAATACTAGTTTCAGTAGCTGCAGCTGCAACTACTCTCCAAACTTGTGCACTTACTAAATTTATGCAGTTGTGAGTTGTGTGTATCCAAATGAGCTCTGGAATCCTGTATTTATACTGCTCTTCCTTAGTTGTCTGGGATGACTTCTCTTTCTGGGGGCTAAAAACTCAATATTAATTATTTTCTTTAGTCGACTTGTCTTCTAGGGTTATGTCCAATGCTTTAGGGTTTCTTCTTGCTTCCCAGAATATTCTATTCTTGTCAGGGTTACACATGGAGGTTTAATACCTCCCGCAGCTACTGTAATATCAACACTCCCTCCTAGCTAGGGAGGTATTGAAATAAATGGTCTTGAGCACAAAGATACCATTCGACCGATAGCATCATCATAGCCACACAAGCTATCTCATGATTAAATCACAAGCACAATCATCACTATCATTATCATCTGATAGCATCAACTTCATCATCTCTCGAATCCATACTCCATCTGATTAATCAAACATGATGTTGAATAAGTAACTCACTCCATAGAGTAATACAATAGCTATTCTTCTAATCCAGACATATGTCCTAAAAGAATAACTGTTCCAACATATGTTGGAAGCCACGCCTTGGGCTATAAGGACTATTCTTCTAATCCAGACATACGTCCCTAGAAGAATAATTTTCCTCAAGCATTTTCCACCTGGAGACTATCTGTCCACCAACACACTGACTATCCATCTAGTTGGTAATCATTTCCAACACTACCGATAGTCTTCATGAAAATCAAAATAATGGAATTCAATAGAACACAACCGTGTCTATCCATAGTAGTACACAACTACTATCCAGTGGTACACAAGCACACCAAGTAGCACACGACTATTTAACCAGTGACACATAGTCACAACCAGTGGAACACATCCACCATAGTGGCATACAACTATTTTTCAGAGACATACAGTCTCCACAGTAATCATATCATCTGATATCAACCTGCATAACAATATCATGATACAAACTGAGTCATCTAGGTCATTCTTCCACTCACATCTGTGAGATCTGGAAGAGCATTTTCCCTCAGGAGGTAAAACATCAGCCATGGGCTATCTGGACTATTATTCTCAAGCATAGAAGAATAATTGTCCCTGGTTTATGATCCTGGACCATCCACCTAACTGGGCCATTCCTCTGGCACTAATCATAGTGAAACCTGGAGAGAATTATTTTTCCTTAGGGAATGCATGTCCCTCATTGTTGAATCTGGACCATTCACCTAACTGGGCCATTCCTCCAGTACTAATCATAGTGCAACCTAGATAGAATGAGTTTTCCCTAGGGAATGACTGTTCGGACCATTTCCTGATGGAAATGATTGTCCTGCACCAACCTCTAAAACATACCATTCTTTGAAACTGCTCACAACTGTGAACTTCGAAAGAATGACTTCCCGATAAGGCGAACCATTTTACTTGACCACTACTCAGAGTGACTGCCAAGAAGAATTATTGTCCTAGACCATTGGCCACAAGGGGAGTTGTTGTCTATGGTACATCAACCATCTATCAGACCATTTTCATTACGAAAATGACTGTCCTATCTGGACCATTTTTTGAACTAGAAAATGCGTGTCCGTCAGAAATCTCAAACCACTTTCTGAAACGGAAATGAAATGCTAATCTTGGACCATTTTTCAAAATGAAAAATGACTGTCCATAAATCAATAACATATCAGTTCTCCCTCCCAACCTGGGAGTAATCTCTTCCTTTTTCAATAAGGAATTTGTCTCCACGAGCCCCAACTTGTTTCTTGAGTATGCAAACTTTTCATCTTGGAAAGAGGCTTTACCAAAATATATGTTATATGCTCATCTGTGGAGATATATTGGAGAACTACTTCTCTTTTCTGGACTTCATCATAGAGAATATAATGCTTGATATCAATGTACTTCGGTCTGTCATGGAACATTGGTTTTCTCTGAAGGCTTCATATAGATTTGATCATTACAATATATCATGGTCGAATTCAACACTTATGTTTCCTGCTAGCTCATGACATCGTGGAAAGGATCAAAATGAAAAATATCTAAGTATCACCTCTTTTGTCATCATGAGAGTTTTCCATGGATTAGCAATCCATCATCCCAGACTTCTGAGTAACTATTCTAATACATTATCTCTGTCATAGAAAGTTTTCACCGTGCTTCTGTTGTATATGAGATACTTTGTATCAATTTGTTTTAATCCATACAAGGTCTTCTTATATCTACATACATGGGTCTCTTTCTCGTATAAACTTCTTTCCAACTTCCTTTATTGGGAAGAACAATCTTTTACATGTAAATTCCAATCCATGGATACTACAAGAGGTATATCTGGTTTACTGGAACAAGTTCTTGTCATAGTCTTCTCCCTCCTTTTGGAAGAAACTCTGAATCTTGAAATGCTTCCATTCATAAGTCTTTTTCACATTTTATTACATACACTATTCTTTATCATAACTTCCATTTCTTCTTCTTGATTGCTTCTTAGTGGGTTCAAACCAAGTTGGTAGTCTTGTGATTCTCGGTATAATAACTGGTTGTTCTTGCTTTTGTTTCTTTCTTGGAATGTTCATGTTCTTCCTCATGTCTCTCTTTAGCTCTTGGGTCCATGGGTTCTTCTATATTCCCTGAAGATTCCAACTTCTTCCTTTCATCATAGAATCATGGATGTAGATGGAAAACCAAGGATACCTTAAGAATTCTTTTCGAAGAACACTTCTTCTAGAGTCAAACTGAACATGTGCTTCTTATCATGGCTGCTACTTTCAATTGAAACATGGATAGATACTTCATAATCCTCAATGCATCATATCATTTAGGATTAGCTCCCTCCTAATTCTTGCTTCATGCATGAATGCATGCTCTTCTTTTGGAATTCTATAATCAGCTCCCTCCATATAAGAGAGTCCACGCTTCCGTCTGCATTGTTATTGGCTTTTTCAAAGTGTCACGAGTCTTTTTCTAATTTCCTCTTGATTGTTGACTTCTTTCTATTTTAACTTCTTCTGGAGCTCTTCAAGTTTGATTCTGATTTCATCTTATCTGGAAGTTGTTACTTATATAATAGCTCCCACGGGAATTGTTACCAAGGGTTGTCAACGTACTTCATCTTTTCATGTGTATTTCTTGACTTGTAGTCATCATGATAGCAATCCTTATCTTGTTATTCTTCCATAGGTATTGTTTCACTTGAACATCTTATCTTCTAAGAAATAGATATGCAATATATGTAGAGAAACTATGTAAACATGGTATGTACAAGAAGTTTGAAGAATATTGTTACCTTGACTCAGAAGAAGAGGTATGTTTTATCCTGCTTGGCCTTTTTTGAGGGTTCCCTTTCTTAGGCAACTGATGCTTTGTCTATTTCCTTCCTTAAGCCAAACTTCCTCTTATTCTAAAAATTCTTGAATTTTGTTGTGAAGGCTTGATCATCGTATTTCTTTTGGGATTTCTCTTTTGTGTTAATCCTTGATTCTTCTTGTGCACAACAAGTCCAAAGTTCTTCAAATGTGAGATACTCCTTTCTTGTGTTCATGCTTGCAGAAAATGCATCCCATGTCTTGGGAATGTTGTTGAGTACTATATTTACTAGTTCCTTGAAATCATTTCTTCAATAGCTTGTAGTTGATCTCTTAAATGAGAGATTCTCACAAAGTATGAAGTTATTCTTTCATCATCATTCATTTTCACATTACGAAGCTCATTCTTTAGACTCATTACTTGTCCAATATTTCTGACTGAGAAGAGATTAGTTAGGGCATCGTACATATTTTTAGATGAGTCAAGATGAGAGATGTAGGGTATCAAGTGGTATTTTATAGAGTCCACAGAGTCCACTATGATACTCATGGAATTGATGTCATTGTCCTTGAACTTCTCCATAACTGCAACATTTTGGGGTTCCTTCTCTTTTCCTTCTTCAAACTGTGGTTCCACGATCTTTCTTTTCACGATATCTAACACTTTATTCTTGGCAAGGATGAGGTCAATCCTTGTATTCCATGTTATGAAGTTAGAAGCCCCTTCTAACTTGTTTTCTGACTTCATAGAGTAAGTCATGACTGCTTTGACTTGGTAAACCTTTGACTTTGACCAAAAAATTCAAACTTGACGTCTTAACTTGCTGAGAGTACCAAGAGTTGTGATAGGTTAGGGCACACTAGCCTATCCTAAAATTAGGTCAATATCTTCACTTAAGGTGCCTTAAAAAAAGGGTTAGGGTTTTGTTGTTGCAGCAAAAACTTTGACTGCAACTGCAACTGTAACTGAGCAAAATCCTCCCAATCTATCTTCCAATGATTGGATTGTCCGAAGATAGTGTGGGACCATAACCTGTTAGAAATAATAGGTGTTCTTATTTAACCATAGAAAATATAGCAATATTGTCACCCAACCATAGGCTGAAGCCACCCCCGAGCACCTTAACCTTGACAAAGAGAATAATTCTAGAAGCAAACCCTAGATCCAAAAGACAATCAAGGTAGAGTACCACTCTCTAGAGCTAGCGTACCAAGAAGAAATTCCAAACCATAAACAAGATAAAGTCCAAGCCTAAAATTGAAAATACTAGTTGCAGTAGTTGCTGCTACAACTACTCTCCAAAATTGTGCACTTACTAAATTTTTGCAGTTGTGAGCTATGTGTATCCAAATGAGCTCTAGAATCCTGTATTTATACTGCTCTTCCTTAGTTGTCTGGGTCGACTTCTCTTTTTGGTGGCTAAAAACTCAATATTAATTATTTTCTTTAGTTGAATTGTCTTTTAGGGTTATGTCCAATGCTTTAGGGTTTCTTCTTGCTTCCCAGAATATTCTATTCTTGTTAGGGTTACATGTGGAGGTTTAATACCTCTCACAACTACCATAATATCAACAGTAGGAATGGTGTTCAAAAGGATGGAGGAGGAATTCTGTGAGATTCTAATAATACCAGTTGTTTAGGTAGCATCAAGTAGGTTGATAACAACTATGAAGGTATGCATTTGATTGCTTCCAATGTTGAAGGGAATTGAAGTAATAATTCCCTTAGTTAATTTTCCAAGATTTAAATTGATATGTAATGGTCAAAGGCCCAGAGCATGTAAATGTTGATGATGCTAGAATTCGTTTAGATAAAATGTTATTTTTATATTGTGTTATGATTGGTTATGAGATCATAACAAGGTTAAGTCAGGAGACATACTCTTGCTACAATAATGAATACCCACATGGATATTCATGTGTGAGACCATGATATGGTTGGATATGGAAGGGATATAACACTATGTGAGTGCTCAATGATCTCCCTATATAGTCGATGTTTGGACTGCAACCTCTTTGCCGACACTGAAGAGCACTTAGGAATTATGTTTCCTCGTGTTGTGTATGGGTTGAAGAGGAGGGTATCCAAATAGTTGGGAAGTATTGGGAAGAGTCTGAATGATGTGTTGACATGTTGGATAGACCTTCCAACCCATCATGGTGGAATGCATTACATAGTTACGTGGTATTATGTATTCAATGCAGGGATATTGTGTATATGTGGCCATGGGTATTAGGTATAGAGCCATTTGTAGCACCACATGGTATTGGGTAGAGAGCCATTCCTAGATGGATTTGAGGAATTACTGATCATTCCATATTGTAATGGATGCCTATGGGCATGTGATTGATGGTAGTTATGAAAGAACTATTAAAACTGAGAATCCTTGGAGTTTATAGCATGGATATTTCCTGACCAATAGTTGTTACACATTATTTTGGTCACCTCAGTGGTAAACTGACAACATGTGTTCATGTTCCCTAAAAATATTAAAATAGACTTTCTCCATGAGAAAAATGGTTTTCTTTTCCTCTTTCAAAAACCATAACAAGGAAGGTCGTCGCACACTGCTATATACATGAGTTGCGATGATGCGTTATCATCACATGCTGCACTAAAACTGGATTGTGATGTCATCACAGGATGCTTTTGCATGGGGTGCAATGATGCTCAAGCAAAGGAAAAATCAAAATTCACGAATGTTCTAGAAGGGAATCTTCTAAAATATGAGGTGGCCTCCGATCAGTTTGGATCTTACTCGCTTCTCTGATTTAGTGGGATCATCCTAATCTCCTCATCCATCCCTCTTTCATCCTATATAAAGAAGGATCTCTTATGGAAAAGGCTATGGTTGAATAGGCTAAGATTTGCATGGAGAGTTCTACTACAGATTATGGTTGAGAGCTTTGCTTTAGTTCTCCAAGTCAGATTGTGGATCTTCTTCATCCAAGGCACTAGAGCAAAGGTGTGTGTGTTGAAACAAAGAGCCATCGAAAGGGGACCTTGCAACATCAAGGCATGGGTTGTATTCTCCGCTTTCCATTTAATATAATACAACAATACATTTCTTCCCTATAAAAGTGTTGTAACATTTATTGTATAACTCCTTTATCTTATACATATAATTCATTGGTATATATATATATATATATATATATATTTCTTCTCTCTCTTTGTTGGTTTGTGCTTCTTAAAATAGGTTCACCATATTGCAGACTCAAAGAAGGAGCTACAATGACGACACTAGCGAGGATCAAGCGTTGTTTAAAAGGTATGTCACTTGTACCTCTCTAAACTAGTTTATATGATAATGAAGTTTAACATGAAGTATGTATTCTGTCTTGTTTTGTTCTAGTTTCATGTGGAAGTTAGGGAGATCTGTTTGTGTCTGCACTTACTGATTAGCCCGATAACAAAATTGGCGACCATACTGGGGATACAACCTTTTTTTTCTTTTTGCTTCTTATTTTGTTTTAGCCTGCCTTCTTTTGGTTAATTTCATTCTTTGAGTTTGTGGGTGATCCATCTTGACTCCCTGGGTCTGAAAGTTCAGTGATAAATTTTTCCTTTCTTTCCATTTTTCTTTATTTTTAGAGATCGCCGCACTATACCTTATTGACAACCAACAAAGATCCTCTAATGTGCTACTCTACTGGTGCAGACTAGTGTGACAGTGTCACATTGTACCTTATTGACAACCTATAATGATATTAGGTCGTCGCACTATGCTCCATTGCAACCTTCGACAATTCCTGTAGGAATTGTTGGGTGATAACTATTTTTATTTTCTCTACCCAGTTTTTCCTTTATTGCCTAGGATGAAATTCTGATACTAGTGAATGATTGATTTATAACTTTGAAGCATGCATTTGATTGATTTTCGTAAATTGAAAGTCTTCTTTGTGAACTTGACAAGTTTTTCTTTTTGTTTCTTGTCACAAAGATATAATCTTGAGATCTTGGTCCTAAGTGCTTGTTTGACAAAGAGTCATTCATTTTTTTGGAGTTTTGGATTGTTTTTACTTTCTGGATTGTTAATTGATTGAGAGACATTTTTGTTTTTATTTGACAAAAGGTTTTCTTATCATTTCATTTTTTTCTACATTGTGAGTTTGATTTGGGAATAATGTTGAGGTGCTAGTTTTCTTGGATTATGCTTTATTTTCTTCATTATGTCTCTAATCCAATTTTAGAAAGAAAGAACTGAAGTCATTCTTCTTTTTAGTAATCTTTACAAGAAAATTGTTACATTCAAATATTTGTAAAAGGAGAAAAATTAGAAAATTTTCTAGTGTTTTATTATTTGGAATCTTTTTCATTCAAAAATAGAGAAATTGTGTTTTGTAGATTTTGTATTCCAAAAAGAGACACCTTATCCCTACTTTAATTAGATTTCATTGAATTAAATGATTTCATAATCATCTCTTCTTGCATTTTATTGGGTCAAGGTCAAACACATCATCAATTTCATTCTCGTTTCCCTTTTGAGTAAACAACGACCTTTTTAAAAAATACAGTGTAATCTTAAAATCTATTAGCAACTTTTATTTTCTAGAACTTCTCTACACCAACATTAGCTAGGATAGAACTTTGGAATAGGTTGTAAGGCACACTCTCCAAAGCATCAAAACACACAATAATATCTTGTGATAGGGAGAGTTCAAACCCACTTGCTACATTTTTTCCGGGGAAGCCCTTCTGACAAAAGGGTCAATCATGAGGTCGCATTAGGACAGGCAGAGTTACTCACCTTGTTTTGTTGGTCTTAGTGTAGAGATTTCACGTATTTTTGGCGGTCACTTGAGAATAAAATCCTGTGGGGACCTTCTCGAGCTGATTTCGAGCTTAAATACCCATCCTTTGCACGTTGATCGGATTACCGATTGTTTCCGCAGGCATCATTGTTGTAATTGGTAACCTTAGTGGCCTATATCTTTAGGGTATTTACACAAGGTGATTGTGAAGGGGAAAGTGATGCAAACGCGCACCCCCCACGGGCACGTCCGCTCACACAGGACCTTCCTCTCTTCTCAGCCCGAAGAACTCAAAGGTTGTTCCAATTCCCTATCGGGAATCTTCCTACCCACAGATTCTCTTCGTCTCGCGCGATCCCCTTCCTTAAATTCTCAGAGGATCGGAACTCGCTACTTCGTGAGTCCAAAGGTTATACACTGGGTTCTCAGATCCCCGAGACCCGATGGTCAGTCAACTCAATGAATTTTCCCTGAGGGATTTCGCTACTCGCGACCTCGCTACTCGCAATATCAACCCTTTAGTTTTCCAACCTCTGATATCCGAGGTGCTGAAACTTCGATGCGCACGTGTGACTTGACCCATCCACACCTGTCACTTCTCTCGGGACTTTCGCACTATCGCGACCTCGCTCCCTTGCGACTTCTCTACTCGCGAGTTTGAATAACTTCCCCGTCAACTCCCGAGGTCCGAGGTGTCAAAACTCGCGACCTCGCTCCTTCATGACTCCGCTTCTCACGAGGTCAAGTTCTCAAGCCTTTTCTCGCGAGGCTCCGATGCATGAGCCCACGTGGGAATCGTACAGTCCTCCCACGATCTGGATCCAATGGCTATTCACCTCCTCGCGCCTCGCGTCCTCGTGACTCGGAATACCCAATGGTTGGGCTCTCACCCTGCGAGCTCCCAAGTTTGCGAGATCCTTAGATCTCCTCCACCTGTCCTTCTCAGATGGACGCTCCTGATTCTTTCACCACTTCACTGCCTCGTGACCTCGCGTCTCACGAATTTTAACACCAAACACTTGGGTGTTCACCCTGCGAGCTCCTGGGGTACGAGGTGCCACCTGTCCACTGGCCAACTCCTGTGGATCCACCCTATCCTCGGAGTAGTCGAGATCTCTATTCTCGCAATCTCGCGACTCTCCTTACCAAACTTAGGACACTTTCCTCACGAGGGCCCGATAGGCGATCTCGTGAACAATCCAACGAACCTGACCGACTTGGATCAACGGTGCTTCCCCTCCTGAGCTTTGAATCCTCTCCATGCCTGCACAGTAACTACCTTGCACCTCTAGGAGATCCAACGGTTCTCGGAACTTCGTGAAATCTCTTCTGAATATTTCGACCATCTGTTCTCCCCTCGAGGATTCTGCGAAATAAAGGAGTGTCTCTCCACGAGACGTGTTTGTTCGCTCTCCAACCTGTGACGCTTTCCTCCGACTTCCAACGACAACTTCCTTGCAATTAGCCTTCAGGGAGTTCAAAGGTCTATCCCTCCTGAGCTTTTCCACTCTGATTCTTTCATAGGGACTTGCACGCACTCCTTGCGGAAATCATTCAACAACTCTCAAGTGTTGAATCCCTTCGACTCTGCGCAACTCCTGCAGCAGTAGTCTTTGATTTCCTTTGCTCAGATTCACAACTGAGACTTCTTCTTCATCCTGCGCACTCCTTGTACGGCTTCAACAACCCACTTCCACTTCTGGGTGAATGAGAACAAAAGTTAAACAACTGAGCCTTCATCAACGCACTCCATGCGGATGACTTCAACTGCACACTTTGCAGGAATCTCCTGGCTCAGCTAGAGAAATAGTTGAATCTCAATCTCTCTCCCTTCCAGACTTCAGTTTGAAACATGAATTCACATGCACAACATATACAAAGCAAATGCATAACAAGAAAGCAAACATTCATGAGCACAAAATCAATACACAGAGAAAACAACACAAACCATGTGCTTGAATCAAAGCTTCATTCTATTAATTCAAATGCCTGTACATGGGTGTTCTTAATACAATATTCTCTGCTTGCTCTGCTCTTCTCTTGAATGCTTGATTGATAATATTACAATGATACAATGAGGGTGTCTATATCCGTTTTCCCTCTCGAACTCTAAACTATCAAATCTAGACTTAAAATCCTATCTACCAGCATTAACTAGATTAAATGCCTCCTATCTACCAAAGGACGAGAGATTAAAGGCTCAAGGTCCAATACAATATACAAATGCGCTATCATAAATGGATTCATTAAAATACTTGCGCTACAATCCCAAAGCATTTCAAAAATTTGGGTTTGTTTATCCAGCTGATCTTCGCTTGATGTGCTGGCTCGCTTGATGAGTTGGTGATGCTCCTGCATCATACTCCTCGGCTTGAAAAATTTCATGGGCTCCTGTCCATGAGCTCCTGAACGGTCTATCCATGCTTTTGAATCACCGCTTCAGTCTCCCAGCTGGCATATTCCACTGGATGGTTCTTCCATTTGACCAGATACTTGAAGTATTGCTTCCGTCTAGTATTTTTGCTTACCCTCTTATCAAGTATATGCTCCATCTTTGGCTTCTCTGCAATCGGCATCTGCTTCTGCCACTGGATTTATGGCTGTTCATCTCCTTCAGCTCCTGCTTCCTCAGCCTTATATGAATATAAGTCTGAGACATTGAATGTTGGAGATATTCCAATCTCATTCGGCAACTCAATTTCATAAGCGTTTTCTCCCAATTTCTTTAGGACTCTGCATGGCCCAATTTTCTTCATTTTTAGCTTATTGTATGTTCCTCTCGGGAACCTTTCCTTCCTCAGATGTTCCATAACTAGATCACCAACCTTGAATTAAAGTTGTCTTCGATGTTGATCTGCTCTGCGCTTATATTCTTGGTTTGATTCCAGCAATCGCTCCTTCACCCTGCTGTGAAGATCTTTCATCGCCTCTGCGAATTCTTCAGCGTTTGCACTCTTAGTCATTATCTGCTCTGAATCCCTCAGTTCAGATACTCCTCTTGGTTGTGTCCCATACACAATCTGAAATGGACTTTTACCTGTGCTCCGATTCACCGAATCGTTGTATGCAAACTCTGCCTGTGGCAACACATTGTCCCAACTTCTGTGGTGCTCTGTCACCAAGCTTCTGAGTAAGTCTCCCAGACTTCTATTGACTACCTCTGTTTTCCCATCCGTATGAGGATGATAGGCAGAACTAAACATCAAGTTAGTCCCCATCTTCTTCCAGAGTGTCCTCCAGAAATGTCCAATGAATTTCGTATCCCTGTCCGATACTATGCTTCTGGGTAAACCATGAAGTCTAACGATCTCCTTGAAAAAAAAATTTGCGATATGAGTCACATCGCTAGTCTTCTGACATGGGATAAAATGTGCCATTTTGGAAAACCTGTCAACCACCATGAAGATAGAATCATGTCCTCTTTGTGTCCTTGGCAATCCCAATACAAAATCCATGCTTATGGCCTCCCATGGCCCTTCGGGTATGGGAAACGGTTGATAAAACCCCGCATTCTGTTTCCTGGCCTTCGAATGCTGGAAAATTCTACATCTGTCAACAAAATTCTTAACTTCTGACCTCATCCCTGGCCAAAAGTATGCTTCGCTCAACTTTGAAAATGTCTTGTCGTGGCCAAAATGTCCTGCCAATCCAACACTGTGTTTTTCTTTTAGCAGATTCTCCCTCATGGAGCAATTTGGAATACATAGTTGATTTCCTATGAACAATAATCCATTCTGGATCATGTAGTCTATCCATGGGCTTCTGTCTCTAAGAACTAGATTCTCAGCTGCTTCATATGCCTCTGCAAAATCTGCATCACTTGCATATATGTCCCTAAGATTTTCAAAATCCAATGTTTTGACTCGGAACTCCTGCAGCAACAAACACTTCCTACTCAAAGCATCAGCCACTTTGTTAGCAGTACCTGAAATGTGTTTAATTACAAATGTAAAATTCTGCATATACTCTACCCATTTAGCATGTTTCTGATTCAACTTCTCCTGTTGAGTCACAAACTGCAATGCATGATTATCACTATACAAAACAAATTCTTTCGGGATCAAATAATGCCTCCACTTCTTCAACGCCTGTATGATAGCATAAAATTATTTGTCATACGTGGAGTACTTTACTTTTGCCTCATCTAGATTCTCTTTGAAATATGCAATCGGTCTGTCCTCCTGGATCAAGACCGCTCCTATGGCAAAGCCACTTGCATCACATTTCACCTGGAACACTTTCGTAAAATCCGGCAACACCAACACTGGCTGTTCTCTGATCTTCCACTTCAACAGATTGAATCTCTTCTCTGGTGCTTCAGTCCAATGAAAATATTTATGTCTTTTCTTGATAGTATCCATCATTGCTGCGCTAATTCCACTGAAATTCCTGAAGAAGTTTCGGTAGAAACTAGCCAGTCCATGAAAACTTCTCACCTCGAAAATGTTTCTCGGTGATGACCAATTTTTAATTACCTCCACTTTACTTGGATCCATCTTCAATTCGTTTGCCGATATGACAAACCCCAAGTAAATGAGTTCTGTATTCATAAATGAAGATTTCCTCATGTTGATCAACAACTTCTCTTGCTGTAGCTTCCTCATTACTGCAGCTAAATGCTTCATATGCTCTTCTTTTGTTTTGCTGAAAATCAATATGTCATCTAAATAAACAATGACAAACTTACCAATGAATTCTTTCAACACTGCATTCATTAATCTCATGAAGGTACTCGGTGCATTCGTCAAGACAAACGGCATGACTAGCCATTCATACAACCCTTCATTTGTTTTGAAGGCTGTCTTCCATTCATTGCCTTCCCTCATGTGAATCTGATGGTATCCTCTTTTCAAATCAACCTTTGAAATTTTTTTGGCTCCACTCAGACAGTCCATCAAGTCATCCATTCGTGGCAATGGAAACCTGTACCTGATGGTTATCTTGTTAATGGCTCTGGAATCAGTGCACATTCTCCATCCTCCATCCTTCTTTGGACCGAGTAGCATTGGAACGACACACAGACTTAAACTTTCCCTGACCAGTCCTTTATCCAACAGTTCCTGTACCTGCCTTTTAACTTCTTCATTTTCCTGCGGTGTCAACCTATACGCAACTTTGTTTGCCAAACTGGCTCCTGGTATGAGGTCTATATGATGAATCACACTCCTCATCGGTGGAAACGAATGAGGTAATTCATCTACCACAATGTCAGTGAACTCTTCCAGCAGTTCCTGAATTTCCTCCGGCAAATCATCGACTCTTGTGCTGGTCAAAATGATTCTTGGTTTCCTGAACACAAAGAATTGTGGATCTTCCTTCTTCTTTACTTCCGCCAGAAGTTCCTTCCCACTCATGAGAAGTATAGTATTCCTTGGTTCTGGTTTTACTTCTTTATCTTTAATTGGAAGTAGAATATGTGTTCTTCCATTCTTCTCCAAAGTATACGTATTCATCTTCCCATCATGAATTACATTCCTGTCGTATTGCCATGGTCTGGCTAGCAATAAATGACATACATCCATAGGAATAACATCGCAGAGTATTTTATCATTATATCCTCCTATCCTGATGTCAACTAAGCACTGTTTGGTGACATTTACCTGATGTCCCTTCTGTAGCCATGAAACTTTATATGGACTCAGGTGATCAGTCATTTCCAGCTCTAGTTTCTCCACCATCTTAGTTGAAACGAGATTATCTGTGCTTCTGATGTCCACAATAACCTTGCATTTCCTGTCTTTGGTCTTGCATGTGGTTTTGAAAAGTCTGTTTCTTTGAGCTGTGTCCTCCACCTCCTTCTCGGGTGTTAAGATAACTTTACGCATCATCAGCGACCTTCCGTCTTCTGCGTCTTCTGCTTCAGCATTTCGCCTCTGTGCTTCGGCGATGTGAGCTTCTCCTCCATCCTTCTTCCTATCTGGACAATCAACTGCCTTGTGTCCATTCTTTCCACACGTGAAGCATGTGATGACTCCACCTCGACCTCTTCCTCTACCTCTGGTACGAGGAAATGTGTTATTATCAGCGTATCCTCCGCCCTGCTCTGTCTGCTGCCTTCGCTGTTCAGTGTGCTGGCCTCGCTGTGAACTTCCACCTCTTTCTATTCTCGTCTGAGGCTTTTTCCAGTCGTCCTTAGATTTCTGGAACCTATCTTGAGCAACTGACTTACCTTTTGGTTGGATCCTACTTCGTCCTCCCTGTGCTGTCTTACGGCTTAGCTTTTCCTCAGCTTTCAATGCCATCTGATACGCATCCTCCACCATTCTGATGCTCATCATACTCATCTCATCCTGGATATCGTATCTTAAGCCATTCATATACCTGACAACTTTTTCATCATCGCTCTCCCGATGAGCTGCTCTGATATTGAGTTTGTAAAATTCTTCAGTATACTCCTTTACTGTCATCAGCTTCTATCTCAGGTTCTGCATTCTCCTGAACAGTGTGATTTGATAATCCCTTGGAATTAATTTTGCCTTCATCTTCGCAATCATTCGATCCCAACTTTTAATCTTTTGCTTGCCTTTGGAACGTCTATCTGCTTGAAGCTCGTCCCACCATAATGCTACGTGTCCTTTCAATTTTGTGACAGCATGTCTGACCTTCTTATCTTCTTCGATGTCTTCATAATCGAAGTAAGTGTCAAGAGCTCTAATCCAATCTAGAAGTTCTTCTGCATCCAGATTTCCTTCATAAGTTGGAATGTCCATCTTTGTTTTTGAACTCATCCGGGCGATAGATTTGATCAATCGCTCGTTGGCTGCATCTTCGGCTGCAAATTCTCCTTGTTGTTCAACTTCAACTTCGCCTTCGGAGTCACTAAGATCTCCAGCACTGGCTGTGCATCTCTGCGCTACTTCCATATCTTCTAATCTCGCTTGGAGATCACGTATCTGCCTTTCCATTTCTGGATTCTGTGTTTGTCTCCCTCTTCCTCTCTGGTTTCCCCTATCCTCTGGATCGGGTGATTGTCTTTCTCTCCTCAGCGGCATGGTGAAATTATCTCTTCTTCTCTGCTACAGAAATAGAGAGATTTCCTCGCTCTGATACCACTTTGACGCAAACGCACATCCCCCACATGCACGTCCTCTCACACAGGACCTTTCTCTCTTCTCGACCCGAAGAACTCAAAGGTTCTTCCAATTCCCTATCGGGAATATTCCTACCCACAGATTCTCTTCGTCTCGCACGATCCCCTTCCTTAACTTCTCGGAGGATCGGAACTCGCTACTTCGCAAGTCCAAAGGTTATACACTGGGTTCTCAGATCCCCAAGACCCAATGTTCAGTCAACTCACTGAATTTTCCCTGAAGGATTTCGCTATTCGCGATATCAACCCTTTGGTTTTCCAACCTCTGATATCCAAGGTGCCGAAACTCCAATGCGCACGTGTGACTTGACCCGTTCACACCCATCACTTCTCTCGGGAATTTCGCGCTATCGCGACCTCGCTCCCTCACGACTTCGCTACTCGCGAGTTTGAATAACTTCCCCGTCAACTCTTGAGGTCCGAGGTGCCGAAACTCGCGACCTCGCTCCCTCGCGACTCCGCTTCTCACGAGGTCAATTTCTCGATCCTTTTCTCACGAGGCTCTGATCCACGAGCCCACGTGCGGATCCAACAGTCCTCCCGCAATCTGGATCCAATGGCTATTCACCTCCTCGCGCCTCGCGTCCTCGTGACTCAGAATACCCAATGGTTGGGCTCTCACCCTGCGAGCTCCTGAGTTCGCGAGATCCTTAGATCTCCTCCACCTGTCCTTCTCAGATGGACGCTCCTGATCCTTTCGCCACTTCGCTGCCTCGTGACCTCGCGTCTCGCGACTTTTAACACCAAACACTTGGGTGTTCACCCTGCGAGCTCCCGGGGTACGAGGTGCCACCTGTCCACTGGCCAACTCCTATGAATCCACCCTATCCTCAGAGTAGTCGAGATCTCGCTTCTCACAATCTCGCGGCTCTCCTTACTAAACTTATGACACTTTCCTCACGAGGGCCCAATAGGCAATCTCGTGAACAATCCAACGGCCCTGACCGACTTGGATCAATGGTGCTGCCCCTCCTGAGCTTTGAATCCTCTCCACACCTACACAGTAACTACCTTGCACCTCTGGGAGATCCAACAGTTCTCAAAACCTCGTGAAATCTCTTCTGAAGATTTCCTCCGTCCGTTCTCCCCTCAAGGATTCTGCGAAATAAAGGAGTGTCTCTCCACGAGACGTGTTTGTTCGCTCGCCAACCTGTGATGCTTTCCTCCAAATTCCAATGACAACTTCCCTGCACTTAGCCGTCAGGGAGTTCAAAGGTCTATCCCTCCTGATCTTTTCCACTCTGATTCTTTCAGAGGGACTTGCACGCGCTCCTCGCGGCAATCATTCAACAACTCTCAAGTGTTGAATCCCTTCGACTCTGTGCAACTCCTGCAGCAACAGTATTTGATTTCCTTTGCTCAGATTCACAACTGAGACTTCTTCTTCAGCCTGTGCACTCCTTGCACGGCTTTAACAACCCACTTCCACTTCTTGGTGAATGAGAACAAAAGTTAAACTACTGAGCCTTCATCAACGCACTCCATGCGGATGACTTCAACTGCACACTTTGCAGGAATCTCCTGGCTCAGAAAGAGAAACAGTTGAATCTCAATCTCTCTCCCTTCCAGACTTCAGTTTGAAACATGAATTCACATGCACATCATATACAAAGCAAGTGCATACAAGAAAGCAAACATTCATGAGCATAACATCAATACACAGAGAAAACAACACAAACCATGTGCTTGAATCAAAGCTTCATTCTATTAATTCAAATGCCTGTACATGGGTGTTCTTCATACAATATTCTCTGCTTGCTCTTCTCTTCTCTTGAATGCTTGATTGATAACATTACAATGATACAATGAGGGTGTCTATATCCGTTTTCCCTCTCGAACTCTAAACTATCAAATCTAGACTTAAAATCCTATCTACCAGCATTAACTAGATTAAATGCCTCCTATCTACCAAAGGACGAGAGCTTAAAGGCTCAAGGTCCAATACAATATACAAATGCGCCATCATAAATGGCTTCATTAAAAGACTTGTGCTACAATCCCAAAACATTTCAAAAATTTGGGTTTGTTTATCCAGCTGATCTCCGCTTGATGTGCTGGCTCGCTTGATGAGTTGGCGATGCTCCTGCATCATACTCCTCGGCTTGAAAACTTTCATGGGCTCTTGTCCATGAGCTCCTGCATGGTCTTTCCATTCTTTTGAATCACTGCTTCAGTCTCACAGCTGGCATCTTCCACTGGATGGTTCATCCATTTGACCAGATACTCGAAGTATTGCTTCTGTATGGTATTTTTGCTTACCCTCTTATCAAGTATATGCTCCATCTGTGGCTTCTCTGCAATCGACATCTGCTTCTGCCACTGGATTTCTGGCTGTTCATCTCCTTCAGCTCCTGCTTCCTCAGACTTATATGAATATAAGTCTGATACATTGAATGTCGGAGATATTCCGATCTCATCCGACAACTCACTTTCATAAGCGTTTTCTCCCAATTTCTTTAGGACTCTGCATGGCCCAATTTTCTTCATTTTTAGCTTATTGTATGTTCCTCTCGGGAACCTTTCCTTCCTTATATGTGCCAGAACTAGATCACCAACCTTGAATTGAAGTTGTCTCCGATGCTGACCTGCTCTGCGCTTATATTCCTAGTTTGATTCCAGCAATCGCTCCTTCACCCTGCTGTGAAGATCTTTCATCGCCTCTGCGAATTCTTCAGCATTTGCGCTCTTAGTCATTATCTTCTCTGAATCCCTTAGTTCAGATACTCCTCTTGGCCATGTCCCATACACAATCTGAAATGGACTTTTACCTGTGCTCCGATTCACCGAATCGTTGTATGCAAACTCTGCCTGTGGCAACACATTGTCCCAACTACTGTGGTGCTCTGTCACCAAGCTTCTGAGTAAGTCTCCTAGAATTCTATTGACTACCTATGTTTTCCCATCCGTCTGAGGATGATAGGCAGAACTAAACATCAAGTTAGTCCCCATCTTTTTCCAGAGTGTCCTCCAGAAATGTCCAATGAATTTCGTATCCCTGTTCGATACTATGCTTCTGGGTAAACCATGAAGTCTAACGATCTCCTTGAAAAAAAAATTTGCGATATGAGTCGCATCGTTGGTCTTCTGACATGGGATAAAATGTGCCATTTTGGAAAACCTGTCAACCAACACAAAGATCAAATCATGTCCTCTTTGCGTCCTAGGCAATCCCAATACAAAATCCATGCTTATGGCCTCCCATGGCCCTTCTGGTATGGGCAACGGCTGATAAAACCCCGCATTTTGTTTCCTGCCCTTCGAATGTTGGAAAATTCTACATATGTCAACAAAATTCGTAACTTCTGACCGCATCCCTGGCCAAAAGTATGCTTCGCTCAACTTTGCAAATGTCTTTTCGTGGCCAAAATGTCCTGCCAATCCACCACTGTGTTTTTCTTTTAGCAGATTCTCCCTCATGGAGCAATTTGGAATACATAGTTGATTTCCTCTGAACAATAATCCATTCTGGATCATGTAGTCTATCCATGGGCTTCTGTCTCTGAGAACTGGATTCTTAGTTGCTTCATATGCCTCTGCAAAATCTGCATCACCTGCATATATGTCCCTAAGATTTTCAAAACCCAATGTTTTGACTCGGAACTCCTGCAGCAACAAAAACTTCCTGCTCAAAGCATCAGCCACTTTGTTAGCAGTACCTGAAATGTGTTTAATTACAAATGTAAAATTCTGCATATACTCTACCCATTTAGCATGTTTCTGATTCAACTTCTCCTGTTGAGTCACAAACTGCAATGCATGATTACCACTATACAAAACAAATTCTTTCGGGATCAAATAATGCCTCCACTTCTTCAACGCCTGTATGATAACATAAAATTCTTTGTCATATGTGGAGTACTTTACTTTTTCCTCATCCATCTTCTCGCAAAAATATGCAATCGGTCTGTCCTCCTGGATCAAGACCGCTCCTATGGCAAAGCCACTTGCATCACATTTCACCTGGAACACTTTCGTCAAATCCGGAAACACAACCACTGGCTGTTCCGTGATCTTCCGCTTCAACAGATTGAAGCTCTTCTCTGGCACTTCAGTCCAATGAAAATATTTATGTATTTTCTTGACAGTATCCATCATCGTTGTGCTAATTCCACTGAAATTCCTGATGAATTTTCGGTAGAAACTAGCCAGTCCATGAAAACTTCTCACCTCGAAAATGTTTCTCGGTGATGACCAATTTTTAATTACCTCCACTTTACTTGGATCCATCTTCAATTCATTTGTCGATATGACAAACCCCATGAAAATGAGTTCTGTCTTCATAAATGAATATTTCCTCATGTTGATCAACAACTTCTCTTGCTGTAGCTTCCTCATTACTACATCTAAATGCTTCAGATGCTCTTCTTTTGTTTTGTTGAAAATCAATATGTCATCTAGATAAAAAATGAAAAACTTACCAATGAATTCTTTCAGCACTTCATTCATTAATCTCATGAAGGTACTCGGTGCATTCGTCAAGCCAAATGGCATGACTAACCATTCATACAACCCTTCGTTTGTTTTGAAGGATGTCTTCCATTCATCGCCTTCCCTCATGCGAATCTGATGGTATCCACTTTTCAAATCAACCTTTGAAATTTTTTTGGCTCCACTCAGATAGTCCATCAAGTCATCCATTTGTGGCAATGGAAACCTGTACCTAATGGTTATCTTGTTAATGGCTCTGGAATCAGTGCACATTCTCCATCCTCCATCCTTCTTTGGACTGAGTAGCATTGGAACGACACACAAACTTAAACTTTCCCTGACCGGTCCTTTATCCAACAATTCCTGTACCTGCCTTTTAACTTCTTCATTTTACTGCGGTGTCAACCTATACGCAGCTTTGTTTGCCAAAATCGCTCCTGGTATGAGGTCTATATGATGAATCACACTCCTCATCGGTGGCAACGAATGAGGTAATTCATCTACCACAATGTCAGCGAACTCTTCCAGCAGTTCCTGAATTTCCTCCGACAAATCATCCACTCTTTTGCTGGTCAAAACGATTCTTGGTTTCCTAACCACAAAGAATTGTGGATCTTCCTTCTTCTTTACTTCCGCTAGAAGTTCCTTCCCACTCATGAGAAGTACAGTATTCCTTGGTTCTGGTTTTACTTCTTTATCTTTAATTGGAAGTAGCATATGTGTTCTTCCATTCTTCTCCAAAGTATGCGTATTCATCTTCCCATCATGAATTACATTCCTGTCGTATTGCCATGGTCTACCTAGCAATAAATGACATACATCCATAAGAATAACATCGCAGAGTATTTTATCTATATATCCTCCTATCTTGATGTCAACTAAGCATTGTTTGGTGACATTTACCTGATGTCCCTTCTGTAGCCATGAAAATTTATATGGACTCGGGTGATCAGTCATTTCCAGCTCTAGTTTCTCCACCATCTCGGTTGAAACGAGATTATTTGTGCTTCCGCTGTCCACAATAACCTTGCATTTCCTGTCTTTGTTCTTGCATGTGGTTTTGAAAAGTCTGTTTCTTTGAGTTGTGTCCTCCACCTCCTTCTCGGGTGTTAAGAGAACTTTACGCATCATCAGTGACCTTCCGTCTTCCGCGTCTTCTGCTTCAGCATTTCACCTCTATGCTTCGGCGATGTGAGCTTCTCCTCCATCCTTCTTCCTATCTGAAAAGTCAACTACCTTGTGTCCATTATTTCCACACGTGAAGCATGTGATGACTCCACCTCGACCTCTTCCTCTACCTCTGGTACGAGGAAATGTGTTATTATCAGCGTATCCTCCGCCCTGATTTGTCTTCTGCCTTCGTTGTTCAACGTGCTGGCCTTGCTGTGAACTTCCACCTCTTTCTATTCTCATCTGAGGCTTCTTCCAGTCGTCCTTAGATTTCTGGAACCTATCTTGAGCAATTGACTTACCTTTTGGTTGGCTCCTACCTCGGCCTCGCTGTGCTGGATTACGGCTTAGCTTTTCCTCAGCTTTCAATGCCATCTGATACGCATCCTCCACCATTCTGATGCTCGTCATACTCATCTCATCCTTGATATCGTATCTTAAGCCATTCATATACCTGGCAAATTTTTCATCATCGCTCTCCAGATGACCTGCTCTGATATTGAGTTTGTAGAATTCTTCAGTATACTCCTTTACTGTCATCAACTTCTGTCTCAGGTTATGCATTCTCCTGAACAATGTGATTTGATAATCCCTTGGAATGCATTTTGCCTTCATCTTCACAATCATTCGATCCCATCTTTTAATCTTTTGCTTGCCTTTGGAACGTCTATCTGCTTGAAGCTCTTCCCACCATAATGCTACGTGTCATTTCAATTTTGTGACATCATGTCTGACCTTCTTATCTTCTTCGATGTCTTCATAATCGAAGTAAGTGTCAAGAGCTCTAATCCAATCTAGAAGTTCTTCTGCATCCAGATTTCCTTCATAAGTTGGAATGCCCATCTTTGTTTTTGAACTCATCCGGGCGATAGCTTTGATCAATCGCTCGTTGGATGCATCTTCGGCTACAACTTCTCCTTGTTGTTGAACTTCAACTTCGCCTTGGGAGTCACTCAGATCTCCAACACTGGCTGTGCATCTCTGCGCTGCTTCCATATCTTCTAATCTCGCTCAGAGATCACGTATCTTCCTTTCCATTTCTGGATTCTGTGTTTGTCTCCCTCTTCCTCTCTGGTTTCCCCTATCCTCTGGATCGAGTGATTGTCTTTCTCTTCTCGGCGACATGGTGAAATTATCTCTTCTTCTCTGCTACAGAAGCAGAGAGATTTCCTCGCTCTGATACCACTCTGACGCAAACGTGCACCCCCCACGGGCACGTCCGCTCACACAGGACCTTTCTCTCTTCTCGGCTCAAAGAAATCAAAGGTTCTTCCAATTCCCTATCGGGAATCTTCCTACCCACAGATTCTCTTCGTCTCGCACGATCCCCTTCCTTAACTTCTCGGAGGATCGAAACTCGCTACTTCGCGAGTCCAAAGGTTATACACTGGGTTCTCGGATCCCCGAGATCCGATGGTCAGTCAACTCGCTGAATTTTCCCTGAGGGATTTCTCTACTCGCGACCTCGCTACTCGCGATATCAACCCTTTGGTTTTCCAACCTCTGATATCCGAGGTGCTGAAACTTCGATGCGCATGTGTGACTTGACCCATCCACACCGGTCACTTCTCTCGGGACTTTCGCGCTATCGCGACCTCGCTCCCTCGCGACTTCGCTACTCGCGAGTTTGAATAACTTCCCCATCAACTCCCGAGGTCCGAGGTGCCAAAAATCACGACCTCGCTCCCTCGCAACTCCGCTTCTCACGAGGTCAAGTTCTCGAGCCTTTTCTCACGAGGATCTGATGCATGAGCCCACATGCGGATCCAACAGTCCTCCCGCGATCAGGATCCAACGACTATTTACCTCCTCGTGCCTCGTGTCCTCGTGACTCGGAATACCCAATGGTTGGGCTCTCACCCTGCGAGCTCCCAAGTTCACGAGATCCTTAGATCTCCTCCACCTGTCCTTCTCAAATGGGCGCTCCTAATCCTTTCGCCACTTCGCTGCCTCGTGACCTCGCGTCTCGCAAATTTTAACACCAAACACTTAGGTGTTCACCTTACGAGCTCCCAGGGTACGAGGTGCCACCTGTCCACTGGCCAACTCCTATGGATCCACCCTATCCTCAGAGTAGTCGAGATCTCGCTTCTCACAATCTCGCGACTCTCCTTACCAAACTTAGGACACTTTCCTCACGAGGGCCCGATAGGCGATCTCGTGAACAATCCAACGGCCCTGACCGACTTGGATCAACGGTGCTGCCCCTCCTGAGCTTTGAATCCTCTCCACGCCTGCGCAATAACTACCTTTCACCTCTGGGAGATCCAACGATTCTCAGAACCTCATGAAATCTCTTCTGAAGATTTCATCCGTCCGTTCTCCCCTCGAGGATTTTGCAAAATAAAGGAGTGTCTCTCCACGAGACCTGTTTGTTCGCTCGCTAACCTGCGACGCTTTCCTCCGACTTCCAACAACAAATTCCCTGCACTTAGCCTTAGGGAGTTCAAAGGTATATCCCTCCTGATCTTTTCCACTCTGATTCTTTCAGAGGGACTTGCACGCGCTCCTCGCGGCAATCATTCAACAACTCTCAAGTGTTGAATCCCTTCAACTCTGCGCAACTCCTGCAGCAACAGTCTTTGATTTTCTTTGCTCAGATCCACAACTGAGACTTCTTCTTCAGCCTGCGCACTCCTTGCACGGCTTCAACAACCCACTTCCACTTCTGGGTGAATGAGAACAAAAGTTAAACTACTGAGCCTTCATCAATGCACTCCATGCGGATGACTTCAACTGCACACTTTGTAGGAATCTCTTGGCTCAGATAGAGAAACAGTTGAATCTCAATCTCTCTCCCTTCCAGACTTCAGTTTGAAACATGAATTCACATGCATAGAATATACAAAGCAAATGCATAACAAGAAAGAAAACATTCATGAGCATAACATCAATACACAGAGAAAACAACACAAACCATGTGCTTGAATCAAAGCTTCATTCTATTAATTCAAATGCCTGTACATGGGTGTTCTTCATACAATATTCTCTGCTTGCTCTGCTCTTCTCTTGAATTCTTGATTGATAATATTACAATGATACAATGAGGGTTTCTATATCCATTTTCCCTCTCGAACTCTAAACTATCAAATCTAGACTTAAAATCCTATCTACCAGCATTAACTAGATTAAATGCCTCCTATCTACTAAAGGACAAGATCTTAAAGGCTCAAGGTCCAATACAATATACAAATGCGCTATCATAAATGGATTCATTAAAAGACTTGTGCTACAATCCCAAAGCATTTCAAAAATTTGGGTTTGTTTATCCAGCTGATCTCCGCTTGATGTGCTGGCTCGCTTGATGAGTTGGCGATGCTCCTGCATCATACTCCTCGGCTTGAAAACTTTCATGGGCTCCTGTCCATGAGCTCCTGCACAGTCTGTCCATGCTTTTGAATCACTGCTTCAGTCTCCCAGCTGGCATCTTCCACTGGATGGTTCTTCCATTTGACCAGATACTCGAAGTATTGCTTCCGTCTGGTCTTTTTGCTTACCCTCTTATCAAGTATATGCTCCATCTATGGCTTCTCTGCAATCGACATCTGCTTCTGCCACTGGATTTCTTGTTGTTCATCTCCTTCATCTCCTGCTTCCTCAGCCTTATATGAATATAAGTCTGAGACATTGAATGTCGGAGATATTCCGATCTCATCCGACAACTCAATTTCATAAGCGTTTTCTCCCAATTTCTTTAGGACTCTGCATGGCCCAATTTTCTTCATTTTTAGCTTATTGTATGCTCCTCTCGAGAAACTTTCCTTCCTCAGATGTGCTAGAACTAGATCACCAACCTTGAATTGAAGTTGTCTCCAATGTTGATCTGCTCTGCGCTTATATTCTTGGTTTGATTCCATCAATCGCTCCTTCACCCTGCTGTGAAGATCTTTCATTGCCTCTGCGAATTCTTCAGCATTTGCACTCTTAGTCATTATCTGCTTTGAATCCCTCAGTTCATATACTCCTCTTGGCTGTGTCCCATACACAATCTGAAATGGACTTTTACCTGTGTTCCGATTCACCGAATCGTTGTATGCAAACTTTGCCTGTGGAAACACATTGTCCCAACTGCTGTGGTGCTCTGTCACCAAGCTTCTGAGTAAGTCTCCCAGATTTCTATTGAATACCTCTGTTTGCCCATCCGTCTGAGGATGATAGGAATAACTAAACATCAAGTTAGTCCCCATCTTCTTCCAGAGTGTCCTCCAGAAATGTCCAATGAATTTCATATCCCTGTCCGATACTATGCTTCTGGGTAAACCATGAAGTCTAACGATCTCCTTGAAAAAAAAATTTGCGATATGAGTCGCATCACTGGTCTTCTGACATGGGATAAAATGTGCCATTTTGGAAAACCTGTCAACCACCACAAAGATTGAATCATGTCCTCTTTGCGTCCTAGGCAATCCCAATACAAAATCCATGCGTATGGCCTCCCATGGCCATTCTGGTATGGGAAACGGCTGATAAAACCCCGCATTCTGTTTCCTGCCCTTCGAATGTTGGAAAATTCTACATCTGTCAACAAACTTCTTAACTTATGACCGCATCCCTGGCAAAAAGTATGCTTCGCTCAGCTTTGCAAATGTCTTGTCGTGGCCAAAATGTCCTGCCAATCCACCACTGTGTTTTTCTTTTAGCATATTCTCCGTCATGGAGCAATTTGGAATACATAGTTGATTTCCTCTGAACAATAATCCATTCTGGATCATGTAGTCTATCCATGGGCTTCTGTCTCTGAGAACTGGACTCTCATCTGCTTCATATGCCTCTGCAAAATCTGCATCACCTGCATATATGTCCCTAAGATTTTCAAAACCCAATGTTTTGACTCAGAACTCCTGCAGCAACAAACACTTCCTGCTCAAAGCATCAGCCGCTTTGTTAGCAGTACCTGAAATGTGTTTAATTACAAATGTAAAATTCTGCATATACTCTACCCATTTAGCATGTTTCTGATTCAACTTCTCCTGTTGAGTCACAAACTGCAATGCATGATTATCACTATACAAAACAAATTCTTTCACGATCAAATAATGCCTCCACTTCTTCAACGCCTGTATGATAGCATAAAATTCTTTGTCATACGTGGAGTACTTTACTTTTGACTCATCTAGCTTCTCACTGAAATATGCAATCGGTCTGTCCGCCTGGCTCAAGACCGCTCCTATGGCAAAGCCACTTGCATCACATTTCACCTGGAACACTTTCGTAAAATCTGGCAACACCAACACTGGCTGTTCTGTGATCTTCCGCTTCAATAGATTGAAGCTCTTCTATGGTGCTTCAGTCCAATGAAAAGATTTATGTCTTTTCTTGACAGTATCCATCATCGCTGCGCTAATTCCACTGAAATTCCTGATGAATTTTCGGAAGAAACTAGCCAGTCCATGAAAACTTCTCACCTCGAAAATGTTTCTCTGTGATGACCAATTTTTAATTACCTCCACTTTACTTGGATCCATATTCAATTCATTTGCCGATATGAAGAACCCCAAGTAAATTAGTTCTGTCTTCATAAATGAATATTTCCTCATGTTGATCAAAAACTTCTCTTGCTGTAGCTTCCTCATTACTGCAGCTAAATGCTTCAGATGCTCTTCTTTTGTTTTGGTGAAAATCAATATGTCATCTAGATAAACAATGACAAACTTACCAATGAATTCTTTCAGCACTTCATTCATTAATCTCATGAAGGTACTCGGTGCATTCGTCAATCCAAACGGCATGACTAGCCATTCATACAACCCTTCATTTGTTTTGAAGGCTGTCTTCCATTCATCGCCTTCCCTCATGCGAATATGATGGTATCCGCTTTTCAAATCAACCTTTGAAAAAAATTTGGCTCCACTCAGACAGTCCATCAAGTCATCCATTTGTGGCAATGGAAACCTGTACTTGATGGTTATCTTGTTAATGGCTCTGGAATCAGTGCACATTCTCCATCCTCCATCCTTCTTTGGACTGAGTACCATTGGAACGACACACAGACTTAAAATTTCCCTGACCAGTCCTTTATCCAACAGTTCCTGTACCTACCTTTTAACTTCTTCATTTTCTTGCGGTGTCAACCTGTACGCAGATTTGTTTGGCAAACTAGCTCCTGGTATGAGGTCTATATGATGACTCACACTCCTCATCGATGGCAACGAATGAGGTAATTCATCTACTACAATGTCAGCGAACTGTTCTAGCAATTCCTGAATTTCCTCCGGAAAATCATCCACTCTTGTGCTGGTCAAAACGATTCTTGGTTTCCTGAACACAAAGAATTGTGGATCTTCCTTCTTCTTTACTTCCGCCATAAGTTCCTTCCCACTCATGAGAAGTACAATATTCCTTGGTTCTGGTTTTACTTCTTTATCTTTAATTGGAAGTAGCATATGTGTTCTTCCATTCTTCTCCAAAGTATACGTATTCATCTTCCCATCATGAATTACGTTCCTGTCGTATTGCCATGGTCTGCCTAGAAATAAATGACATACATCCATAGGAATAACATCGCAGAGTATTTTATCATTATATCCTCCTATATTGATGTCAACTAAGCATTGTTTGGTGACATTTAACTGATGTCCCTTATGTATCCATGAAACTTTATATGGACTCGGGTGATCAGTCGTTTCCCGCTCTCGTTTTTCCACCATCTCGGTTGAAACGAGATTAGCTGTGCTTCCGCTGTCCACAATAACCTTGCATTTCATGTCTTTGGTCTTGCATGTGGTTTTGAAAATTCTGTTTCTTTGAGCTGTGTCCTCCACCTCCTTCTCGGGTGTTAAGAGAACTTTACGCATCATCAACGACCTTCCGTCTTCTTCATCTTCTGCTTCAGCATTTCGCCTCTGTGCTTCGGCGATGTGAGCTTCTCCTCCATCCTTCTTCCTATCTGGACAGTCAACTGCCTTGTGTCCATTATTTCCACACGTGAAGCATGTGATGACTCCACCTTGGCCTCTTCCTCTACCTCTGGTACGAGGAAATGTGTTATTATTAGCGTATCCTCCGCCCTGTTCTATCTGCTACCTTCGTTGTTTAGCGTACTGGCCTCGCTGTGAACTTCCACCTCTTTCTGTTCTCATTTGAGGCTTCTTCCATTCGTCCTTAGATTTCTGGAACCTATCTTGAGCAACTGACTTACCTTTTGGTTGGCTCCTACCTAAGCCTCGCTGTGCTGGCTTACGACTTAACTTTTCCTCAGCTTTCAACGCCATCTGATACACATCCTCCACCGTTTTGATGCTCGTCATACTCATCTCATCTTGGATATTGTATCTTAATCCATTCATATACCTGGAAACTTTTTCATCATCGCTCTCCCGATGACCTGCTCTGATATTGAGTTTGTAGAAATCTTCAGTATACTCCTTTACTGTCATCAGCTTCTGTCTCAGGTTCTGCATTCTCCTGAACAGTGTGATTTGATAATCCCTTGGAATGAATTTTTCCTTCATCTTCGCAATCATTCGATCCAAGCTTTTAATATTTTGCTTACCTTTGGAACGTCTATCTGCTTGAAGCTCGTCCCACCATAATGTTGCATGTCCTTTCAATTTTGTGACAGCATGTCTGACCTTCTTATCTTCTTCGATGTATTCATAATCGAAGTAAGTGTCAAGAGCTCTAATCCAATCTAGAAGTTCTTCTGCATCCAGATTTCCTTCATAAGTTGGAATGTCCATCTTTGTTTTTGAACTCATCCGGGCGATAAATTTGATCAATCGCTCGTCGGATGCATCTTCGGCTGCAACTTCTCCTTGTTGTTCAACTTCCTGTAAATCCGTTATTGGGTGTTTCACAAGATCCACATTTTCTCTGGATAAATTCATCGAGAGATGTTGTTGTTTAAGAATATACTGGAATACCTATTGGACCACATACAGAGTCTGGTGTAGACGATCCATTTTTTCAAAGTGAATCATTTCGAACCCTGGTTCATACGGCTGGAAACTTTGATCCTATCTCTTCTAGTCCTGTTTTTTCTCTTTGGAGAACTTCTTCGGGACAAGATATTTTTCACAAACTAGGAATGAGTCATTTACGCTAGAGGAACTCTTATCAACCTATGGTATCATATACGCCTGCGACTTCCACTCCTTAAATAGTGCCTTTAGATCATTTTACTGGCACAACCAGTAATGTTGTCACGGTTTCAGACTAGTTGTTGGTTGGTTCTCATACAATCCTTCCTCTCTAGCTCACTAGCTCTACCATGGTCCCACAAGTTACACCTATTTATGCCAGAAATGTAGTTGTCACTCAAGCTCCTATTGGAACACCTCTTTCACTTAGATAAAATCCGTCACTTCCTCCTAGGTATAATGCTTTGAATACTTCAATTTCTAATCATGCCCATAATCCATTCGGAGGGTCTAGTCTTTTTGTTCCTCTTGGGTATAATGTTGCTAGCAGTTTTGTTCCTACACCTACCCAGGTTCTCTCTGGGGGGCCTCACATTCCTCCTCCACTTTTTCCTGGAGGAGTTAATCGTCCCGACCCTAGTAGCTCCAATCAAGTTGGAGGCACAAGTCATTTTATCGCTTCTGGTTTTCAAATTCCCGTTGGAGTTCAACCTCAAGTTGGGGGGGCAACCTCAAGTTGGAGTTCGTAACCTAGTTTATGGACAAAATATCCCTAGATTACAATCTCAACCTTGGAATTTTCCTTTCCAAGGGAATCAAAAACCGTCCCGGGGGAAACATCCTCAAGTTAGTTCTTTTCTACCCTCTAACCTTGGGAAACCATATCCAGTTTCTATGAATCCTAATTGGGGTCAAAAAATTTAGTCTAATGCTCCTTTCCAAGGAAGCTTACCTAACCAACCAACTCATGTTGGATATTCAAATCAAAATCCTCCACCACCGAATTTGTCAGGACTTTCTAACTACCTATAGACTGCTTATGGTCCTACTGGTATACCTATGGGATTACCTCCTCAAAACTACCGGTTTCCTCAAGTGAATAAACAGTTGTTGTTTCTTGCTAATTTGGATTTACCAGATTTATCTAGGATTTTGAATGATCCTATTTTTCATTCTCCTCATTGGCCTGTCATACTTGCCAAATTAACATCACACATTCCTAATTTTGACGGCTGATCGGGAGAAGACCCAAATAACCATGTCATGACATTCCATCTTTAGTGTCCGTCCAATTCATTGATGGATGACTCTGTAAGATTACATCTTTTCCAACAAACTATTACGAGTTCAATAACCAAATGGTATATTGAGTTACCACGAGGATTCTTTAATGACTTCAATACCTTAGTCATGGCATTCTTAACGAATTACCAATTGCCAATACGATACGAGATAGGAACTGAAATTTTGGGTTCATTTAAACAATCCTCTTCTACTCACATTTCTGATCATATTCATGAATGGAGGAGGCGAAGACACTTAATCAAAGTTCCCCTTCTTGATCAACTATTGGCCGAGTGGTTTACCAAAACACTTATTGGTCCTATATACTATGATGTTTCCATGGGTGGTGTCATCACTGAAGAGTAGGCGATTAGTCGTTCTCAATATTTAGATCTTGTTTATTCACAAACGGGTACTCTATATGACCTAATCTCTGATGCTCCTCGTCCATCTACAAATCCTACCCCAACACCTCGAGTAGATTCTCATGTTGTTGATGGCATGATTAACACTTTTCATGCTGAGTCTTAGTCTAAACAATCCAATCATTCCAATCCCAAGTCTACTACTTCTAATGTACAAAATAATCCTACTCTGACTCCTCTCGGTAAAACCTCTAAAGTTAATTCGAATCAATCTACACCTACCGGTAAAAATCAAAATAAAAAGAAAGGGAAGGGTAAGAATAAGGAGGACAAAAATAATAATCAACAGCCTGAGAAACCCAAAACCCAGCTTGTTGATGACAAAGACAAGCGTAAACCTCGTTATCCTTGCCTTATCTGTGGTGATGATCATTATATGAAATATTGTCCACGATGTGATGAGGTTCCTATGTTCCTGCAAGGGACCGAGACACCTACTACACCCACCTTCTTTTCACAATCGTTTCCTTCTCATCAGCAGGCCCAATTGGTCATTCATGACCAACCTTCTCCCTCTACCACATCTTATGTACTTATGTTACTGGTAACTCCAAGAAGATTGAAGTTGTAGTCGCAACTCGAGCCAAATATTATTCTCCTTCAAAAGAGAAAAGTTGATAATTCACCACCTCCGTTGGTTCAACCTCCTCCACCAACTTCACTTCCAAACGTTCCTCTTCATCTCGAACGAATGATCCTAGATATAGTTCTTCATCCTCCTCCCAAGGGCGTGGTTCGAAAGTCATCATTTAATCCTCACGCACATGCTTCCCAACACTACAGTATTGTAGAAGACCTTGCGCAATCACCCTCTACAATGTCGACTCTCGAAGTCCTTCAAAGTTGTCCTACTCAACGAAAGGTGTTGTTAAAGGCTATTGGTGGAATTGATCCTATCGATACCAATTTAATAATATTTGACTTGGAATATCATATTCCAAGGCTTCCTCTTCAATTAGCGTTTTATATACAAGTTGTTGTGGAAAACAAGAATATTTTTCCAACCGTTATTGACGAAGGAGCCTCGACTTGCATTATGTCTGTTACTTGTTGGAAAACCATTTTCTCTCTTTTCGTTACCGAGTCACACAATACTCTCAACTATTTTAATGGTACAGGTTTTAAACCTTATGGTGTTCTTCCTTCGTTGTCTATTATGTTATAAGGTAAAATAGTTAATTTCTAATTTGAGGTCTTTGATGCACCTCTCGATTACAGCCTTCTCCCCAGTCGTAGTTGGATTGATTCCATGCATGCAGTTGTTTCTACTCTCTTTCGCATGTTACGTTTCCCACACCAAGGAAAAATCATTACTGTCGATCAACTGGCCTTCTTTAATTTTGATTCACGTACTAGCAATGTACCTTTCATTTTGAAAACACCTCTCATTTATGAGATGTCGATGTGGGTCTTTTAAAATATTCAACGTTAATGGGTACATTTCCTATTCCATCACCCGATATTCCTCCTCCTTTTTTCGCCTCGATTAACATGATATCCACCTTTCTTAGTGAAACCCTTGCGTCTTATGAACCAAGGATAGTACTTAGCTAAGACTATTGTCTTCATTACGACGACTGAATGCCTTTGAGTCTGGTGGAATCAACTTATCAAGCTATTCAATTGATGACTCCTTCTCCTCCTTATCTCTGTGATACATCTCTCGATCTGTTTCATGTGATCTTTCCCAATGATGAGATGATCATGACAATCATGTCTATGGAAGATACTCCATGGGATGATGGGCATCATCATTTTATTCTCTTCCTGGAACTTGAGACCATAGAGAGTTATCAATGGATTTCAACTTTGTCTACCGTCGTTATAATTTCCTTCGTTCTTGAATCAACACACAATGTTTTGTATGAAGGGAGATTGGGTAATATTTCACCTACCATCCCTCCTGACATTTCAATTAATCCCAGAGTCATGGAAAATGTTCATGTTGGTGCCTCATGTTTTGCTAATGAGGTCCATACTTATAAAGCTCTTTTCCAAGAATTTCGTGACGTTTTTTCTTGGAGTTACGAAGAAATGCTTGGTATTGATCCCGATATTGTTGTACATGATATTAAGACTTACCCGGACACTAAACCCATTCGACAGAGACTTCATCCAGTACACCCACGCAAAGCTGCTGCTATTAAGCTCGAAGTTGAAAAACTTCTTAAAGTCAGTTTTGTCTATCCTGTGGCTTTGACTGATTGGGTGTCCAATCTTGTTCTGGTTAACAAGAAACAATGCATGATCTGTGTTTGTGTAGATTTTAGGGATATAAACAAATCTTGTCCCAAAGACAATTATCCAACCCATTTCGTTGACCAGATTGTTGACAACTGTGTCGGGAGTGTAATCTTCTCCTTAATGGGCGGCTACTCCAGCTATAATCAAATTAATATTTTACTTGTCGATCAACATAAGACTGCTTTTATTTTCCCTTGGGGAACCTTCTCATACTAGAAACTACCTTATGATTTTCATGACATTAAGCATATTGTACAACCCTATCTGGATGATCTGTCAACACATTCTATGTGTCGTCAATACCACCTGACACATCTACATGCCATTTTCTTACGCTTTCGTTATTATCACATACGATTAAATCCACACAAATGTGTTTTTTGTGTGGAGTCCAGACGACTTCTTGGTTTTATCGTGTCTATACATGAGATTAGAGTGGACCCTCTCAAGGTTGAGGTTATCCTCAATTTACCTCCTCCTTCAAGGGAAAGAAAAATTTTACATCGATTCATTCCCAACTATGTTGAATTAATGAAAGGATTTACTTAGCTTCTTAAGAAAGGTTACGCTTTTGTATGGGACGAAAATTCCAACAAATTCTTTGAATATTTGAAAATCTCCTTGACCTGTACACCATTGTTGTTTCCACCTGATTATAGTCGAGATTATTTCTTGTACTTAGCTACTTCAAACTATACCATTTCTATGGTTCTAGTGCAAGAGGATGATTCACACGATGAGCATGTTATATACTATTTGAGTTGGAGTCTTATGACCACCGAAACCAAATACTTACATGTGGAGAAACTGGCCTTGGCAGCTGTTCAATTTGTTCAACGTTTTTGTCACTACATCTTATTACGCAAAACCACAGTCATTTCATATTGCAACCCATGCAACACATCCTTACTCGATAATTGTGGGGGGGGGGGGCAATACCCTAAATGGAAAGTTATTCCCCAAGAGTTTTATTTGGAGTTCGAAAACGCCAATTCAAAGAAGTCCTTGGTTTTTTCCGAATTTATATGTGACCTTCCCTCTACTGAGACAAAAACTGTTGCAGAAGATTCCTTGCCTGATGAATCTCTCTTTCTGATCAGTTCTGATGACATAGGGTATGGAGACATTATCATTTATATCCAAACCCAAAATTTCTGGCCTAATATTTCTAGTACAGATCGCCATCGTATTTGATATCGAGCCCATCAATACATTATCCTTGGTGATACACTTTACCACCATGGTATTGATTCCATCTTTCGACGCTGTCTCACCTATGATGAAGATGAGAAATATTTGAATGACTTTCACTCTAGATCATGTGGTGGTCATATGTCTAGGTATGCCACTTCCCAAAAAATCTTACGAGCTAGTTATTTATGGCCTTCATTGTTCAAGGATTGCATTATTGTCATCCAGAAATGCCATGCTTGTCAAACCTACAACAATAAGATCTGATCTCATCCTGATCCCTTACACCCTGTAGTTTCCATTGGTCCTTTCTCTAAATGGGGCATTGACTTCATAAAATGTAACCCTCACTCGGCTGGGGGGCATGGATACATCATCATAGCCATGAATTATTTCACTATGTGGGCTGAGGTGATGCCTACATTTGATAATACCGGGAAAACTGCAGTGTTATTCATATTCAATCATATCGTTACTAGATTTGGTGTCCCTCAAGCCATCGTCACTGATCATGGTAGTCATTTTTGAAATTTCATGATGTCTGAACTTACCGAAGTTGGGTCTTTGACATGAAAACTCAACCCCTTATTATTCACAGGCCAATGGCCAGGTTGAAGAAATCAACAAAATTCTCACTACTATGCTTCGACGGAAGGTAGGGATTCACAGGTAAAGTTGGCACATGATGATATTCTCGAGATTATGGGCCTATCAGACTTTCGTTAAGTCTGCCACAGGGTTCACACCTTTCCAATTAGTATATGGTATTGAAGAAATTTTTTCGATTGAATGTGAAATCCCATCTTTGAAACTAGTTGTCGAAATTCTCCCTAACACCTCAGCTGAAGAGGAACGTCTTTTGTATTTAATGCAATTAGGTGAGACCCTCCGTGATGCTGCCTTAGGCATTGAAACTCATAAAAAGCGTGTCAAAGCTCAATATGACAAGCATTTCAAACCACGTGTATTTTTTGAGGGTGATTTAGTTCTCCTTTACGAACAAGATCGTGACTTGCTAGGGGTCGGTAAATTCAAGCCCATGTGGTGGGGTCCTTACATTGTGAAACGAGTGTTGGCGAAAGGGGATTATGAGATGGTATATTATGATGGAATTCCTTTGAGTGAACCCAAAAATGGGCTTTAATTGAAGAAGTACTATGCTTAAATCATTTTTTCATGTGTTGTGTATTTTTAGTGTATCATACTCTTGTGTGATTTTTCGTTTTTGGTTCTGCCTTTCAACTGTTTACCTTGCATTGTGATTGGTTTAAATATGTCGGTGTCTTCGCTACCCTATATCGGCTTTGTTAATGGTGCTAGTCATAATACTCAAAACTTAGCATCTACTGCTTGGGCAATCTATGCACCTACATATGAATTGATTAGTATACATGGTGTTTTCCTTGGTCGTGCAACTAATAATATCGCGGAATATAGTGCATTTATCGAGGTTTTAACTGACATCGTTTCACTTGGCACATATCATCTTATTGTATGACTTGATTCACAGTTAGTAGTACTACAGTTGAGTAACATTTATTCCATCCAAAATCCTACTTTGCTATGGGTATATTTATAAATTCACCTCTTGGGAAGACATTTTGATTACATTGAATATCAACACATTCCTAGATGTCTAATTACATTGATAGATGCATTGGATAATTATGTTTTAGATAGACATTTGAGAAATTTATAAACCCAATCACACTTTTTACAAAAACAAGTAAGTCGATAGGAACTGTTAGAATATAGAAGATGGTGTACTCATTTTACCATTGACAATAACTTCGTCACCCAACCATAGGTCGAAGTCTCCCTCCGAGCACCTTAACCTTGACTGAGAATTCCTTCGGAAGCAAACCCTAGGATAGATAGCCAAACAAAGGGTAGTGCACCTCTCTCCAAGGATAGCACAACACAAAAGACTGATCAGATAATCCCAAACCCTAGCCAAGAGATATTCAAGCTAATACTGAAAACTTGATGCTGCTGCAGCTGCATCAACAGCTCTCCTCCAAACCTGCGTACAAGACTGCAACTGCAGTGCACACCAAATTGGGAACTGCAATTCTAAGATGCTACAAATGAGAACTAGCACCCTGTATTTATAGTGGTTCTACCAGTTTTGTTGGGGCCGACTTCTCCTTCTGGATAAGTGTTTGTTCAATATATTATTATTATTTCTATACAACTTCTTCTCTTTGAGGCTAATAACCTAATATAAATTATCTTCTTGAGCCGACAAGGCTTCTAGGGTTATTAGCCAACTCATTAGAGTTTCTCTTGCTTCCCGGAGTCTTCTATTCTCATCAGGTTCACACGTGGAGGTAAATACCTCCCATAGCTACCATAATATTAACACTCCCTCCTAGCTAGAGAGGTATTTATAGGTAATGGACTTGAGCACAAAAACATACCATTTATCTGGTAGCATCAATATAGTCATCTAGACTATTTCATGACTAGATCATGAGCATCACCATCACCATCAGCTGCATCAAATCTCGAAACCATACTTCATCTGAGTAATTAGATATGATGTTGGATAAGTCACTCTCACCATAGAGTGATACAAGAGGAGTAAAAATTCTGAACTGTTTTCTGTCTGGAAAATCTCTGTTCATCATCCATTTAAATGATCATTATCTCCAATAAACTGTTGATAGTCTTCAAGGAAATTAGAACAAGGATAGAGCACAATTGTGTCTATTCATAGTAGTACATAACTACAATCCAGTGGTTCACTACCA
>JZKD02S1975890.1:0-18297 GCA_000966675.3 Picea glauca
GGAATATTTAAATGATAAAGTATTGGAGAACTTTCTATTCATGGAAAGTGGTTAACCCTAAAATAAGGAAAATAGTTTAAGTGACCTAGAAATGGGTTAAGTAACCTAAAAATGGATTAAGTGACCTAGAAGATGAAAGTATAAATAAGAAGCTAGGATCTCTTGTAAAAGGTACATTTGGTAAGAATCTTTTTTGTGGATCAATGGAGAGCTTCTTGGTAATATATTTTGGAGTATTGATGGAGAGATTCTTGTGAGAGAATCTTATTGGTGTGGATCTCTTGAGCATGATTGAAGATATATTCTGAGGAAGAGAGTGAGAGGAGGATCTCATGGATGCATCAAATTTTCGGCATTGTCGGAGATCTTGACGGAAAAAGTCTCGAAGTCATAGAAAACCCTATTTTTTGATGCCCAGGCGGGTTGTCTGTGTATAGGGTGCATGTACACGTGGGCTGGTTGTGTATAGGGTGAGTGTACACGCAGGATGAATGTGTACAAGGAGCATGGACTGAATAAAATCATGGATATTTTTGTTTGAGCTGGTGCTAAGCTCTTGGATGATGAGGCAGGTTCCAGTTCTACATTCTATGGCCTCAGATCTATCACTAAGACACTGGTGTGGTTACATTATTGTCTTGATAGATGTTATTGTTTGATATGTTGTGAATGCTTAGGGAATTCTTGGTATGGATTCTATGATGTGGCTCAATTTGGTTGATTTGATGGATGGACTGAGCAGCACTCTTGTGATTCTGTAGTGACATGATTGCTATGGTACACTAGTTGTTTATACATGATTGAGATAGCATTCATATTGATTTTTTGTGGAGCATGAGAAAGCTATTGGAGAGCTTGGATGTATTGTGACTGGTTGTGGGTCAGTTTGGATAGTGGAAGACAGAAGAGAAAGTGATTGTAGGTTGCAAAGGATCTGAGCATGTGAAGCAAAGAAAAACCCTAAGTGCTCAAAAGAATACGTTTGTTACATTATACACTGGTCGTGTTCACACACTATTTGTAGTGAGCCAGAGCGTGTGCACACGCGGGATGCACTACTGACAGGTCGCGTACCTATTGACAGATTGATATATGTTGAGGATTGTTGCCTCATCTCAGTTGGTGCTGAGAATGTAAGTTGATTCTTGCATATAGAGTTGGTGCTCTTGTAGAGTTGTACTCTATTCAGTTATTATTGATAAACCCAAGGATTGTAGTCCGTAATAAAAAGAAAATTGTACATACATCTTGTGTTCTTTGTGTCGATTGTGATGATGACTTGTTGATGATATATTGCTGATATATGTTGTTGATATGTGCCTACATCTAACTAGTTATAAATGACAGCAATGGGTAATGAATAAATGTTGAATACTGATTGATGAGTTTTTGTGTTAGAGGGAAGTTTTGGGAAAAAGATCCCCACACTCATTCAACCCCCCTCTAAGTGTGGTAGGTGTGTCCAACATAGACAACCACAGTTCTCACCCAAGCAGACACGGAGGAAAAAAGGAAGGAAATCAAATAGCGTAGCCCTACAGGAGCTTGGAGCGCTACTGATAAACTTGGGTAAGATCAAGAAATTCTTCCCCAACTCCCCCCCACATGTTTAAATGAAGGTTATAACTTGGAATATAAGAGGCCTAAACAGTCTGAGAAAGAAAAGAATACTTAGAAATAGACTAAAGAAGGAACAACCGGATCTGTGTTTTATTCAAGAGACAAAATGCCATATAGACAGAATGGAGGCAATCAGTAAACAACAATGGTGCAATTACAAGATGGTGGCTATCGGAGGCCACCAAATGGAAGGAGGTATTATCACCTTGTGGAACCCACAACTACTGAGCCTAGTAGCAGCCGAAGCGACCAGGCACACTCTGACGGTCTACATGCAAATCATTGAAAACACAGAGGTGATTTTATGCACTAATGTGTATGGGCCCCAGGTGTCAGAGGAAAAGAGAGGAATGATACGAGACCTAGAAGATCTTAAAACCTGATCCAACAACCTTCAATGGATCCTGGCAGGGGTCTTCTACATCATCACGTCACTTACGGATAAAAAAAGGAGGTACAAGAAGGTTGGATAGGGATGCGGAAGAATTTTCAAAGTTCATAGACACAATGGAGATGGTAGACCTCAAAACTAATAATGGCTAGTTCACCTGGAACAATAAACGGATGAACCAGTATCAGGTAGCAACAAGACTTGACAGATTCCTAGTATCATAATCAATATTTATGCAGGGGCTAACCTTAGATTGCAACATCCTTCCCTGGGGGGGATCTGATCACTAGCCAGTCCAACTGGAAGCAAGCTTCCAAACCACACCAAAGAACAGACTCTTTAGATTTGAGAAATTTTGGATTGAACACCCGACTTTCAAGAAAAGAATCAAACAGTGGTGGTGGGAGGAGCAACCAGAGCAAGGGAAGGGGATGTTCAAAATCTATAAGAAACTAAAGTACATCAAATATAGGCTCAAGGAGTGGAACAAGGACACTTTTGGGAATATAAACCAAGAGAAAAACAACATAGAAGAAAAAATGAAAAAACTCCAGGAAACCTACATTTCGGAGGGCTATACGTAGGAACATAAAAAGGAAGAAATCCAGATGACCCAGGAATGGGAAGCTCGATGCTAGCAGGAAGAAACACTTTGGCGAAAAAATTCCCATATCAGATGGCTAAAGGAAGGAGAATGGAACACCAAGTTTTTTCATAGAACAACCATGGCCAAAAGAGCCCATAACAAAATCCTGAAGATTAAGGACCAGGATGGAATAGAGTGAGAGTCACATAAGGAAATCGAAACTACTCTGGTAAACCACTTCCACGGGATAGCCCAAGAACCCAACCAAGACATAACAGAGGCCATACAAAGGATAATCCAGCATATCCCCCACCTGATCACCAAGGAAAAAAATAACAACCTGAACAAAACCATTGTTGAGGAGGAAATTGACCAAGTACTCCAGGAAATGCCCAATGGGAAAGCCCCAGGTCTAGATGGCTTCACAGTGGAGTTCTTCAAAGCCTGTTGGGAAATTGTCAAACACGACGTTTATAGGGTAGTGGAAGACTCTAGAAGGTCATCCTCCATTATAAAGTCACTAAATGCTACAATGATTACACTAATCCCCAAAGAAAATGAAGCCAAAACCCCTTATCATTACAAACCTATAGCATTGTGAAATGTGGTTTATGAGATAATCTCTAAAGTTATAGAAAATGGATTGAAACCCCTCCTACCCACACTGGTCTCACAAGAACAGGAAGGATTTGTGGAAGGAAGACAAATAATGGACAATTTCATCCATGCCCATGAGCTTATCCACACCCTGAAGCTTCAGAAGAGAGGGGGAATGATAGTACAACTGGACCTTGCAAAAGCTTATGACAAAATTAGTTGGCACTATATGGTCAAGACTTTGGAATCCTTTGGTTTCACCCAGCATTGGATCAACTGGATAGTCAGCCTAGTATCCACAACAAGCTACTCGATATTAATAAATGGAGCCCCTTCCAAACCTTTCTGGCCCACGAGAGGCATCAGACAAGGAGACCCGTTGTCCCCCTTCCTATTCATTCTGATGATGGAAGGTCTCAGTCGAAGCATAAAAATCATAACTACAATAGGTGAAATAACAGGTATCAAACCTTTCAAAAATTTCCCTACTTCCACACACCAATAGTTTGTGGATGACATCTTACTTCATGGCATACCCATGGTCAAGGAAGCAAAAGCCTACAAACAAATCCTAGAATATTTTGGGGAAGCATCGGGTGTAGAGATCAACAATTCCAAATCTATGATCTTCTTCTTCAATACCAACCCCGCAATCCAAATAAATTTGGCCAACATCTTGGGCTTTGAGCGCAAAGCACTCCCAACTAAGTACTTGGGCATTCCCCTGACAGAAAAATCTTATAAAATGTCAACTTGGGAAGGAATAATCAACAAGTTACAGGAGAAGGTGAAAAATTGGGCATACAGATCCCTCAACTTAGTTGGAAGACTTATTCTGACCAAGTCTCTTTTGCAAGCAATTCCAACCTTTATGATGTCCTTTTTCCCAACCCTCAAGGGGATACTACAAAAAAAAAGAACCATCCAAAGGGACTTCCTATGGCGAGGAGTGGAAACAAGGAAAAAATGGGCCTTGGTGGCTTGAGAGAAGGTCTGTAAACCAAAAATCAAAGGAGGCATGGGGCTACAAGATCCGTAAGTGACCAATGATGCCTACAGGGTGAAACTATAGTGGAGCTGGGTCAAAGAAACTACTACACCATGGGTAAACCTGTGGAAGGCAAAGTATGCCCCAGACATACGCGACCAGGAAAAAATTTGCTTCAGAGGCACCAGGGAAGGTTCAGCCATTTGGAACCTAGTGTGGTGCACCAAAGCCTGGATTCAGACACACAACTTTTGGGAAGTAAGGAATGGCAGAACAACCAGATTCTAGGAGGACGCCTAGCAACAGGAACCTAGAATGAAGAAACCATACAGGGAGATACTCCAACATGAGTTGATCGCGCAAGGTAAAACCAGAGTCTACCATTACTGGAAACAATAAACAGATTGCAATAAATGGAGAATCTCGAGCACTCTCACCCCACCGAATAGAGACCAAACCACAGCAACAGTAAAAGAGGTGGAGGAGGAATTAGGGAGACGAAAAATTGCAGTCACAGAAGGAAATGACCAGCTGAGATGGGGACACAAAGAGGGTGGAGAATTCAATCTAAAATAAGTCTGACACTATATCGCGGACCAGGACCAAGAAGACCCAATGCAACAATGGGATAAGATTTGGAATAACCCCCATTGGCCAAAAATAAAAAATTTCAAATGGTTACTACTCCACAACCGAATTCTAACTTGGGAAAACCTAAGGAAAAGAGGATTCATAGGTCCTTCCAGATGTCACCTCTGTCAAGCCAAGGAAGAAACAACGAACCATCTCCTTGATGAATGCACCTACAAAGAAGAAATCTAGGATTGGGCGGTAGGTAACTTCTAACAGTCCAATAGGATCTGAGGTAACATGTTCGCAACTATCAATATCTGGAAAAAGAACTACAGCAAAAATGAAGAGGTGAATCTTTGTTGGACCCTCATTCTGTGATTGATCATATGGGCAATATGGAAGGAAAGGAACTGATGCATCTTTAGGAAACAAAGTTGGCCGAAAGGGAAGATAAAGGAAACTATAATATCCATGACAAGAGAAACTATATAGAGCCACAACTGCTAGACAGGAAGAGTGCAACTCATAGACCAGGACTCCCGAATCCTAGAAGTCTCCCACCTGAAAGACGAACGCAGCCCCAATCAGGTAATACGGCCACCACAACTCCAAGTAGGTGAGCACAACTGGACACCACCACTAGTAGGCTCCCTCAAGCTAAATTTCGACAGGTCGTCGATAGGTAACCCAAGACGAACAAGCATGGGAAAATTACTCTGTGACAGTAAAGGAAATATCAACCAGTTGTACACTGGGCTTCTGGGAAAATCTACTAACAACATCGGGGATTTCAGAGCCCTGAAGACCTGCCTCGAGATTCTAAGAAAGGAAGGGATGACAAACGCCATAGTGGAAGGAGATTCCATGTTGGTTATGAACACAGTAAGGAGACTCCAAAATGGTACCAGAGTAGGAAACATTCAGAGGCATTGGCACTTGGCACATTCACTACAAACAATTCAGGAGCACTTGCAGAGGGGGATCACAGTGGAGTTGCACTAAGTACAGAGGTCAACAAATGGACTGGCGGACATAATCGCTAATGAGGGGGTCAACAAGGAAGGACTAGAACTGGACACTATCTGGAGTAACATCCCGAATGGTCAGTTTCGAACAGACTACATCCAACTAGTGGCAAAAGACTGTGACGGAAGCCGAAGTACGGATAACCACATCGAGGATGGAGGTGCAGGAATAACTGAAGGGCACATAGGATCCAGGTAGAATCTGATAACCCACCACTCAAACACGAGTTACAATGCAGATCCAGGTCACACAACAAGAGGAGGTATGACACCATAGTCCTGTCAATAGGAAGAAGTACAAGGGTTGTCCATGGAAAATTAGAAAAGATAATTAGCAGACGACAAAGGACTAACGATAAAAGGGTTTTCCATGGTCAAGTATGGGTGCACCTCACCCAAGCACAAATACGGAGAGTGGTAATGATTGTCGAACAGTGTGCAGGGCAAAGGATTGGTGCAGGGATGATGACAGGGCTCCCAAGAGCACACACTCTGAAACAGTGAAAAAGGACCAGAAGGTACACCTTTATGAGCAACCCATGATTTCCAGGATGAGTCCACAGCCAAGAAAATCCCATAAGAGAAGAAACACCAGGAATATCCGCAGGCCGAAGAGAACTAATTATAGAGGCCATCTTACATACCAGGAAGGGGTGAATAGGAACAGGAGAAGAACCCGAGACAAAAACCACCACAAACAAGCCGAGATGGTAATAATGAAGAAAACCCATAGTAAGAGAGGCCCCCAGGGGAACGAACCTCCGAAAAGCGCCCGGAGCATTACAAGGATGGAGCAAGTGGCCATAGAAGCCAAGGGTACCTTTCTCATGCATTTCAATCCAAAGGGAAAATCGATCATCAATAGATGGGAGAGAGAAATCAACACAACACGCAAGGGAAAATCCTAGACGAAACTAATTCAAGAAGCGGACGGGATAAGGGACCCAGGGCCACACAGCCCAGAACAACCCTCTACCACAAAATAGTGGAGGAGGCCTGGCGAACAAAAATGTTGATAAACAAGATGAGCGTTGACCAGAAAGAGATTAGCAGGGAGGCTATCAGGGACCACAAGAAGGTTCTCATAGAAATTCTGAGTCGCCTTAGCAACCTGGAGGCCAGTGCAAAAATACTAGTTGAGGACCAGAGGAGCCAAAAGGAAAAAATGGAACGAATGGTAGGCCAATTCTACCTTTACCTACGCTATGTCCACCACATGGACATCACTCCAGCAGACAGGAACGAAACACCAGCTTGTATCAGAAAGACGTGCACGGTGGAGCAGAGGAAGGAGAACAAGGCAAGAAAGGATGGAGACGAAAGACATCCCATCATCTTGGACTAGCGCAGGTTCAACACCTGGTCAAGTTGTATCCAGTGTAGGAGCTACCCCGTTTTTATGGTTATGTCTTTTATGCATATGTTATGGTTTATTTTTTCAAACTGGTTTTCAGAGGACTAGGTCGGTTTCCCGTGGTGGTGGCCCAGCTCTTCCCCTGCTATCTTAGATAGCACAACTCCGGGATCCCTGATCTGGTTTCCTTTTTGGTAGATCAAGGGATTCCCCTTTTCTTTTTTGTATCATAACTTCTTTCAGTAATACAGGAATTCACACTCACTTACAAAAAAAAAAAAAAACGTTTTCATATATCAATATAAAAATACTTTATTGTCATGTTATTTTCTCAGGAAAATTATGAAAATCCTAGAGGAACAATGAGTTGATAACCGAAGTATGCCAGTAGAAATGTCCAAAAAAGAGTACAAGGATATGGTCAAAGAATTGGACATAATTGCATCGCAGGAGGAGCTATCTCAACAACAACGTGTTTCAAATCTATGTAATCATTGAATTTTTCTATTAGGTACAAATAATTAATTATACATTAAATATTGATTTTCAAATATTCTCTTACAGAAAAGAAAAAAAAATGGAACTCTTTTTGCACATAAAACTGGACGACAAGGAAGAAAAAGGTTGATAGCAAAGTTTGTGAGTAGTTGTTATTTCCTTATAACAACTTAAGTTTTTGTTTTTTTTTGTATATTCTAAGATGTTTTACAATAACCATCCTTGAATGTCTTCAAACAAGTGTTAACATACAAAGAAGAGCCATCGGAAAAAATGATTGACATTGGGTTAATTAATGGTTGAGTATATCAAAAATTAATTGTCGAATTTGTAAGTATAATCTATGTTGTTTTACTTCTATCATTTTATAATTAATGAAACAAAAATAATACTTTATATTAAATATATGATTTATTATGGGGTATAAAACTTGCAGGAAACAAAGTATGGAACTGAGCCAATAGAATAATTGTTGAAACAAGGCATGAGATTTGATTTTGAACATATGTGTATGATTCATGAGTCACTTCTTTCTTTGGAGGTATGTCTCTTTTCAATTTACATTCATGTATATTATTTATTTTAATTTTCATTATTCTCACCAATGTAGATAGACTCATGTTGACCAAAATTTGGTCATCTATATTTTTTCATTCTTGGATTCGTAAAAGCATTGATATAAAAAGAAGACATTTTTTTTAAGTTCACTATGCAGCCCTCAGTTTCAACTTCGTCATGCACTTTTCGGATCAGAAATTTGTTTCCACATGCCTAAGTTATTCAAGATCTGGTCTAAAGGTATGAAGGACAGATTATGAAGAATTTTTCTAAGTATCATGTTCTCCTATCCATTTTCTAATTGTGAAGTACTCTCATCACTTATCTCCCTCACCTTCCATCTCCACACTTAACCATTTTTCTCTTTTCACTACTCTTCTCCATATGCTCCACTAGTCTCTACACTTAGACATTTTTGGGACTCTTCCTTCATCTCCTCAACGGGTTCGTGGGTTGTCGGGTTGGTGGACCTTCATCTCCATCCACTTTTCCATGTCATAAGTCGGATGCTACACCAAACCATTTTTTCAACTTCATGGGTTCGCGTGTTCAAGCCCTCATCCTCCAAGTTTCGTGATCTCCACTTTGCACCCAAAATTTTGTGATCTATATTTTAGACCATCAAATTTGTCACAGGTGTCTAGCCCCTAAAGTATTTTATCTCTTCTACATGCAAGTCTAACCGACCACCTTTCCACACTTAACATATTTTTGATCATCCATAACCGCAGGTTGGCGGGTTCTTCAGTTGGCGGGTCCGTGAAAAACTTCATATTCAAAACTACTTTTGTCTGACCCCTCCATTCTAGTGTTTTTTCTAATATGAATTAATTGTTGTTTAATGTTAAAAATTAATTGTGCATTCTTCGAAGATATTTTGATTAATGGCAAAAGAATCGAGGAGATTATTCATTAAATTGCATTAATTCTCCATTTTCCAAAGGATTATATTATTGTCATCTCTAAAAAGATTTATTTCAAGTTATTATTTAGTTGAAAAATACTATTGTCAACCTAATGGAAGAAGCATCTAGACAACAATTCTATGGAGATACTTTGAATATTTTTGGTCATGAAGACCAGAACTTTCAGTGGTCCAAAGCATATTCATATTACTTGTCTCCTCCTACACAAAAAAACATAATCTTGGCATCCATAATTGATCGTGTGAGGTCTGTTCCCAAAGGATTTGACTGCAAAGAACTTGTTGCATGGTACGTTGAGAAATACGTGCTGAGCCAGAGAGTTATACAAATCCAAGATCATTCCCCCATTTCCCTTTCACCGCAAGTTTTTCACAATATGTTGAAGCTCTCAAAGGCAACACTTACCTTCAAAAGAGAAGAATTGTTCAAGAGACTCACAGAGATAGATCTAGCAGAAGGTACTAACGAGGTACAAGACCCTAAATTAATTCGCAACTCGATGTTTCTAACAAAGAAACAAATTGATAAACAAGTTGAGATATTCAAAGGGTTATCAGTTGAAAATTTTTATGGCATACTCGAATATAATGAAGATGAAATAGACAATTGGCTAGTTGATTATTCCATGAAAATTCAAGATATTGAGGAAGCAGTACATGGTATTTCTCTTTACTTAAGAGACTTGGAAGGTGAATTATTCAACATTAAAATCAGGCATGAAATAAACGTCGCACCAATGAAAAGTTATATTGAATATTGGTTCAGAAAGGAAATCGACAAATTAACCAAAGAAGGGCAAGAAATAGTTTATACGATTCTTATAACCATTAATGAAGACAATAAAAGGATGGCAGCAAGAAAGTGAAAAGATACGAGAGACCATCATAGTAAGTTCATGTTGATCATATCTTTCTTTCTTTATCATTTTTTCATCCAGTTACTCCACATCTTTGACTAAAAAGGTTTAACCGAAATATGATAACTTCTCCATGTCTTATTTCCAGGTCTTGCTACCCTCTCATCATCCACCATCCTCCTTCTACATCTTACTTCTTGTTGATATTGTCTTTATGGTCCGCAGGAGCCCCAATCCCATTCCTAAGGACAAAGACATTTTAAATTTCAAGGCTTTATAACAGACTATGTATTTTTCAAAAATCCCAAGAGAACTATTTTTGGATCAGTTTTGATTGCACTTTGTAACTCTGAGTTTTGCGTATAAAGTATTTGAGATTGATCTATCATTATATTTATTGGAGCACCCCATGTTTTTACTTTATTAAAGTTCTCTTATGCATGCAAACCGTCTTCTTTTATATTATGTGATCAAAAATATTTAGTTTAACTATGATGGATGTGAGGCAATTTTGTCTATATTTTTCAAGTATGTGGTTTCTGGTCATTTCTCGGGAACTCTCTTTAAAAAGAAAAACATTTTATTTCTTGTTATTTTTTTTTTGCAATTTTTATATTTCTTTGATTATCACGATGGACTTCTGCAAAGTCCTATATTCTAAAAATCTAGAGTTCCAAGAAAATACTAAAACAAAGAGGAGTGCCACCTCTGTAAAAATGCAGGGGTATTTGTATCCATGTGAGGTTTTCGTTTCGGTCCTGACGGATTCAACCATCAAAAACTCATTAAAATTTATTTTTATGTTTGTAGATGGAACTTCAAGAAGAACAAAACAATCGAGACAATCAACCAAACATTCAGCAAAATAACCCAAGGCATGGAAGTAGCTCGAGCACTAACATCAGTTCTAGTGAAGAATGATGACCAATATATTTGGATATCAATGCAAGTTGCAATTTTATTTTTTTGAAATAATTGTTTGTGAAAATCATACATTTTTGTTTAATGTAATGGACACAGTGTCCCAATTGAAAGACAAAGGATTGTCGATAGGTGTCCCATTTTGTATGACAAAGACCCTCTTATTCATACAATAAAATATGTTTTAATTTATTCTATTGTGTTGTCCAATGTCATTGTGAAATGTTACATCGCTGATTAAATATATGATGACTAAATATTATAATGAAGAGATGCAAAATCTGATGATATAACAAATTAATTCAAACATCATATCCAAATTCACTAATCAAAATATAAGATATATGTATTTTTTTTGATAAACAATGGAATTAAAAAATAACAATAATTGCACTATCACATGTCGATGTTTCTCTATGTATTTTAATTATTAATCTCAACGTTGCATTTAATATTAAAACTCATCGGTGCATTTCATATGAAATTCACATTGGTGCCTTTATGTAATCAATTAGCACTGGTTTCAATATTAATTTAATACCACAAAATTATATTAAAAAATTGGCCATCGGTGCGTTAATCTTGTATGAAGCACTGGTGTGTGTGTGTTATTGATACACATCGACGCTATTTTGTTATTGATAAACATCGAGGGTTATTTGTTACTGCAGAGCACTAGTGCTTTCGATTTTTAATGAACCGGGGCGTTTTTCCCTATAACGCATCGATGCATATTATTTTATACAACATCGGTGCCTTTTTTTTTTAATTAATTAACAAAAACGGTTAATGGAGCTTATATTAGATAAACAGTAGCAAACCACTGGTGCGGTTACAAAGATCATGTTCTACAAGACCAGGATAGACTGCCATACAAAGTTATTACAAAATACTGACTGTTGGAAATACTACATTTAAAAGAGATGGACAACACAGATAGATGCCTTGTGTGGCTTATACAAAATGCCAATATGCAGTATTTGATTCAAACTTGTGTTGCTTACTGGTTACTTCTGGCCTTTCTTCTTGGCTTGATCTCTCTCTAGCTTCCATTCACTGTTCATCTGTTCCATCTTTTGCTCCAGAGTTCTGACCCTATCTTCAATTTCTTGTTGCGGGTCCTTCAGATCCTTCTTCAGATTGTCCATTTCCTCACACATCCTTGTCTTGGTGTGTATTATATCAAGATCAAGCACTTCCATTCTTCTTCCTGCCTCGCCATCTAAGTTTTGGAGAAAATCATCCAAGTTGTTCAGCATGCCACAAAGCTCCTGCATGTTTTCTTCAAGGGTCGAAATTCAATCCTCCATTGTTGGCTTATTACCTGAACTTGCAGCCATTGGGTCGTCTCTGTTGGGAAGCTTCTGTTAATTTGAATTGCCTTCCTTCTTCTCCCTTTTATCTTTCTCCTGTGAATCATTTCCCTTTCCCTTCCCTTCTGTGTGAGTTATGTAGCGCCCCCCTTGAATCCTTGCACCCATGAGTTGCAGGGTTGAGGTATGGGAGGCCACTGCAAGTCAGTAACCAAATGATGTCGTCCTCCCTCCACCTCAAGCCCGTGTGAACTGGTTGGTGTGTATCTGTTCTCTCTCCTACAGTGCGTCTTGTCCAAATGACCATTTGCAATTTTGATTTGATTTGTGAGATTACGGGATTTCCCAGCTGGCCAAAATGTCGTTGAGGAGCAAACTCCCCTCTCCCAAGCTTGCACCCAGGTTGGCCTCTTCATCCACTTGAGAATTGTTCCCACGGAGGACATGGAAAAGTTGAAGAGAATGAAACTGCCCCATTAGAAGCTTGATTTTTTTGAGCGAATGCTGGAGAAGAGCGTTTTTCAAAATGGAGCTTTGATTCAAGGCTTGGATTATAACTCTTGAGTCCCCTTGCACCACCAAATCTCGAACATTGAGGAGCAAGGCTTGGTTGAGCCCTTTCCAGAGTGTAAGGGATTCTTCCTTGTTATTGGAAGCAACCCCGAGTCCCCAAGAAAACCGAAGGATGATAGTTCCATCAAAATTTGAAATGATCCCTCCTCCACCAGTAGCCCCCAGATTCCCTTTGGAGGCTCCATCAAAGGATAGAAAAGTGGAGTTCTTGGAGAGTTTCCATTCCTCCAGTTCTTGCTTCCCCATCCTGAGTTACCAGCTGCAATTAGGAGAGAAACAAAGACACGAAGTCGGAGTAGCTTGGATGCATAGATGCCTCAGCCAATCTTCTTCATCTCTGTCTAGAGGGTTCTTATTTACTGCCTTGACAAAGTAAGGGGTACTCTCATTGAAGAGAGCCTTAATCCTTGAGGCTACCTGATCCGGGGTCCTCTTAGTCTCTCTGAAAATCTGGTTGTTCTTTTCGATCCAGATCTTCCAGAGGATAAATTTTGGGATCGATTTCCAAAGGGCTAACAGATGCCCTTGTTTGGCCGTCCAGAAAGGATACAGGAAAAGTCAGTCTGACAGCAAGGAGTGAGTTTCCTTCAGTAAAGGAGGGACTAGGTCTCTAAGACCCAGAGTAGAATTCCAGACCTCCTTGGAAAAGGGGCATTCCAGCAGCAGGTGGTTCGTCAGCTCTTCCTCCTGGCAGCAAAGCGCGCATCTAGTGGGCCCTTCCCATACTCTCCGTTTTAGATTTTCCCCTGATAGAGATCCCCTATGTGCCATTGTTCAGAAAAACATGTCTATCTTCGTTATAGATTTCGGAATCCAAACGGATTTTCATATCACCAGGTTAGGAGGAACATGGGGGATTGAGGCAAAGTGGAGATACTCGGTTGCAATGGAGTATGGTCCAGTTTGATGGCCCCAGCCTCTCCAGTCTTTTTTATTTTCCGGTAGTGGGGATTTCCCTTGCAGCATTCTCTTTAGAGTGGACCAATCTTCCTCCAGTGCTTGGGGGAGGTTTGTAACTTTCCAACTTAACCAGGATCGTTTTTCATCATTTCCCCAGCAAGAAATGTCCCAGAGGCTTTCAATACTTTGATTTTGCATCCAGTCCCTGATTCTCCCTAGATCCTAGTGTGCTGAGAGAGGCATTTCTCCCAGGACAGAATCTTCCCAAATACTGATATCTTTCCCATTTCCTGGAATCCAGGTGATTTGGGCACGGAAAGGTTGCATTGCTTTTTGGCACAGGGTGAAGATAGGGGAACCTTTTCCCACTTTTGCTGGTTTTTCTAGACAATTCTTCCTTGGCCCTCGAAAATATTTCTTCCAAAGGGCTCTTTTGCACCAAGTGGTTTTCCTTGTAATTGTATTCCATAAGATCTTGGGCCCCAATGTTAAGTTTTGAGTGTGGATATTTTTGAGCTGGAGGTCGCCTTCCAGATAAGGTTTGGAGATTTTCCCCCATATTATGAGATGCATATTTCTTCCCGTTTGCTTCCCTCCCTCCCAAAGAAAATGCCTGATCATGATTTCTATATTTTGGATAACTGCACTAGGGGCCAGAAGAAGGGAGCTTTGGTAGATTGGAATGTTGGCCAGCACAGCTTTGATTATAACTACTTTGACTGCTAATTTTAGCCAATTGGCTCCCCATGAGTTGATTTTATTTTTAATCCTTTATATCAAATGATTCCAATGCGTTGCTCTAGAGGCGGATTTGAAGATAGGGACTCCCAAATACTTGAATTCTTCCAAATTGGTGCAGCCTTCCATTCCCAGGACTCTTGATATTTCGAGCATTTCCCTTGGGGTGATGTTCCATCCATATATTTTACTTTTGCTTAGATTGATCAGGCTGCCTAAAATCTCTGTGTAGGTGTCCAACTCCTTTTTGAATTTTTTGGCTATCACTGTACTCGCACCTCCAAGGAGCAACGTGTCGTCTGCAAACTGGGCATGGTTGATATCCTTTAGACCATTTGCGATACGGAGACCGGACAGGTTATGATGCGTTTGACCATAATCGAGTTGAGAGCTTAGAATAGAAGCTTGGATGGCATAGAGAAGGGGGGAGAGGGGGCAACCTTGTCTAAGGCCTCTAGAGGCTTGAAATAATTTAGTGGCTCTTCCATTGACTAGAGGAGAAATCCAGGGAGAAGTGATACAAACTTTGATCCAATTTATGAAGGAAGGTGTGAAACCTAACTTCCCCATTACCTGGAACAGAAAATTGTATCTTACCCTATCAAACGCATTGGCTAAGTCTAGCTTGACTATCATACCTTTATCCTTCCATCGAATACTCGAATGCAGAGCCTCTTGAACCAAGATGATATTGTCCATTATATGCCTACCTTTAAAGAACCCACCTTGATTTTCCAGGATGATTGCAGGGAGGATATTTTTTATTCTATTTTCTATAATCTTGGTGAGAATTTTGTAACTGGTATTGCACAGGGAGATTGGACGGAACTTGTCAAATCTAGTCGCTCCTCTTTCTTGCAGGATCAGTGCTAGGAAGGAAGAATTAGTTCCTCCTCCAATTCTGACGTAGGACTGGGACTTCTTGATGAGCTTGGTGAGGTCTAATTTGATGATGTCCCAGCTGTTGTGAAAGAATCTGGCCGTGAAGCCATCTGGGCCAGGGGCTTTGTCTGGGTGCAACTGATCTAAGGCCTCTTTAATTTCTTGTTTATCCACTTCTGTGATTAAGTTGCTATTGACATCTTCATGGACACAATTCTGAATCTGATTCAAAGGGTAAGAAGTAGAGTCGATGGCCGCGTCCTGAGTTTCTGTGTAGAGGGACTCGAAAGTTTGCACAGCTTCCAATTTGATGCCTTTGAAATCTGTTATGGTCTGGCCCTGAGTGTGGATTTCCATTACCTTTTTGAACTTCTTTCGGGCCTCCACTTTCTTATGGAAAAACTTTGTATTCTTATCCCCTGCTTCTAGCTAGAGACATCTAGATTTTTGATGCCAATATTTCTCTTCTTCTCTGCAAGCTTGATGCCAATTTTTTGCAGCTTTACCTCACGTTGTAATCTTTCTTGGGTGATATATGTGCCTTCCATTTGGATCTGATGAATTTCGATCTGCCTTTGCGCTTCTTGTCGATCAGTTGTCAGATTAGAGAGGGTTTTGGCCCAGAGCCTTAAAGCCACCTTTAGCCTTCTTAGCTTTTCTTCCCAAACAAAGAAGGGGGAACCTTTCACTGTACCATTCCAGATTCTAGCAACCAAGGCTGGATAGCTTGCCTCCTGAATCCATTTTGGGTTGAATCGGAAGGGGATCAGACCCTGGTTGGTTTCAAGGGACAAATCCAGGGTGATTGGCTTGTGATCTGAAACGTTGTGCGGAAGAATGGAAGACGTAAGATTGAGTCCCAACATTGATGCAGGAGCATCCACACCTCGTCACGCAAGGCTATATGTGGAGGAAAGGAAAAAGGATCGCAGGGTGACGCCAACATCACGGTTTTGACCATTTTGATGTGCGCCGTCGTTTAAATAAAAGCCTCCATATTTAGGCATACTTGTACACTGAAATAGACCGAGAGAAGATAAGCTCTCGTCCTTGTACAGCAGAGGCACTTATTAGATTTAATGCAGAGACATTAGATTTAGTGCAGGTAGATAGGACCATTAAGTTTAGATTTGACAATTTATCTTTTGAGAGGGAAAACAGGATATAGACACCCTCCTTTGTATTATTGGATTATTGGCATTAGCATCAGTATCAGCATTTTTGCATAGAGGGCAAGGGAGAACAGGATAGGGAATTCGTGAAGAAACCCCATGTACAGATTGAATTAATAGGAAGGAACTCTTGATTCAATATCATGGCTGTGTTTGAATTCTTTGTGTTGTTGATGTTATTTTCCTGCATACTTGCTTCTTTCTATGCTTATCTTCTTTATGTTGCGTATGTGATTGCGTATCAGGTTCGTAACCTGAGAGAATGAGTTTCAATTGTTTCTCTGTTTAGGCCAGGAGATTCCTGCATAGAGTGAAGTTGAATTCCTCCGCATAGAGTGCGTCGAGGGGAGGGCTAAACAGTCGAAATTTTGTTCTCACTTTTCTCAGAGTTGAGTCGAGTTATTCGAGCCTTGCAGATGAGTGCAGGTCAGGTTTGAGTCTCAGTAGCCAGTCTGAGGAGGAGAAGGTTGAAGCTGTTGTGGCATGAATGCACAAGGACTGGAAGACTCCATCATTTTAGGAAGTGATTGAAGGCGGAGCACGAGGGCGTGTTCAAGAGAATCTCGGACGGAGTCTGAGTTGACAAAGCTCAGGAGGGATAGTTCCCTTAGTCCGTTGTGGAACCGACTCCAAGGGAGGTCATACAGGCCGAAGGCGGAAGAGCGGAGATTTCTTCATAAAGGAAGAGAATCGGCGACTTGAGTGTTGTTGGGAAGAACTTCAACAATCACTCCTCTACTTGGAGCTCGAGCATACCGGCACTTCGCGTTGGCGGAGTTGATAGGTTGGCCAAAGCGGGCGTGAGAACGCGAGAGCCGACGCCGTGGAAATCACGTGCACGACGTGAGTCATCGTGATTGATGTGAAGGGTGATCTCGGGACATCAGGTCTCGGGGAATAAAGGATTCAGAGATTTGCCTTGCGAGTAGCGAGCTAACGAAAAGGCGAGAAAGCAAAAGGGTCAATATCTCGGAGTCTCGGATCTCGGGACTGGGGAACCTGAAGATATAGTGCGCAAGCCGCGATAGTGCGAGGTCCCGATATGACGAGGAAAGTCAAAGGTTGACCAGGGATATCGGATCTCGGTGATTCGAGGACTTCGTCCGCAAGTGCAGGACTCGCGAAGTCGCGACAGCAGATCCTCCGATAATCAAGTAGGGAGGACCGGAGCGAGGAAAAGGTTAATGTGGGTAGATTCTCCCGAGGGGAGTGAAGAACCTTTGAGTTCTTCGGCCCAAGGAGCAAGAAGGTCCTGGTGGAGTGACTGGCCACTGTGAGAGTGGGGTCGCACCAGGAGTGGTATCAGAGCCTGGGACTTGTCTGTGTGTTCAGGTGAAAGGAGGAAAGAGGAGCACTCTGATACACACGACTTGCGTCAGGAGTGGTATTCTTTGCTTTCTGAAGCGGGGATAGAGAATATATAATGCCGCCGCGAAGAGAAAGGCAATCGTCTGATCGCGAAGACAGGGATGCCCAAAGAAGGGGTAGACTAGTAGGAAATCCAGCAGGGAATGCAGAGATGGAACGTCAGATACGAGATCTCAGGGCGAGACTCGAAGATATGGAGGCCACCCAGAGGCATGGAGCCGACGCAAGAGAGTTCAGTGATCCCGAGATTGAAGAGGAAGCTGGACATGATGAAGGGGAGGTCTCAGCAGAAGAGGCCTCGACATAGAGGTTGATCAAAGCCATTTCGAGGATGAGCTCGAAAACGAAGATGGACATTCCCATTTATGAGGGAAGTCTGAACGCAGAAGAGTTGCTGGATTGGATCTGAGCACTCGATACATACTTCGATTATGAGGACATCGAAGAGGACAAGAAGG
>JZKD02S1975890.1:48525-63374 GCA_000966675.3 Picea glauca
CCTTGACAAGTCTCCTCTCTCCCTTTCCCCTAAGCCATATGGTCCCACATTTTCTCTTTCTCCTCTTACCTATAGCCCCTCGAAAGTCCTTGACCCTCTACTCGCCCCTCCCTCAAGTCTCTATCTCCCTCTTTACCCTCTTCTAAAGGGTATGCGCTTTTCTCAAACGACCATTTAAAATATTCTATCTCATTGAAAGAAGGCTTGTCTCTTGATCCCCTTCCTACTTAGCAGGCTGGGAGAACGTCTCCTCTATCAAAGGAAAAAGAAAAAAAAAATCTAAAATTCTGAAAGGCACCCAAGAAACCATTACCAAGGCCCTTAGAGCGGGGAATTCCCTGCACCCCTCCCCCACCCCCCCCCCTAAATGATTTTTTTGTCTTTCAATGCTAGAAGGATTTGGGGCCCTAAAAAACAATTATCGCTCAAAAGGCTACTCCTGAGCCTTAATCTAGATATCATCTTTCTTTAGGAGAATATGTGTTTAGGGGAAGATGCCATAAAAATGTTAGTCAATGGCTGAAAAAATGGTCCTTCAGCATTGTAGATGCAAAAGGGTTGTCGAGGGGATTGATTTCTGGATGGATTTGTGACTTCAAGGCTTTATTCTCCTCTTCTTCTCAAACCTCCATTTCAGTAAATCTCAAGCATAAAGACTATGATTTTTCTTTTTCTTCTATAAACATGTATGGTCCCTACTCTGACAAGGTACAGTTTTAGAAAATTTTCTTTAGAGAAGTCTCGGGTCTGAACCTGAGAGAAGTATGGAGTCTGAACCTGAGAGAAGATAGACAGAAAGGTTTTTTTCTTTCTTTCCTGGATGCTGGAAATCCTAGTCAACTTAGAGCATGTTAAACTCTCTCCTACTTGGAGAAATTTCCAAATGGGGAATGATGCAGTAGCCAAGAGATTGGATTGTTTTTGTCTCTAAAAACTTCTTGAACTTGGGTTTTAGATTTAAGGCGAAAGTCGAAAAAGGGGGAAGTTCAAATCATCGTCCTATATCTCTAAAATGGAGTTCGAAATCAGAATCGCCCCCTGCGCCTCTTAAAATTAACCAGGTTTGGTTGGTGGAGGAGGACTTCGAGAAGTTAGTCACCTCACCCCTCTTCATGTGTGAGGCTAAGTCATAATTATATTTAACCCTATATGGTGCAATTGGAATCAAACATGAAACGTACTACAGCCACTATTAAAAAGTGGATCCCGGATTGGAAAGCAAAAAGGAAAAAGGACTTATTAGATATTGAAGGAAACCTATCATGGATCATGTCTCAGGTGGACGATGGATCCCTTAACCAGGTGCAACTTGAGGAACTTAAATGTTTGGAAAATAAGAGAAATGAATGGTTGAAAAAATAAGAGATGGAGTGTTGCCAAAAAAGTCTAGCACTATAGCTTCAAGCTAGAGATAATAATAATAAAAAAATTCATCATCTCGCTAACCATTGCTGAAACATCAACACTATATGGGAAATCAAAAATGAAGAAGGGGTCATGGTTAGTTAATTTCGAGAAAAAGCGGAATATGGACCTCGCTTCTTTGAAAACATGTTTCAAGCTCCTAGGGGATGTCCTATTCGGGGGATTTTGGAGATAGTTACAAAGTTCCAACCATTGTTTTCTGAAGAAATGAACATGTCCTTAGAAGAAGAGATATCAGAACTAGAGCTAAGACAAGCCCTCTCCTTGATGCAAAATGGTAAAAGTCCAGGCCCGGACAAGTTTACCATGGACTTCTTTAAATCCATCTATGACCTTCTAAAAGACGATATGCTCCTCTTGGTTAGAGAATCTCAGAGAGAAGGTAATATTTTAGGCCCGTTAAATTCAACTTTTATTTGTCTCATCCCAAAGAAATAGAATGAAGAAGCATTCGAGGATTGTAGACCTATTTCTCATTGTAACATTGTTATTAAATTGATTGCTAAAATCATAGCTTGAATATTAAGACCCTTGCTGAGTGAAATTATTGGATAAGAACAGTTCAGATTTCTTCAGAATCGACAAATACATGATGTAGTGGCCATTGCTCAAGAGGTCTTCCACTAGATGAAAATTAATGATTTAAAGAAATCATTTTAAAATTGGACCTATCAAAATCTTATGATAGGGTTAACTGGACCTTTCTAAGGTTGGTTGTTATACAATTGGGCATGAACTTAAGGACAATAAATTGGATAACGAGATGCCTTCAAAGAGAGTCATTCACAGTGTTGATTAATGCATCTCCCTCTAGATTTTTTAGAGCTTCAAGGGGCTGCGACAAGGCTGCCCTCTTTCCCCTTTCTTATTTCTCATCATAGTTGAAACTCTGAAAAAAATGATAAAATAATTATGCTCAAATGGTCTTTTGAGAGGTGTAAAGGTATCTGACTCAGAGAGGTTTTCTCATATTTTGTTCATAGATGATGTTCTCCGCAACATGTACGACTCCTTATTAGACGTTTCAAGACTCAAGAGAATCCTTGATTCATACTTCAAAGCTACGGGGATGCAGATTAATCCAGAAAAATATTGCATTGTACATAACAACTGCTCTGAAGCAGAAACAAACTCCTTTATAAATATAATCTCGACATAGAAGAAAGGCCTTCAAGAAGGGATTAAATATTTGGGATTCTATCTTAAACCTGATCGATACAGGAAGGAGGATTGGGGATGGCCTATTCGTAAAGTAGAAGCAAGGATTTCTTCATGTGTTAACATAGCGTTTTCCAGAGGTGGCCTTCTTGTACTGCTTAAATCAATCTTGGAAAGTATCCATGTATATTGGAACTCTATAGTGGCCATCCCCAAAGGAATCCTAGATAAAATTAGGAGGCTAAGCTGTAGATACTTGTGGGCAGGCCATAATTCCCATGGGGGTTACCATTTTTCCAGTTGGTCCTCCATCGTTGTTCCAAAAAACCTTGGGGGATGGGGACTTAAAGATATTCAACCCTTCGTTTGTGCACTAGCAGGGAAAAATCTTTGGCGCCTATCACAAGGGAACTTTCTTTGGTCTAGAGTTTTACACTCACAAGTACTTCGCTAATTTATCCATAGAGGAATGGTATCGTTTTCCTGTGAAATTCTCCAAGGGTTCTATCATGTGGAAATCATTAGTGGAAGCCTTTCCATTAGTGGAAGCCTTTCCACTAGTGGAAAATTGGACTGTCTGGAAAATTGGAAATGGGAGAAACGTGAGATTAGGGGAGGACCCTTGGCTTGGAGCAGGGCATAATTTCAAGCTATCAGGCCCTCTGATTCAACATCCTAAAAACCTCAACCTCTTTCACATTCATGATATCCCAATGGGGGACTATCAACTCTGAGGAAGCATGGGGTGGCATGATTCGGTCTCTTTATGTTTGCATGATTCGGTCTCTTTATGTTTTCCACATGAACTTCATGAAGAATGGGACTCCTTTATCTTGTTGTTGTGTGAAAACTTCATCCTCTTGGACGAAGATTCCTTGGACTAACCAAAAGGAAGGGTCCTTTACAACGAAACTAGGATATAAAGCATGGCAAGAAGAAAGACTTCTAGTACATCCTAAATGGTGGTGGAAGACGATGTGGAAAAGAAAAGTTCCCTTAATATGCAAAACATCTCTCTGACTTGCCTTGAATAATAAATGTTTGACTTGGGATAATGGAGTGAAAAGGGGATGGTGCGGCCCAAATTGATGCACCCTTTGCAAATGTGATGAGGAATCAATTTCTCACATTTTTGTATATTGTCCTTACGCAAAGCAGGTTGCAAATATGGTCAAGGAAAAGTTAAATGCCAGGTCTAACTGGAACATGGACAACTTGGAAGAATATTATCATTTATGGGTCCAAGACAGGACCGTGAAGCTCTATTCAAGACTGACAAGCATCATTATTTCAAATATATGATGGGCCCGTAACTCAACTATTTTTAAAGACAAATGGATTCCTCTGGAGGTTACAACAACTATTACGCTCAATCAGGCTGTGGATTTTAAAGATGATCCAAAAGAACTTAAGCAGCGTATCCTAATTCCCCTCACCTTAGATTATGACATCCCATGGGGATATTTTGACGAGGCCATCCAGGGGCACCCTCCTTTGTGCGGAGTCCTTTGTGCGGAGTTGGGGTAGTTTTGTTCATCAACCAGAACCATTACATTTACATTAGATATGTACCTGGTCGAGGGACCAATAACAGAGTCGAACTAATTGCATTGTGGACCCTTTTGGAGACTACAAAGCAAAAAAACTTTAAAAAGCTACAGGTTATGGGGGATTATAAATTGGCAATCAACTGGGCCCAAGGAAAATTATTAATCCAAAATGTCAACCTATCAAATATTATGAGATATAAAGTTGGTTTTTCAGTGTTTTGAATGGCTTTCGTTTCATCATGTTTTAAGAGAACTCAATGTCAAGGTGGATGAGCTTTCTAAGGAAGCGCTTCAGTTACAGAGAGAAGCATTTGGGTACTACGAGTACTTTGATGGTGTGGACACTGAAGCTATGGAGTTCCGTCTCTAGTGCAACTGGCAATTATTAATAATGGTTTCTAAGAATAAACACAAGTGGAATGAAAAGTTTTTGTTAAAAATGTAAATTAAGAGCATATAGGCTCGAGAGAGGATCTTTTTGATCGAAAAGCATTTAGAGGCTGGTGCGAAAGAATGTAACATGTATATTACTGAAATATAAAATATTTTTTCTAATGGAAAAAAATAAAACATTACCTATAAATTAATATATATATAAAAACTAATATAATATTCCTTATAAATTAAAAAATCATAATATGAATATCAAATATATAAACTTAAACATAAATCACCAAAACTTCATTTTTCTACGTTTCACAAATTTCTCTCAAGTTTCGATAATTTTAAGAAGTTTCCAACTCGAAAGCTGTGTTATTGAACCGTCATATGGCTTGATCTGCTGGCAGAAAGCATAAAAGCCAAGGTGCTATTCCAAGTAGAGGAGTGAAAACAGAGTTTTGGATAAACTCATAATATTAATTGAGACTTCCCGAGTGCCATGGCTAACAATTTTTAGTAAAAGCCCATCATTTTTATTTCCATAAAGGTTATCACTATGCCTAAAGATAGATTGAGAGTGCAACTAAACACTTCAAAAGCAATAGGAATAGGAGTACTCTATGGAGTTGTACAACAGGACTTCTGTTCATTAGAATTTTTCTCTGTAGTGTTTAAATTGGATGGTGCATATCCACCGTCCTGCAGTATTCATAACAATGTGAACATAATTTTTTTCTGTATTGTTTAAATTGGATGGTGCATATCCACCGTAATGCAGTATTAGTATTTATAATAATATTCTATTCAATCCAATATAGCAGAGTGGATATTTTTTTTTACTTATTTTTTATTAGAACTTATAATTTAAAAAAGAAAATATTCAATATTCAATACAATATAGCATAGTGGATATTAATCACAAAAAAGAAAATATTTGTTCTAAACCAATTCATAAAAAGAACCATCACAACTCATAAAAAGGAAGGTTGAAAATTTATACCATAAATATCCCAAAACTAATTCAGTCAAAGTCTTGTAAAAAAAACATAAAAAAAAACGGTTCTAGAGAATGCTGCATTCCTAACACCAGATTCTAATAGGGTTTTCTATTAACATGCATTTATATTTATAACTCTCTCCTTAGTAAATTATGAATTCTTGCAGTTGAGGAAGGTAAGTAAATTATGAATACTTGCAGTTGAGTAAGAGAAGACATCTTATGTCTTGGTATTGAACTTATTTTGGAATTAATTGTATTCCACTCTCAATCATTAGGTCACATGAATATAATTGATTAACAACGAGTCACAATTGTCACTAATTGCCATTAATCTAGAAGCTTATCAGGATACTGTGAGACACTGAGCACATATATCCTCCTACTTTGGTATTCTGTGTGGCCTCCTATCATTACTTCTTAATTCTAGGCGTACTTCCATCATTCCTTCTTAATACAGAGCCAATTGATTACTAGACGTTATATACTATTTTCTTATAAGCGACGAGACCGTGCATGTGACAAGTCTCGAAGGTGGGTTGCGGTGGAGAAGCGCAGCCGCCTTCTCTGCAAATACCTCAAAAAACTTGTTGCTACATTCCTTGCCAATGTGGGCTTCAACCAAACTGCCCACGAAGCTCTTCACCACATTCGATTTCATTAACCCAAACATCATGGGGTCCCTGATATACTCCTCAAAATTCTCCTCACCCATGCTCGGGACCCCCTCGCAGACTTGCAGGCTCTCAATTTCAAAATCACCACAGTTCTTCACTGCATGTCTAAGCTCATCTGCACTAGGGAAATACCATGGAAGATTGAAAGAGTCTCTCAGATCCGAACTGATAATCCCCTGCACATATCACAACACCCACATAATGCATTATATATAGACCCGTTTTTTTCTATTTAGTACAAAATGATTCATAAGAATTTAAGGGTTATTGTCTGCCATGCCTGTGTGGCAAGCTCATCCCATGTATCTTCAAAGTCCTGTCCACAGAATTCGTTTCCCACTGGTACCTGTTCTGCAGGAGGGCAACGATCAGGCCTCCCCATCATGCACAAGAACATAACGCCTCCCGGTGCCATCTCCTGTGCTCTACAATTGATGAAAGCGTTGAGGTCCTTCTCAGATTGCTTTGAATACGCTTCTGCCACCTCTTGCCTGCCCCTGTTGATCCACACTCTTCCTTTGTTGTATAAGGGCGAACCCTTCTGCACAATAGCTTCAGGCACCTACAATAATAATAAATTACTATCAGAAAGTTCGTATAGTAATTTGGCTCTAAGGTCTGAGCTACGATAAAGGAAGCAGACTAATTTGGCCTGATAATAACCATGCAGAGCTTACCTCTGAAAGCCAGTGAAGCGCCATGAAAGAGAAGAAGACATGAATGGTCGATCTGGGAAACAGAGCGTTGTAAAAGGATCCGGGAACCCCAGCAACAAAATACGGAGAACGGCCAGGCCGGTCCAGCAGATTGAAGAGTCCATTAAAATCATTCGAGGTCAAATCAGAAAAGTAAGCCTGGAACTCCGGCACTGAGCCCCCACCATTCCTGCATAGACTTGTGAGGGTTTTCACAACAAAATCAACATCTAATACCGTGTTTGTACCTGTAGCACAGCCAAGATCTGTGATTCGTAGAGGACCCTCCTGTGGGAATGTGAGCTTCTGAATGGCGGCCTCAAAGAGGGGCTGCAATACTTGGAAAACATGCCTCTGCCTGTTGGAGTTCTCGGCATAACTTGCACCGCCATTGCCGGAGTACATGTGAAGAACTCTGTGGAGATTGACGCCGCTGCTTTTCACATGTTGTGGATCGCTGTTATCAATTGCCATTGTCTGTATGTCACTGTAATTGAGGCGATTCTCCATGCCTCCAATAAGCTTGCAAAGAAGCTTTACAACGAGAAAAGAAAATAGCAAGGTGGTTGAGAGCCAACTTCCAACTAAGTATATAAACCGTACAAAGACATGAGTTAAATTGTCGTCTTCATTCATGTGAGCGCCACATGTCGGTGATATTTTTGGTCCCCACATAAAAATCTTATGTACGAGGAGGATCCCATAATGGTGGAGTGGAATGGTGTTCATCTTGATGTATTGGTTTTTCAAATTAATAAGTATTTCGTGCTCTATTTTTAAAATGGAGTTGGGAATTTCCATAGAGAGAAGATAAGATAAAATGGAGTTTACTTTTTTTCTTTATGGATTTGTAAATGTGATATTTTAGGAGGAAAGACGTGTTATTAATTATTAGGTTCATTTAAGTTGTACCAATTGTAATGGTTTTCGATCAATTTCAACAAATTCATGTTGAAAGGGCTTGTTGTATGGCCATGTTGCACGTTCTTCATTTGATACTAGAATTGAACATTTGATATCAGAAGTGAAACAACAACATGATAAAGCCATGTGATAAGTTCTAGTATGTATTGCTAGACATGCCCTCCTAATCGTTCTTATTGGAGATTCCTTCATGATTGTTCTCAATGGTGTTGACTATATGGGTCATGCACGCATTTGCAGGTTTTCTATTGTCTATTGTGGAGGGTTATCAAGGGAGGCGATGTTCATGAGAGTTATCAAGGGAGGCGATGTTCATGAGAGGTAAGTTGAGGCTTTGAAAATTTTCCTTCCCAATATGCTCTCATTGTGTCTTAAGTTCCACATAATTTCATCTATTTTTTAGATGTAGAATCAATGGATGTTAGGTAGTATTAATGGGTGCTTGCAAGAAGATCATGGTTGAAAACATGGCAGTGAGGGACCTAGGAGTGAGGGACCTAGGAACATGCTCACACAAGAATGTGCATGCATACCTAAGAATGCACACATGTTCTTAATTTTCCAACTTCGGCGTTCTCCAAACCAACATAGAGATTGCCAAGTCAACGTCAGGTTGGCCTCATTGGAAACAGGCATGCACGCACTGTAGGAACACTTGAGCCTTCATTAGAGCAAATTTGCTCCAAAAATGGGCCTTATAAGAAAAAACCATGCTTTTCTAGTTAGAGATTCAGTAACCAATAAAATTTCAAAGAATTGAATCAACCATAATAATTGAGTTGAACATATAAAAGTCAAGGATGATATTTTATATCAATTAGTACTTTTGTTATTTATTGTATGCATCTATTATCATTTATTTATTATATTTTCATTATTGTTATATATCAATAATAATGTGTGCTTCCATTATATATTAATAATGCATTCTTATTATTATATTGTATAATAATATTATTATTAGTGTTGATTTTTTCATCTTTAATTCATACTAATAATATCCTCTCTAATAAGTGTGACACATTTATATCATTTTTATATAATAATTAATTCATATTAATTGATAGTATGCTTTGACCTTTATATAATAATTAATTCATATTAATTGATAGTATGCTTTGACCTTTATATAATAATTAATGCATATTAATCGAACGAAAATAATGCCATCGCATAGAGCTCGTCGTGTCAATTTCGGCAATATATTTTTTTTCTAAAATGGACATTGTATGGTGAAGTTATCACAATCTGAACTTTTTCCCAAACATGCAAAAAAAGTCAACAGTCAACAGTCAGAGGTCGTACTGCTAACATCAACAGTACGTAAGCATGACAGGGCAGATGACGTCAGCAAGATGTCATCATGCTGACGTGGAAGCACCAGGAGGTGACACATGTCAAGCATTTTTGGTATCGGGCACTGATGTGGCGGATGACTAGACTGTATGGATGCTGACATGGAGGATGATTGCATTGTATGGACACTGATGTGGCAGGCTCAGGTCGTGACACGTGGCAAGGTACAGATGACAGGTGGCAATGACATGGCAGACTATGGGCATGACATGTGGCATACGACGTTGACTCGACAAGGTGACTAGCAAGGCAACTATGCGTTGACTGGTTTGGTACAATCCAATCCAGATGTGACACATGGCCCAATCACAGGGCGCCATGTGGCACCCTGAATGAGGCCAATGAGGGCCAGTTTAAAAATTTGTTGCACTCCACGAGCATCGAACCCCTGACCTTTCGGGCGACCAACGGACTATACACCACGCGCCAACCGTATGAGCTATCGTGTTCCTTTTGTTTACATCTGGCACATATTACTTCTGAATTGAGTTAGCGCCAGAGATTTGGGGAAAGCGCCTGGTCGGAAAGGCTAGCCCGTCGACCAAGGCACTGGACTAGGGGTTAAAACTCTAGGGGACTACTGTCAATGCGGTGTTGTTTTGACCAAGGCGCGGGACCGAGGGCACATGCCTACCATATGAGTAGGGATTCAGAGGACTAGGGCGCAGGTGCTTAGCACATGGCCACATGGGCCATCCATGTGACATGGAGCCCAGAGACAGAGGGCACGTGCCCATATTTGGCCAATTTGTGGGTTTTTAACCTATAGTTTGGATTTTTTGCTGATTTTAGCCTCATTTTAATGGGATTTCGCCCATTATTGGAGGATTTGGAGCTCGATTTGAGGCCAGATCTTGAGAGGAAGTTGGTATAGGATCCCCAACCAAAATTCTATATAAACCAAGTGTTTTTGACAGTCCAAGGAGGTTCAAAACAAAAAAAATGTTGAAGTTTTTATGAAGCTTAAGACATTTTTATGCAGGGAAGCCATTGAGGAAGCGAACTTTGGAGGCCATTTTGGGGAGCTACGCTTAGCCTTTTTCAATGTCGTTAGTTGTGTTGGATTCTTGAGGTCAAGCAGAACACATCTAGACTAGTTTGTAATCCATTTTGTGTACTTCTGATGTATTTTTGAAGCATTGAAAATTAATAAGAAAGCCTCCCAGAATAAGACACGTGCCCAGAGACGTAGGCAACTTCGTCGAACTCTGTTAACAATCTTGGCGTTATGGTTTGTTGTTCTAAATGTATATTTTTTTTTTTTTCATTCTTTATGATGGCTGCAACATTCTTTCAATAAAATCTTCTTCTTCTCTTCAATTTCTCAATGGTAAATCAACTCATGCAAAAACTTAACCATAATCTTTAAAAGATCATTTTTGGATCAAGTGGTATCAGAGAAAATTGACAATTGGTTGTTTTTTAGTATGCATGATTACCAAGGAAAAGCTAAGTCGTGGTGAAGATGATCTTGTAGAAGGAGATCCTGAGATTGGATCAAGAAAGAGGACAAGTGAGAAGATGGCATCAGAAGAAGGACTTTCTCAAAACGAAAGAGAGTTTCAAATAACTTTATTTTCCATGCTGGAGATGGTAAAAGTGTTGTATGATGATTACTAGGAACGGACGAGACCGGTTCAAGGGGAATATTCAAAGCAAGCCAAAAGTGATGAAGGAGAGGACCCTCCAAAACCTCCTCCTTCACCTCATTCATCTCCATCTTCTTCTTCTTCAAGTACAAGTTCAAATTCTACTGCAAGAAAACATTCTCATAAATATAAGCCTGATATGTCATTAATTAAACTTGATGTAAAATTTGTTTTGCCTATGTATGATGGTGAAGTTAATGCTGAGAAACTTGATAACTGGGTTAGACAGATGGAGGTATATTTTAATGTGCAACAAATCAAAGATGAGGCAACCAAAATCAAATTGTCATCGCTTCGTCTTGAAGGCACAACTCTCATATGGTGGAAAAGTAAGATGCAGCATGGAACTCAACAAGTTGGTAAGATTTTTCTATCATGGCATGATTTTATTTCCGCACTTAGAAAACAGTTCTATCCATTGGGATATAAGGAAAAGGATTTAATTGAATGGAAAATTCTTAAGTTAAGAAAAGGACAATCGGTGCAGGAATATATAGATGAATTTCATAAGATGGCTTTGATGTTAGATGTTCCATTGACTACACAAGAAACTCTTATGAAGTATATATGAGGTTTTCCTGCTTATATTCGTAATAATGTATTTATGTTTGGACCTAATAATATTGATGAGGTTTATGTTCAAGCAACATATATTGAAACAGGAAAAATTGGAGTTAGTGTATTAGGGGAATCATCTTCAAAGAAAGAAGGAAAAGGAAAAGGCAATGGGAACAAAGCAAATTCAACGACAGTGAAGGAAGAGAAGCTCTCTTGCAAGAATTGCAAGAAAGAAGGGCACGATGATGAACATTGTTGGAAATTGCACCTAGAGAAGAGACCAAAGTGGTTCAAACACTAGTGTATTTGGGTCAAATCCCGACGGTGCATTCGTCGTAATTGCCACTTTCTATTGTCGAAAGAACGACAAACATCGGACCCCCTCAAACGTCGTTTCACAGGACGTCGCTTTTCCGACGACATAGTTTTCGTCTATATTGCGACGTTATATGACGCCACGTGTCATCATAAATTGGATTGTCCAACCCCATATTGACGTCGTAAGACCGACGTCTAGGTCGTGGCAATACCGACGTAGTAGACGTGGCAAGAGGGATGTTGAAAACGTGGCAATACTGACGTAGTAGACGTGGCAAGAGGGATGTTTCAGATGTGGCAAGAGAGACGTTTCAAAGGTGGCAAGAGAGACGTTATAAAGGTGGCAAGAGAGACGTTCTAGAGGTGGCAAAAGAGACGTTCTTAAGGTGGCAAGAGAGACGTTTTAAAGGTGGCAAGAGCGACATTTCAGAGGTGGCAAGAGAGATGTTTTGAAGGTGGCAAGACCGACGGGACGAGGTATCAGCTCCGACGTGGTTGCTATGGGAGGGACACTCTTGGACGTGGCAAGAACGACGTCCAACAGGTGGCAAGAGAGACGTCTTGGAGGTGGCAAGAGCGATGTTAAGAGGTATCAGCTTCGACGTGGTTGCTATGGGAGCGACACTCCAAGATGTCGCAATAGCAATTGTGTTGTAGGTATTTAAAAAATATATACAATATCAATATTGGGCTCCACGAGTTGATATTGATATTGTATTTGGTTAGGCTCTTTGGAGTCCTTTTTAGATGACCTCATTCATCCTGCTGGTTGGTTGGAATGGTCAGGGGAATTCGCATTGAGAACCTTATACTTTGGGGAATACATGAATGTTGGGCTTGGTGAAAGGTTGGATGAGCATGTAACATGGGTTGGTTATAGGGTGATTAAAACCACAGAAGAAGCAAAGGAGTTTAGTGTGCTTATCTTTACCTCTAGTTCTACAGTGGGATCCCCTATAGAGGAGACCTACTAGTTTATTATTTTTGTCATTACAATAAGGATACCATGTCTTAAATCCTTACTAGAGTTTGAAATACTGAAATGAGAGGANATTTTGTATCAACATATGTTCATGTAGACACAAAAGTTAATAAAATATTAATGCACGTATCTCACAATGATTTGAATAAGCAACTTGGTTAACTTCATTATTTTTATATTGTTTGAATCTTAATGTTGGGCATAATTTTTTATTATATTTTATTAAGAATTAAACATAAAATAATTAAACAAAATAAAAGATTTTAATCACCTAGAATCCCTAATCCCTTAATCCATAAACTCTTATGCCCTAAACACTTAAACATTCATCCCCTAGCCCATAATCTCTAAGCTACTAACCATTAAACTACCTAACCTGTAAGCGCCAAATCCCTTAGCTTTTGACCCTTAAACCCTAACCCCTAATCCCTTAACCCTTAATCCATGTAACCCAAATCCCTAAATCCCATAATCCTCAAAGCCCTTATCGACTTAACCCCCAACACATCAACTAATTAACTATTTAGGCACATTCAGTGCTAAATCTGGCACTTTTTTCGGTGTTAAATCATGTGCTAAATCTGGCACTAAATATCGCGCTATTTTTTATGCTAAATATGGCGCTATTATCTCCTAATTTAGTGCCTACATGTTTTGGTCAAAACAAAAAATTCTAGAAATAGTGCCATCCCGATAAATAGTGCCGACTTTTTCAAAAAATTAGAGAAAAATACACTAAAACAATCTTTGGAAGCAAAAAAGGGAGAAAATCAAAGGGATTTGTTGTAGCGTGTACTGCCACAGTGGCAGGTACATGTTGGACAAGATGACAATTTTCATGTGATGTGGAGCCATGTGGCAGACCAACTGTCAGTCCCACAAAACTACGGCAAGATTTTGAAAATTTGTCTAAGTGTCAGTCCGCGAGTCCGGGAAGAAGTCGAAAAATGGTTAAGTGTTGAGATTTCTTTGACAGACTTATGAAAGGAAGTTACAAGATCATGAGTTTGTGAGTTCGCGAGTCTGCGAAGAAGTGGAAAAATGGTTAAGTGTTGAGACTTTTTGGACGAACTTATGAAAAGAAGGATACAATATTGTGAATCTGTGAATCCACAAGCCCGTGAAGATGGAAAAATGGCTTAGTGTTAGGACCTCTTGGACGAAGTTATAAAAGGAAGGTTACAAGTTTATGAGTCCATGAAGGGAAAAAAAAGAAAGAAACTAAGTGTTGGCAGTGGGTTCATGAAAGGTATGAAGAAGAGACATGACTTCAATCCACGATGAATCCATTAAGACATATCAACAACGAATATCTAATCAAGAAATGATCGAACGATTGTTGAGCGTTTCTACTATGTTGCACGTGCCAATGAATATTCCTTCACTGTTTTTCCACCATATCTTTTAGTTCGAAGCTTATATTAGGGAAAACAAATAGTCGTTGGAAAGATATTTAGAAGAAAAAGAGATTTATCGACCCAAAATTTTGATCTGGGCACTATATTTTCTTCCAAAGTGATAAAAGTGAATTATGTAGTAGTAAAGAGTGGAAATTGCAACTTGTAATTGTTGTAACTTTTCACTCGAAACTCAGATCGAGGCATGAGGACAGTTGTTGGAAAGTTGTTTCGAAAATGAATGCATTTAAGGAATCCTACTTGAGATTAGTGCATTAATATTTTTCATAGTTTAAAATGAAGAATTACATGTAATCTAATTGATAATATTTTGCAATATTCTTAAGTCAACCTTCCCCATACTTATTTATAGATGTCATATTTATTACATGATCATCCATGTGATCACTAGTGAATGGGGGCAACGTTGAAATTTCTTCAATATGTGTCTGTATGCATCGAAATTTGACATGGTTAGACTAGACACATGTCTTGATAGTATGAGAGGGTTTCAAGACTCAAGAATGATTGATGTCCCGACCACATAATCTTTGAGATCGTCCATGTTTGCAACAACGTTCATAATGGGGCGTCTCATATTTTTCAAATGTCGTTGTTTCCATTCGTAGAATCTTTGTTGGAACTCTCTTGAAATGTCATGGAACTTCCAATTCAACCACCACAAATGTCATGCACCGACCTCGCCTAGTGAGCACTAGTGAATGGGGCCAACGTTGAAATTTCTTCAATATGTCCCTGTATGCATAGAAATTTGACATGGT
>JZKD02S1975901.1:45384-63373 GCA_000966675.3 Picea glauca
AAATCTCTCCATGTCCACGCCAAGGTAGGAATTTATAAATTTAGCGGTAAGTAACCTCGAGTGAAAACGCTTATGGAACTTTTTTGTACCATTTGTTGCCAAAGTTTGTTTGCCATATTTTTCCTGCCAAATTAGCAGAGCATAGAGGTGAATAAAGGCCTTTGTGATTTACACGTCCAAGGTTCAAAACCGCTCATAAGCAGGTATCTTGGATTCTAGTCTATGTTGTATGGAAATATTAATTTCTTATCATTTTCCTTAAATGCTTTGTTTCAGCATGTGAAGCAACAACACAAGCAACAAAACAAGTAACCTGTAGGCATTTACATGCCTACAGGAATTCATATAAAGCTATGGCAATTTGCAGGAATATATGTAGCTCAATTGAAGGAGCACAAATTGTGGATTGCAATGTTCCCTAGATATGAATTATATTAAGAGGTATTTGCCAAAGGTTTTAAGAGGTCTTTTACATGACCGTTGAAAGTGAGGGTGGCTCTAGCCACTAATTACAACACAAAAATTAGAGATCATAACACAACTATGGAAGCAAAATTCCTAGCATTGACAATCTGGGCAGACAAGGAGTTCCTACCATGATGTCTACCATTCACAAGTGAACTGATTTTCTCCGCCCTCGATTGTCCTCAAGTGAAGGTCTCTCCAACCGCTTCACTCTTGAGAATTGAACATGGTTTTTATTAACATTCTCAGATTCGACTGCTTCGGATCCATCCATTCCAGAACCCAAAGCAACCATGTTGCTGCAAATTACAACCAAACAGGAAAGAAAACCCTATCCAATTAGGTTAAGCTTTTCAATCAATCCAGAGTACATAAAGATATAAAAGAAACAATACAGAGGAAAAACAATAATCGGGTTTTGCAATTAGGAGAGAAAAATCAATAACTTCTCTATTGCGAAGAAACGAATATCCCAAATGATAACATACAAGAAATAAGGACAATTACATTCTTCAGCCAACAATTTATCTTTGCAACTCTCAACAATACAAGGTTCAAAACCATGCACCAGTCATGATTACAAAGAAACCGGATCCACGTCCCACCTTTCTGAATCAGTACGAAGAACAAATACCCACTACACTCAACCTAAACAATCTGTAGAACAAAACCAGAGCAGAACAAAACAATCCTAAAACGCCCCTTTTCCTCTCACATCAACACTCAAGCACAAAGACAAAAAGACCTTGTGGGTGTACAACCCATTATCACTACTAAACATAAAACAATCTAAACAAATATAACACAAAAGCTAGGCGAGATTAGAATGAGCATATGAAACAGATCTCGGGCTCCTTCAGGTAGCGATGCCAAACACCAATTGGATTCAACAAGAACTATTAGTTACAACCCAATTGTGTTAATACAACGCAATGATAAATAGGGAGAGAAATCAAGCATAAGTCGAGAGCTGAAGATGGTACCTCCTCACATCAGTGTTGCTGGTTGAGACTCACTGACTCACATGATCAAGAAACCTTCTTCTCATATCACGCCCTCTAAAGGCTTTCACAGATGTTGTTCCCACTATTCAAAATTGTGGGTATGAGGAAGGCACAAAAAATTGAGTTTATGTCTAATCGAAACCTGACAAACTAAGGAGGCTTGACAAACAACAAAGGAGGCAAGGGTTGACATGTTTTGAGAGAAAACTCTTCCTATATACATGTCTTCCACATAATTATTTTAATTCACATATCAATATCCAATTAGAATTTAACCTCATCCAGATGCAATTCTGGAGCAAAATTAGAGACCGGTAGTTGAGCTCTGTTGCTATCATGTTTTGTTTCTCGATATGTATTAATGGTATCTGTACTCGGTGAAATACAATCACCCTAGTTTTGTTAGGGAAGGAGGATGCAACACGAATTCTGATATTGTTTCAAATCCTCCAAATGTTATAGTAATGGCCCCTCTTTTGTAAACTAGTGGATTCATCCACACTTTTAATATAATTTTCCACACTTGTAAAAAAATTAATAATAATTGAAACAATAATATCAACATAAGCTAGAGTTTAATTGTTATTGTGTTTAATATTATGATAAAATACAACATTTTAGTAGCATCTTAGGTGCTAGTGTGATTAGTAAATGTTTATGTGTTAAAGTTCTTGTATGTCTCAAAACCATATCTCATAAAGTTCCTTTGGGTTATCAATCGTAATTTGAGTAGTGTAACATTTTCATTTGGAAAATTGGTATTTTGAATAGTGGTGTAACATTTCCATTTGGAATGTTGAAACTCTCAAACAGCTAGGGTTTCATGCAATCAGCAGATTCCTGCACTGTACATCGCAGGCCCTCTCTGAACGTGCCTAGCACGCACAAATTTGCCACACCCACTGACATAGTAGAATGAGGGCAGACGAGGGGGTGAAAACCCCCTCTTACCGTAACGTTGCAACGAACGATCCAGAAAACTCTCGTGCTCGCCGGTCATCCTTTGAACCTTCGTTGCACTTAAGGGAACAATACCTGCTAGAAGAGACATATGGAAGCAAAGGAGCAAGCATGGATGCAAAATCATTGCATGCAAAAGCAGCTCAGGTCGGATACCCGAAAAGTGCATCCCTCAAACTCCAATAGCACCCAGATACATCATAAAATCAATCAGAATAGGGGAGCACACATAGTTTATGAGAGACCATGCTCTAATCAATAAATTTCTAGGTCTCTGGCCCTCGAAAAAGGACCTTGCACGATGGATCAAGACCTGGTGGAATCCCAAAAGAGATTATGAGCTTCAACTAAGCTCCAAAGGGTTCTTCACGATCATTTTCTACAACCTGGAAGACAAGGACCGCATCTTTGAAGGAGGACCATACTTCTACAACTCAGCGGGTCTCTATCTGCGCTTCTGGACGGACCGCTTTTGCCCCGAAAAGGAAGATTTCACCTATGCCTCGGTATGGATTCGTCTCTACTCCCTGCCTCGAGTTCTGGTTGGAAGAAATTTTAATGGGTAGTGGCAACACTCTGGGAAAACATGTTAAGTCCTCAGAAGCTACAAAACAAAGAAAATACACCTCCTATGCAAGAATATGTGTTTACATGAACATCCCCAGAGCTCTACCAGGTTTAGTAACCCTGGAATACTAGGGCGATGAATCGGCTCAAACCAAACTACAAACACATTCCCTTTCATTGTCGAAAATACCATGAACATGGGCATCTCTTCAAAGATTGCCCCCTGAACGCTCCCACCAAGCCGAAAGTCGAAGATAAACCAAAGGATGGGTTCACACAAGTTCAGAACTGCAGAAGACAAACACGGAAAAACCCATCAACAACAATGGAAGAAAGAACCCCAACACCAACTCCTTCGAAGCCCTTAACCAGCTTCCAGAGGTCGAAGAGGTGGAGAACCCGCACCAAACAACGAAAATAGGAAACGTCAACATCAAGGAAAAGCAACAGCCAAATGTGCACCCAATTCAAGGAAGCCACGCAGACTCCCAGGCTTCTCCAAATCTAGGGAAAGGCCCAGAGAGAGAAGAAGATACAGTGATGGAAATGGACAAGCAAGACCTAGTTGATATTGACCTAGACAGGCTAGAAGAAGCACTCAATAAGAAGGACCTTCAAACTGTACCAGAAGATCAACTCAGAAAAGTCCATAAGGTTTTCCTCGACTCATCAGCAGGGGCCACCTCCAGACTTGGCATTAGCATGGATCCAAACCTAGATCCCTGAAGGAATCCCAAGGAAAACAAAAGGCGTGGGAGAAAATCGACGCACCAGCTAATAAAAGAGGCAGGAAACTACATGATCAACTCGAGGTAGATACAAAGGCTCTTAGAGAACTCCTTCTCCCACCCACCAAATTGTTAAATATGAAGATCATCACCTGGAACATCAGAGGCCTAAATGGGAGATCCAAACAGAGGATTCTCCGGAATTGCATAAAAGATGAAGACCCTGATATTCTGATGCTACAAGAAACAAAATGCACCGGGGCAAATAGCAGAAGACATTCTAAAAAAATGTTGGATAAATTGCAACTTCTATCACTTAGATTCGAAAGGCGTTGCAGGGGGATTAGCTATACTTTGGAACCCTGCCACACTAATCTTAGACCAAGGCTTCTCCACACCAACCACTCTTACAACTCACTATCGAGCAATTGGCTCGCACAAAGACAAGTTGATCACCAATGCATATGGACCGCAAAACTGCCAAGGCAAGGACCTCTTTCTCAAAAGCTTGGCTTACCTAGGCTCTCTAGCAAAGCACAAGCGATGGATAGTAGGTGGAGACTTCAATATGATCCTCACACTAGAGGAAAAAAGAGGAGGGAAAAACGCTTGGAACAAGACAACATAAAATTCTAGGGGCTAATAGAACAACTCAATCTGGTCGATATAGAAAATGGCAATGGTACTTACACATGGACCAACAAACGATCAGGACACCAACAAATAGCCTGCGGGCTAGACCGCTTCCTAATCTCATAAGCCCTTATGCCAGAAGGACCAATGGTAGAGCCCAACATTCTTCCGTAGGTGGGTTCGAACCACTGGTCTGTCTAGCTTTGGATAGATACATTAGCCACCCCCATGCTCAAACCCTTCAGATTTGAGAAATTCTGGCTCACCCACCCGGACTTCCAGAAACTAGCCCGAAACTGGTGGAACAATGCGGAGATCCAGCAAAAACTAAAACACTTCAAACAACAGGTTCGCAAATGGAGCAAAGAAGTCTTTGGGAGCATCTTTCAAGAAAGGAAAATGTTGGAACAAAAACTAGAGGACCCTCAGGAGCAAATTATACAAATTGGTCATACAACCACATAGCAGCAGGAGGAGAACAACATCAAGAGGCAACTGGAAGAAAGATACAAACAGGAGGAAATCCTTTGGAGACAGAAATCTAGGGTCCAATGGCTCAAAGAGGGTGAGAAAAACTCCAAATTCTTCCACCGCTCCATGATCCACAGATGCTTCATAAACCGCATTTCGAAGCTGGAAGATAAGCAGGGCAACACCCTGCTAACTCATCAAGAAATAATGCACAAGTTGACAGACTTCTACAAGGATCTCCTCTTAGAACCCCCCGTGGACCGCACTCCGACAACAAAGTGGGTGACCCAAAATATCCCAACTCTTATCACCCAGGATTAGAATGTGGCTCTCATGAAACCGATAATGCAAGCAGAGGTGGATCAAGTCGTCCAGGATCTCCCCAAAGAAAAAGGATCAAGCCTAGATGGTTTCACTACAGACTTCTTCCACTCATGTTGGCCAATGCTCAGGGAAGAGGTGTGGCAGTTGGTGGAGGAATCATGCAGCTCAGGCAAAGTCCTCCTAGCGCTAAATGCCACTTTTCTCACCCTAAACCCCAAAGAAGAGGGTTACAAATCCGAAGAACTTCCGACCAATAGTGTTATGCAATGTGATTTATAAAATCATCTCCAAGGTCGTAGCCCTGCGACTCAAGCCCATCCTCCCCTTCATCATCTCCAAGGAGCAATCATGGTACATTGAAGGAAGGCAAATCATGGACAATGTCATCCTAGCCCACGAAATCATTCACTCGCTCAAAAGCACCCGTACTCCAAGTATGCTTCTAAAACTAGACTTGTCAAAAGCTTTTGACAAATTAAGCTGACAATACATGAAAGCCCTCTTAACAGCTTTTGTTTTCAACAAAGAATGGATCTCTTGTATAATGAACCTCGTATCCTCAACTTTCTTCTCAATCTTGGTTAACGGAGTGTTACACATGAAATTTGCACACCTAGGTACCTCACCCTAAGTGTCATAAAGTGTCATATAAGTGTCTCATACACCTTGACACCATGGAATAACCTATGTCACAATCTTTAGTCAATGTGGAGGAGGGATATATTACATGAAGGCCAAAATACCAAGTGCAAATGAATTATTATTATTATTCATGAAAAAGAAAGTAATTCAGTGTGAGAATCCACCTCACATTTGGTTTCCTATTTTTTAGGGAAGGTGGGGAATCTCATGGATGGTTGAAATATTTCCTCCTTAAAATCCTCGCGAAATATTTCCTCCCCAAAATCCTTAAGAAATATTTTCTTCCTAAATATCTTAGAGATCCATTTTTTAGTGGATCTGATGAGAGATCCTCTCCGTAGTGGTTAAGCCTCCAAATCCTATATAATGAGGGCTTTCCATGGAGGAGGAAGGGATGGAGAAGTTTAGAGATACCAAACTTATGATTTCATAAGGAAGCAAATTGGAAGTATCAAACTTATGGTATTAGGAGCTTTGTGCAAGGGTTGGACGAGGAGGACTTGGAGAGGTTGTTGCGACTTCAACAATGGTTTGTAAGGATCTATGTTGAGTTCTCATTAGTACATGTGTTTGGTCCATTTCCTTTAAGTTGGTGTACATTTGCATGGACTTATCTCTTTGGATAAATCTAGATTTAAACTAATCATGGTAGAATAGGAAGTATGCTTTGTCTTCGTTGTTTATTGGATTGCAGGACTTGTTAAAGGGGGCTTGGAGATCAAGCTCAACTTGGACTGAGCAAGGACAAATGTCTTAAAAAGGTACTCATACTCTCTTCCTCTTCTCTATTGAATAGTTTAGCTATGTTTAAAGGAATGTCAGTGATCAAAGTTAACACTTTTATGTCTTCGTCATAAGGGTCTAAGATCCAAGAGGGAATTCACCTGTCCACAGGGGAATTTTCCTATAACACAGAGTCCCCTTCCAACCCTTCTCCCCCTCGAGAGGTATAAGGCAAGGTGACCCTCTCTCCCCTTCATGTTTGTCATAATCGCTGAAGGCCTGGGCCGCTATATCAAAGCCTCAATTCAAAATGGATCACTTCAAGGCCTCCGTCTACACAAGTTACAACTAGCAGCCTCCCACAGCCAATTTGTTGATGATACGATGCTTTTGAATACCCCCATAGCGCAAGAAGCCAACAAACTGAGATCCATTCTCAATGATTTCAGGGAAGCATCTTGAACTACCTTTAACCTGGCCAAATCACAACTCTTCTAATTTAATACACCAAAAGCCATCCAACAACACATTTCTCAACTTTTGAACATACCCATATGTTCTTTTCCCTCACAATACTTAGGACTCCCTCTCTCCGACTCGACAGCCAAAAACATTTCCTAGGACTCTCCTCTCCTTTCTATCTCCAATCGCCTTAGCAACTAGACCTTCTGATCCCTCAATCTCCCAGCCAGACTCATTCTCTTAAAGTCAGTTCTCCAAGCCATTCATGCCTACCTCTTTTCAGCCCTAGCCACCCCTCAATCCGTCATAAAAAAAAATAAGGAATCTGCAAAGGAACTTTCTTTGGCATGGCCACAGCCCGGACAAAAAATGGGCCCTAGTCAATTGGGACAAAGTCTGTAAGCCTGAATCTCTAGGAGGTTTGGGCCTCAGTGACACTAGAAAATTAAACAACACCATGGGAGCAAAGATATGGTGGAGATGGCTCAAAACTCCAACTAAGATCTTGACAAACTCTGGAAACACAAATATGCCCCGAATACGCATCAAGCTCTTCTCATTAGGCTGCAACATTTGGAATGCGGCCTGGAAAAACTGGCCATTGATACAAGAACATGCTTTTTGGGAAATTTGTAATGGCCACAATGCACTATTCTAGACAGACTCCTGGCAGCAATTGCCACCCCTTCAAACTGAAGAAAACCTACGATCTTACGAAAATCACATTCAAGATCTATCCTCTCTCAAAGTGGTCAAACTGTGGTCAAATATCCCCAACAACTCTCCTTGGCGAAGCTGGAAATCAACCCATCAGGAACTCCAAGTGGCAACTGATTGTGACTTGCAACCCTGGAAGCAAATAACAAACCAAAGGCGAATCCAGGTAAGCACAGACCCAGACATTCTCAGATGGGGTCACACTCTGCATGGGAACTTCACACTCAAAGAGGGCTATACTCTACAGAAAAAATTCCAAAATATCTAAAAAGATCACATTTGGGCAACAATATGGAAATCAAGATTCTGGCCAAAAATCTCCACTTTCCTCTGGCTTCTAATTCAGAACAAGATCTTAACCTAGAACAACCTCCAAAAACAGGGATTCATAGGTCCCTCAATATGCCACCTCTATTACCAGCAAGAAGAAACCATGGAGCACCTCCTAAACCACTGTACAATCAGTGAGGAAATCTGGAATCAGGCCAACCAACTCATGAGAAGAACCAAACGAGCAAACAACAATATCATCAGCACAATCGGGAATTGGGAACCCGGATCCTACAAAAGTCCTATCCTGAACAAAACTTGGCAACTCCTACCAGGCTTCATTGTATGGCAACTATGGAAAGAGAGGAACAGATGAATCTTTCATTCCCAGACCTCCCTGCCCACCCACCTCTAGACCACTATCCTCTCGCATCTCCAGGAAACTCTCCAGCTACATGCGTCGACCCAGGAAGATTTCCCCACTGATCCAGGTGAACTCTTTGTCCTAAACTCCTGGGGCTTCTCTCTATCGATCTCCACCCTCCCCCTGCAGTCCCCCTTAAAAGCATAGGCCTTCAGTCCCCCCTAAAAGCATAGGCCTTCAGTCCCTCTACTTGGCTTCCTCCCTGCCTGGCTTCTACAAAGTAAATTTTGATGATGCCTCCAAAGGCAATCTAGGAATTTTAGGATATGGAGCAGTTATAAGGAATAGCAAAGGTCAAATTCAATACCTCATTACATAAAATCTAGAATTCGACACCAATAATTCAACAGAAATCTGGGGTCTCATTAAAGGGGTACAAATGGCTCTTAAACACAATCTCACTCGCATGATCATTGAAGTAGACTCCAAAGTCATAATCGACTTGGCTACCAAAATCATAAATGGAAAAGATCCAGAAAAAATAACTCCCAGTTGGTGTCTCCTAGGCCCCCTAAGAACTCTCAAGGCACTTCTGAGGCCCTCTCTAACTCTCACCACCTCACATAAGGCGAAGCACAAATAAAATGGCAAATAGACTTGCCAATGCAGGGGTTGAATCCACACAGCAGATCATTTTCATCGATACAAGTCAATCCCCAAGCTCATCTCTCTGGCTCCAATGCATGGAGCTAGCCCAACGGGATTGCCATCCCCCAGATGGGGTGCCACCTAGACAAAGTCCGCGGACACATGGAACCAAGAGGCCTAGGGATTTATTAATCCCAGCCGCAAGCCCACAACCATTAACTACCGCATGGCTCACGCCATGAGGACAATAATGGTAGTGCGCTTGGACAACTAGGTCGAGTCAATGGTCGCGCGAGCGAACCAAACTAAGTGTGTGAGGCCTAGGATGGTTGTCAACTCGGCTCTAATGGCTAGGGGGGTTGTCAACTCACGGGGGTGCGGTAATAAACAGGCAATTGCCTTGGTGCATTCATACATTTTCCCTCCACCCTGGTTCGTGCTCTTCTGCTCTTTTGAGCGCTACTGCATCATCGTCCTCTCTGTATTTTTCTTGGGCGCTCTCTCCTCTCACCCACCCATCACCCCGTGCCTTAGTTGTGTCGCCCTTTGGTTTTGCGTTCGCTTTGACGCCCTCTATCCACTCCACTCGCTCGACCCCACAAGCCTCTCTACTCTCGACATTCTCAAGCTTTTCCAAGCACCATCTCATTGCCTCCCTACCCACATCTCAAGGCCTCCACACTCTTCCTAGCATGCCCAAAGAAAGAGGGAAATCTAAGAGGGGGGAATGATATTACAACACCCTCTCTAGACGCAACCGACTCTACCTCTCACAATTAGCTCTCATTACCCGTTTTACTAGCCCGAGGCACAACCACTAGAGGACACCGGAGGTGCTTCTGTCCACCCCACACCTACACCACGACTTCAGGCCGATTAAGGAGGAAGCATCACCTTCGTGCGCGCATTCCTCTATCCACCCCTATTTGCTCCATGGTCTCAACCCGGTTAAGGAGGAAGTGCCACCTTTGGGCGCATGCATTCCTCTGGCCATCGATCTCTTAGCCCCACCCAAAACTCAATCCGTAGGACCCTCATTACGAAGATGGCAGCTGCATGGTGGAGGAGGAAATCCCCCGAGCTGGTAGGCGGAGAAAAACACAACGGTGGCCAACTAGGAGAACACAGTGATCGCCAACGAGGAAAATGAACAGTCCCAACAATTTGCAAATCACCTCATGGAGAAGCACCTCCAACTTATCTTTGAAATCCAACAAAAACAAGATGATCAGATGCACTCTAAGCGCATCCTCGACCAAATAATGGACATTCTATTCGATGCACTAGCGAACACTCTAGAGCGAACTCGATGCCCAACATGCGGCCAGAGGTTCACCCCACTGTTCTTCGTTCATTCTAGTTGCATGATTAATTGTTTAGCTTACTCCCACAACAAACTAGATGGACATACAATTTTCCCATATATTGTGCATGCAGTTTTGTTCATTGTTGGTCCCATAGGCCACCCGAATACTGTTCATACATAGCTAGGATGCAGAATTTTGTTAGGACGATTTTGTTTAAATAGTTCCAGTCCATATGATGATGTGTCAAACTTGAAGCATCTACGAACCACTTGTTTTGGTTTCCCTTCTATGGCAAAACAAGTGACTCACTCTTAACAATGTATAACATACAGATATTATAAATACAAGAATCCTCTTTTATTTACAAAAGAAAAACATTTTCATTTAGAAAAAAATAAAAATACCAACATCCTCCCTTAGAACACCTAAATTGGGATTTCAAAATGTATAAAAAATTAACATCTTAATATTAAAAAGAATTATTAAAAAAATATATTATATTTCAATATCCAATACCTTCCTTTTTACTTTCTAGCCAGCTTCACCATGACCCAAATGGTTGTCTCTTTACTACCACATACATTTTCAACGATTCGGTTTTTTCTTGTTATTCTTGTTTTCAAGAATTAATTGTTTTAATAGTTGGCAGAATTGGATAGGTGGTGTTGGTTATGAACCTTCTCTACCTTAGTTAATTAGTTATATTATGGGCATTCTCCATTCACTATCATTTTTAGGATTGGTTAATATTTTTTTGGCTGATATTCTTCATTTGAATTAAATCTTTTAATTGTTGATACAATAATATTCGTTATTTAATTATTGATTAATAATACTTTTTGACTTTTTCATTATATTTTTTATTTTTATTATCATTTTTAGGATCAGTTAATACTTTTTTGATTGATATTCTTTGTTTGAATTAAATCTTTTAATGATTGTTTTTTATTTTTATTATCATTTTTAGGATCAGTTAATACTTTTTTGATTGATATTCTTTGTTTGAATTAAATCTTTTAATGATTGTTGGTACAATTAGCTAATTTTAACTATACATTGGGTTTTGTTAACACTTATAAATTAAATATCCATTATTTAATTATGGATTAATAATACTATTTTACTTTTTCATTTTATTTTTTATTTTTTCCATGACAGTTTTATTAGATTCTAAAAACCCTTATTAATAATGTATTTTGCTTTTTATTTTTTGAGTGCATGCTTTTGTTTATAACTTCTCTCACTATTTTTTTTTCTATGACAGTTTCATTAGATTCTAGAAACCCCTTTTTAATTTCTGTGTATACTTTTAATGCATAATTACTGTTGGAAATCACAAAAATATCATTATATAACTACTTGATAAACCCAAATTTTAATTTTTATGTATACTTTAAAAATACATATAACTAATTGATAAACCCAAATTTTATTTTGTATGTATACTGGGTCCGTCGCGAGTTAGGAGCATTTATTGTTAGCCGACCGGCTTGTTCCTTTGGATGCACAGCGGGCGATTTTTCGCGAGAAAAAAAAATCAATTATTGATAAACCCAATTTTTAATTTCTATGTATACTTTTAATTGATAAAGTATACAAATTTTAATTTCTATGTATACTTTTACGTCACAGTTATCGAATTTTAATTTCTATGTATAATTTTAAAGCACAGTTATCGAATTTTAATTTCTATATAAAAAATCAATTATTGATAAACCCAAATTTTAATTTCTATGTATACTTTTAATTGATAAACCCAAATTTTAATTTCTATGTATACTTTTAAGGCACAGTTATCGAATTTTAATTTCTATGTATAATTTTAAAGCACAGTAATGATAGGAGCTCACAAAAGTATCATTATGTAACTAATTGATAAACCCAAATTTTAATTTCTATGTATACATTTAAAGCACAGTTATGGAATTTTAATTTCTCTGTATAATTTTAAAGCACAGTTATCATGGTAGATCACAAAAGTATCATTATATAACTAATTGATAAACCAAAATTTTCATTTCTACGTATGCTTTTAAAGCACAGTAATGAAGGGAGATCACAAAAGTATCATTATATAACTAATTGATAAACCCACATGCACAAAGGAAAAGAAAATAATTTTTCCATTATCAAAAGGAATTGAGTATTGAAGTATGTAAGCTGGAATGATGCAGTGGGTATCTGGCCTCCAATAAAGAAAAAGGCAATAATTTTTCCATTTTCAAACTAAAATTGGGTATTCAAGTATGTAAGCTGCAATGATGCAGTGGGTATTTGGCCTCCTGTAAAACAGTAGAGGTTATAAATCCTAATCAATCAGCCAATAATCAAACCCAAACCAAGTATAATCATCAATTAAATAAAACTCAGACCTGCTATGATAAACTGCCTTGGAAGCCACTACTACCCAAATGACTAAACTTCTTCTCTGGTGGATTCTGGAAAGCCACTTTTCAAGCCCTATATGATATTCAAACTTTAAAAGCATTTACTACGACGAACCCTCTAATAGAACTAAATAAAGAAACAGGGTGGATGTTGGAGATTACTCAATGACTAATTGTTAAACTCCTTACCAAATTTACCTAAAGCTGGACAGGGTTTAACGATTGAACCAAAGCAATATAGAGTAGATGCTGGAGATTATCTTAATTACAGGATACAAGATTCAAAAATCTTTTATCAGAGTATTTATATTTTACTGCTGCAAAAATAACTCCCATTAGCCACTGCAAAGTTCAAATCTCCATCTTACCGTATTAAAATATTTATAAATATGTAATAAAGTTCATAGGTTCCATTAGTCAGCCAATAGAGATCAACGCAAAGTTCAAATCTCTTTGCATTACCAACCAGAGTAGAAGTGGGCATATGGGCTTCTGTGATACAGAGTGGAGGTCATAGCTCTCTATCAATTAGCCAATATAAATCAAACCCACGCCAGATTTGATCATCAAACGATAAAAACCCAGGCATGCTGTGATAGACCTCCATGCAGGCCACAACCCAACTGATCAAACTTCTCCCTATTATGATCATCAAACGATAAAAACCCAGGCCTGCTGTGATAGACCTACATGCAGGCCACAACCCAACTGATCAAACTTCTCCCCTATTATGAAACACCTCGTACGTTATGTTTACTGCTAGGGTTCAGGAACCACTGGCGTTTCTAGAATAACAGCCGCAGTATAGGATGGTACCACTAATTAAAGTAAAAAAATATACATTGCATTTCACATTAAGAAGCACCAGAAAAAATATACATTGCATTTCACATTAAGAAGCATCAGATTTGCGCAAAGGGGTTGGATCAATTGGTGAGGAGCGATAAATTTTTCACCAGTGGTGTGGTCAAGATTTAATTTCACTTAGGGCTTTCTTGAAGCCATGGGATATCTTGAGAAAGTGGTCGAATTTGTGGATTCACTCAAAGAGATTATATTAAATGAACTATACACATATAAATAGATCAAAACCACATGTACTTCAAATTTCACATGTACTTCAAATTTCAGAATGTAAAACTAATTGAAAGAAACAGATCTTCTATGGCTAGAAATTGCCCTAGCCACCACCATCGTCCCTGTTGGCTGTTCTAGGGTTCACTTTGCAATCATTTGGAGGACTGCAGACAGTAATCCTAGCTTTGGCTCTAGTTGGAAACCGATTTCTCACGGCTGCATCCTTGTTTTTGGAGTCGGTAGAAGCTTCTCTTTGGCCTCTTCTGCATAGGCAAGCCTTCCCTTACTGTTGACAAGAACAGGTTTGCCAAAAGGGCTGATTCCATCCCCATTCTAGACTTGAAGCATGCATCCTTGTTTGCTGTGGGCCGCACCTGTTTTTGGAGTCGGTAGAAGCTTCTCTTTGGCCTCTTCTGCATGGGCAAGCCTTCCCTTACTGTTGACAAGAGCAGGTTTGCCAAAAGGGCTGATTGCATCCCATTCTAGACTTGAAGCACTTTGGCAAAACAAAAGGTTTAGACGGTAAGTTTTTAGACCTTTCTATTGGAATGGATTTCCAAGAATTGGAGTGAGCAAGCCCTTTTTTAATTGTGGAAAAGGTTTTTATGCATTCATTTTTAAAACCAACCTGATCTTTGAGTCTGCCCCCTACTTCATGGGTTTCAGGGGAATGTTTTTTTCCACTGGACCCTTGACTTTAAACCAGATATACGGGGATTTCTACAACTCTGGTATGGATTCTTATTTTTGGGGCAGCAAAGAGAGTTTCAAAGCCATAAGAAATAAATTGGATGGATATAAATTAGATCGTTTATGTAACACATTCTGAGTCCAAGGGCAATATTTTCACATGCACCAGAATATGTGTGGACATGGATTTTTCACAGGGATGATTCGCCTCATCCTGGAGGGTTGCTGCCAAAAGTGATTCACCTCAACCTGGAGGTGAGGTCATCTCCAAGCACTTGATTTTGAATAAATGTTGATTTTAAATAGGCGAATCATTTCCAGGCTCTTGATTATGAATAGGTACCTTTCAAATGTAAGGTATGTCATATAAGGTATGTCATGAATATGAACACTTTACCAAAAGCTGCCATAAATGCCAAGAAACTCAATCATTGCATAATGATGAAGAACAGAGTTTAGAAAGCACAAGAAACAACAACCCAGGGGGCCTCAGCTTGATCATAGGCCTCGGGGTCGCCCATCTAATCCCTCCAAAAAAACAAATCTGAGCCACCTAAAAAAACAAAAGAAATCTGAAAAGAACAAATCTGATCCACCTACAAAGGAGCAAAAGAAATCTGAAAATTCAGCTTAAGGAAACAAGTCCTGGCCCTAGGAATGCACAACCCAGAATCTATGGAGAATTCCCAACGGCAGCTCCCCATGGAGAATTTTCATCTCTGGTGGGGTAGGAGATCGGTGAAGAAAATGCAGGAAAAGAGTCCTCTAAATCTACCTCCTTCGTAGCAGAAATATTAAAGAAGAATCCGGACCCTTCTCCCCTTTTGGCAGGGTAAGGAAATCAAATAAAAAACATAGGAGAAGAGTCCTCTAAATCTCCCTCCTTCGCTGCAGAAATATTAAAGAATCCACACCCTTCTCCCCTTTTGACAGGGTAAGGAAATCAAATAGAAAACATAGATAAAAACAGATAAAAACCTTCTCCCCTTTTGACAAGGAAAGGAAATCAAATAGAAAATATAGAGAAAAAGAAGCGGGATTCGGAGCCTCGAGGGATTTTCTTGGGTGAAGATTGTGGGAGGAAGGAAATCAAATAGAAAACATAGAGAAAAAGAAGCAGGATTAGGAACCTCAAGAGATTTTCTTGGGTAACCTAACGTATGTAGTAAGTTTAAATCTAGGAAACTTTAAGAATTGGTTTATGGTTTCTTATCAATGTTTATAAACCTGAAGAATGTCTTTTGCCGTTTGCTTCAGGCGTGATCTATTTTTACTCTATTATACAAAAAAAATTCAGTTTTGGTTTAAAAAAAAAGCATCACCAGATATTTCTAAGAAAATAACTGGTATGTATTATATAATATATAACATAATATGTGTTTTGCCATTTGCTTCAGGAATGATCTAATTTTACTCTAATATATAAAAAAACAAATCAGTTTTGGTTTAAAAAAAGCATCACCAGATATTTCTAAGAAAACAACTGGTCTGTATTATATAATATAACACATAATATGTGTTATATTAACAGCCAGACCTAATCTCTCTCATTCACATTTCAGCTTTTATAATAGCACTCCAAAGCTATAACAGCACTCCGAAGCATGGGAAAATGTCCAAACTTCTATATATTTGATAAATTGTATCCAAGTTGCAATTACTAACTGAGCAAACCGCACCATCATGGGCGCCTTAGCAAAAACAGGGAGGATTGAGATTTCACTCAAACCTAGGTTTTGAGTAAAATAATTAATAAAAATTGTTCATTAGGGTTTCAGCTTACTAACTTCAATCGTAAGCTGGAAGATTCATTAATATTCATCTTTTTCTACGTTTTTATAATAATAACAAATGCATCTACGCATAAGGACGCGGCAGTTCAAACTATTTCCGTTACAGAACATTTTTTCCCTCTTATTGCAGTACAAACATTAAGGAATAGACTACCTACAAGTGAACCGAGAAGATATATCATCATTAGTTCGAGCCTTGAAATGTAGGAGAGCAAATCCAAACTCCAAGCAAATAATTTGGTTTGCAAGAAGCCTGACAAGCCCTCGAGCATTAATTTGCGCACCAATTCTGAACCTCTCACACATGTATTTATATGGAGGCGTACCTCGATGCGCAGAATACAAATCAAATAGCCCTTCCTGTTCACAGCACTCTGAAACACAGGGTCCTTGAAAATTCAAATATAAGAAAACTAACAATCTGCTGTGACAAGGATCGATTCTCACAGACAGAAGTTGGCACCTCGCACCTACTAAACCCGTGATCAGAATATAACGCTAACGTCGAACTGTCTCCCAATATCGCTCAATATTTGTAGGAAAACGCGTGCCCCATAAGGATGCTGCCCTCGCACAATCTTGAAACCCTAAAACCCTGGTGAGATTGCCCTAAAACCTAAACTCTCCGATTATTTGATTAAACGTTAATAAAAACAAAACAAATTGATAATAAACATTTTTAAAAGGATTTTTCAAAATAGGGTGTGTTTAGTTTATAAAGGTGTGAATACATTATCTTCTCTGAATTAAAACTTACGACTTATAAAAACAAATACAATCATTATAAAAAAATTGATATGAATTTAGAACAATTTGTTCTCAACACGTTGAATGCTAATGTCTTTATTTGAGAACTTGGAAGAAACATATAACCATTAACCCCACTCCAACAAATAAAAAGGGGAATTCTTATGATAAAAAAAAACATCAAACACAAAATTAACTAGGAATATAAAAGAGTTGAGGCCTTCACTTGTTCTCCATATCAATGTGGTTATTTTAATTGTAAAAAATTTACAAGCATGATGCTTTTAACCTTGTTCTTTCGTCTCAAATTGACAATACTAACAGTGAGCATGTAACACGCATGTAGCAATATAATATGTTAAGTTTGTGATTAATATATTGTTATTAAAACTTAATTAACATATTGATTTGATTTTATCATGTGTTACTAAATTGATTATGATTGTTAGAAGTATTATAGTTGATTATTTAAAAAACTAAACTAAAACATAATAATAATAATTGTTATTATTAAGGTTTACGAGTTAAATAAATGTATGAGATTCGTTTGTGGGACATGGAACATTAATTAGAAACTAAATTAATGTGGTTATAAATATCATAACAACAATTTGATGTGATCGTCCACATTTATTGTTCTGAGTATGATGAACATTGTTTGTTGCTATGCCTACCAACCTTCGATCCTCTATACTCTAGTTTGAATTGAAGGTTGTCCTCTTCCATTTGCATGGTGTTGCCTTCTTATCTTGAAGGGATGTTATTGGGTTAAACTCCCTACCTATATCCATGTTTAATTATCTGAGTCTCTCCCATGGCTCAGAGGAAGTCAATGAAGGCCCTTCTTGAGATGTGGCACTAAGGGCCTACAAACATTGGTAATGACTCCTTGTTATTTGGATCCTTTTTCCCGAAAACAACTTGTGATGAAGCATCCTACCATACTCAAGCTATCATGATGATTTTGGTAGGATTCTACAATGTAGCCATTCCTCCCAATTGGCCCTTTG
>JZKD02S1975912.1:0-41448 GCA_000966675.3 Picea glauca
GTTATGACTTGATTTTGAAGCAATTTTAGGTAGCCTCTTGTCTTCCATGTTGTTTAACTTGTTCTTATACATTAGGTATATAGTCATAGCCATGCTCTCAATGGGGGAGAGGCTTCTTTCTACGAGGAGGATGGAATTATTTCCTTTAATTTTGAGATTATAGGTTATAAAATTCTTTTGTATTTGCTTTATCTTTCTCCAAGATTCACGAGAGATACTACATCCCTAGACTTCACATCCATAAAGAATAACAGGTGTAACAAGAGTCTCAAAGATGAGTTTCTTCTTATCCCAACTCCAAAGATCAGCTGATTTACAATTGTTTTCAAGCCCATAATAAGATTTGCATCCCCCAATAATCCTTTTCTCAATGCTATAATTCCAATTGAGCTTGTGGTGAATATCAATTCCAAGATATTTGTATGAAGTCACTTCCTCCAAGTTTTTGTTGTCATATACAAAGGTATCATAAGGGATCTTATTAGATTTAATAATCATGACCTTAGTCTTATCTGTCTTAACATTCATACCCATATTGGAGCAAAAATCCTTCAGGATTCTTAGTTGGTTTTCAAGATCATAAGGACTCCTTGCCATAATAACGATATCATAGACATAAAGAAGAAGATATTGTCCACTATAAATCTCATTCTCTTATTACAATCTTACATTTATTTTTAACAACCCTTTCAAATTCAATCATTATACAATTTGTTTTTTACTAAAGTTTGATAATATAATACTTTTTACCTCCTAATTTTATATATTGAAAGTTTATTACTCTTTATTGTTATTATTTTTATTAAGAACAAAGGACATGACATTGATGTTTATTATTGTTCATTTTTAAAAAGAGTAGAGCACATTATTGACTTTTTATTGTTTTTTATTTATATTAATTAAGTTGTATTATATAATCATTATAGTTACCATTATTTTTAATAAAATTAGAAGAATTGAATTTTTTTTTACTCTTAACATATATTAATTAGTGTTTCAAAAATAAAGCTATATAAAAAAATAAGTTTTTGGATATATTTGTTAAATTTATATCACAAAATTGCAAGTTGTTCATTTTTTATAATTTTAAAATTATTAAATTTATCAATGAATTTTTTTTAATATATATTATTTATTTATAATTTTCAAAATTATTTTTTAAATATTAGTTTTTTATCTTTGAGTTTTGAAGGAGATATTTTATTTCTAACATTATATATCTCTGGAACTTGGAACTTCTTAGTTGTTTTTGGAAATTATTTTGGCTTCCTCAACCAGTTGAGCAATTGGACATGTGAAATGAGGAGAGTCACTTTTTACTTTGATTCAATTTTAATTTAAAATATATTTATAAAGTATTAACGTAAAGAGATTTAAATATATTGTATTTATTTTTTCTTTTAAGTTTCATAAGTAAAATATGATTTGAGAGATAATAATTAATATCATTATTATCAATTAAAAAAAAAACATTTTTAAAGTCAATCCAAAATAATAATTGTACATTTTTTTTCTCTTCTTTTCAATATGGAGGGCCCCCAAAATCACCCTAGAGACCCTTTAAGATTATATGGAATCCGTAGAAAAAAGGAGAGAAGAGAGATGTCAAAAGAGAAATAGAGTTAGAATCATTAGAAAAAAGGAGTGAAAAAAGAGACTTAAAAATCCAAATAGAGATAGAGGCAATGATTGATAAAAAAAATTAAAGATACCATTCAAACTCAAATAGATGATAGATTATTAGCGTTCAATAGTGAATTTCAGGCAATGAAGGATAAGATTCAAGAAATGAAAAAACATAAACAATCAACACAAGAAGGAGGAGTTGAAGAAAATCACAACTTGGGAGATAGGATGAAAGAGCTATAATAAAAACTAACCAACAATTTGACCCTCAGTGATATGGAAAACATATTGGATATGAAACCCGTCAAAGAGGAAATGAATAAGATAATCAAATTGGACCATGCGAGTAACAAAGAGCCTTGAACCTCATAATTTTTGGTATAAAAGAATAACAAGAGGAGGATAAGCTAGCAATAGTAAAATAAGAATTAAATAATAAATCACAAATTGTTACTACTGACCTCATAGAATCAAAGAGGCTAGGAAAAATAATTGATCATAAACATAGGTTGATCTGTGTCAAAGTAAGTTGTAATGACCATAAATATAGCATACTTAGTATATATCCAAGCTTAAAAGGGTCAAGAATATTTATAAATGAAGACCTCATTCACGATGACCGAGATGAATTAAGGAAGGAAGTTCAAAAAGTAAAAGAAGCCAGAAAAGAAGGAAAATGGACAATAATTAGAAATCAAAAAGATATTGTTAGGGATATAGACCATAATGATAATAATAAATAGGAATTTGGGACACTCACGATCCGTTTTTGGAACTGTCGTGGCTTTCCACGATGCAAAGGTCCTATGATAAGTTGGATCCTAAGTAATATTGATATTATCGATCTAGTTGAAACTTGGGAGAATGAGGAGTCTAAGGTCCCTAACATAGAAGGATTTCTCTTGTGGTTGACATGGAACAAACAATCCCACCATAGAGGGATATGAGACATAGCTTGTTATATTAGAAAGAGTATTTCTCCTCACATTCAGCTTCATAAGATTGACATTCTCAATCAATACATTTGGATAGAAATTTTAGACACCAATGCTAATAAGATGTATATAGAGACTTGTTATTTTTCACCTATTAATTTTATTTTGTATAAGAAAAATAATATAGATAATAATTTTCCCTATAATAATTTAGAACAAGATATTTATATTTTGAAAAATGAAGGTAATATACTCTTTCTAGGAGACTTTAATTCTAGGACTACAACTAAACAAGCTACTCTTTTAAGTATTGATTCCAACCATAATCCTTTATGGCTAGATGATGACCTTGTTTTATCTAATAGCTACAAAAGAAGCTCTGAATACCTAATTGAGAATTCGTTTGGTACTGAGTTAGTTAAACTCTACATCTCTCAAGACCTAATAATTTGCAATGGAGTAATGAAGTGGAAAAAATACAACCAGATGACTTGTATTCATTGGCTAGGTAGTAGTGTTGTAGATTATGTGATATATAAAATCCTTGTTTCCACCCAAATAGAAAATTTTGACCTTTTAAATGACCATGAGCTTGACTCTGATCATAAACCTTTAACCCTAACTCTAAACTTTTTCATGCATAGGAGCGCCATTGAAGAGAATTCTGATAATCAAATGAATTTGCGCTTCAAAAAAAGTAAAGTTGACATTTTCTTAAAGGANGTATTAACGTAAAGAGATTTAAATATATTGTATTTATTTTTTCTTTTAAGTTTCATAAGTAAAATATGATTTGAGAGATAATAATTAATATCATTATTATCAATTAAAAAAAAAAATCATTTTTAAAGTCAATCCAAAATAATAATTGTTACATTTTTTTTCTCTTCTTTTCAATATGGAGGGCCCCCAAAATCACCCTAGAGATCCTTTAAGATTATATGGAATCCGTAGAAAAAAGGAGAGAAGAGAGATGTCAAAACCAAAATAGAGTTAGAATCATTAGAAAAAAGGAGTGAAAAAAGAGACTTAAAACTCCAAATAGAGAAAGAGGCAATGATTGGTAAAAAAAATTAAAGATACCATTCAAACTCAAACAGATGATAGATTCTTAGCATTCAAGAGTGAATTTCAGGCAATGAAGGATAGGATTCAAGAAATGAAAAAACATAAACAATCAACACAAGAAGGAGGAGTTGAAGGAAATCACAACTTGGGAGATAGGATTAAAGAGATATAATAAAAACTAACCAACAATTTGACCCTCAGTAATATGGAAAAAAAATTGGATATGAAACCCATCAAAGAGGAAATGAATAAGATAATCAAATTGGACCATGCGAGTAACAAAGAGCCTTGAACCTCATAATCTTTGGTATAAAAGAATAACAAGAGGAGGATAAGCTAGCAATAGTAAAATAAGAATTAAATAATAAATCACAAATTGTTACTACTGACCTCATAGAAGCAAAGAGGCTAGGAAAAATAATTGATCATAAAGATAGGTTGATCTGTGTCAAAGTAAGTTGTAATGACCATAAATATAACATACTTAGTATATCTCCAAGCTTAAAAGGGTCAAGAATATTTATAAATGAAGACCTCATTCACGATGACTGAGATGAATTAAGGAAGGAAGTTCAAAAGGTAAAAGAAGCCAGGAAAGAAGGAAAATGGATAATAATTAGAAATCAAAAAGCTATTGTTAGGGATATAGACGATAATGATAATAATAAATAGGAATTTGGGACACTCACGATCCATTTTTGGAACTGTTGTGGCTTTCCACGGTGCAAAGGTCCTATGATAAGCTGGATCCTAAGTGATATTAATATTATCTATCTAGTTAAGTTTTACGAGCTCTGCAATATACGAGAATGGGCATTTACACATTCATCTGCAAGTCCTCAGGCGGCGAATGGAACGTAAAGCAGTATTCCGACGACTTGGAGAGTTTGACCGCCTCTACCTTCGACTTGCAGCGACAACTCGTGAATGTGGCGCTTAGATCAGAAGGATCCGGCCCCGTTTCTTCCTCTTTCTCATATGTTTCTCCTTCCTCGACCGTTTTCCAGATAGTTCTGGCCGTTGTGCGAATCCTCCACACCTCCCTCGGCCCCAAGGGAATGGACCAGATGCTCCAGAGCCTCGACGACGATGTCACCATGAGGTTACAAGGTTGTTTGAGCAAGCTTCTAGTTGCGCCAGATCCCAAGAGATCGCTGAGCGACGGCGTGAGGGTTATGCGAATGAAACAGAACCCTAACGGGGAGAAGGAAGCGACGGTCCTTTGTAGGGCCGAGGTGAACCAGCAAGTACTAAACCCTAGCCGCCGCCTTAACCTAAAGATTGGAAGCCATTCAAATAACAGATACCTCAGGGATCTTCGGCTCTTGGGGGAATCTCCACCTTCGCTCTGGTGCAGAAATCTATTTAAGAGTAATGCAGAAGCGAGGTCTCATTCTGAACAGCACGACAATACTAGCTCCGAGATCATGGCAAACTTCCCCCTTTTTATAAAGATCATTGCCGGATCTTCTCTCTGCTTGCAGGTTCAAGACTCAAATTATGTTTTTGAGCTCAAAACCCAAATTCACCAAGCTACAGGGACTCCGCCTGGATTCCAACGACTAATCTTTGAAGGCCGATAGCTTGCAGATGGCTCTCTGCTACGGGACTACAGAAATCTAAAAAACGCAACCATTTCTCTCACTTCTCGGTTGTGTGGAGGAGCGCCTTCAGTCACTCATCCAAGCTCTTACAAGCAGGCCATGAAATCAGGGACTTCCGCTTCTTCGGGGCTCAAGGCTGAAGATTCAAAAGTAAAGGAGCCCTTTGGAGGTACCTTCATTGTGGAGCAGTGCGCAGAACCTCCAATGGCAGAAGTCGAAGACCCCCAAGTCTATGGCTATGCCTATATCTACCAGGCCAAAGCCCTCATTTGCCGCTTCAACGGACTTTGGCCCTCGGCCCCTGCGCTAAAGGAATGGGTTAACAAGACCTGGTCGGAGGGTCATGAGTTGTTCTTCTGTTCCAAGGGGTTCTTCATCATCCACTTCTCCACAGAAGCTGAATGTCAACGCGTGCTAGAGCAAGGTCCTTGGTTCTGGGGCAGATCTGGTCTCTCCATGTAGCGATAGTTCCCGGATTTCAATCCATTGACCATGACAGCCATGACTACACTCGTATGGGTAAGACTACCCAATCTACCCCTGCATTTCTATTATTCATCTTTTTAACCCACCCTGGGCAATGCATTGGGTAGATTTCTCAAGATAGACACAGACAATAGCGAAAGGATTCGTCACTTTCGCCCACATCTGCGTGGAAATTGACCTCAGTCAAGGGCTTTTGGATAGGATTCTTATAGACTGGGGTGATGGACATCCTTTCATATAGATTGTTGATTATGAGAACACCTCCTTCATATGTCGCTCCTGTCAGCAAACTGGGCACCTCCAAGCAACTTGTCCTCTTTCCCCCACCCCTCCCTCAACTTTTGGAGCACGAAAAAGAGCCAATGGTTGGCAAGGACCAAAATCTCACAAAATCCACCCGAACCCTTCGTACGACAACAAGCAACATCACAAATATGCTCCAACTCATTCGCCTTCCTCATTGCCTTTGCAGGCCCCAACTTTCTCTCAGCAGCCAACTGTTGACCCAAAACACCAGCCTGCAGCCTCGACACAAATTCCTGAAGATTCAGAAGTCATGATTTCAACTCCCGCAATTAATTCCTTGCACCCACCTCATGAAAAGGGGGAAACAATTGACACAATCATGATCACAACGTCGCTCCCAGTGACTCAGAAGTGACCTCATGAATCAGACAACTTAGACAGTGACAAAGAAACACAACTGAATGCCGCAGCTCAAAATTATGGCACTTCCTCAGACCATTTGGCTTTGGTGGTAAAGGCTGATGAGCCTACCAGCTCCTCTGGTTGGATTGATGTTCGCAAAAAAAAGGGTAGAAAGGATCCTCACTGATCAACACAATGATCCGGTCCTTTCTCCTTATATTGTAATGTTTCATCTTGCTTTTCCCACATGCTCTATGGGGTTCTCTTTTAGCATAGGCTAGTTTCAAATGATCCCCTGTTCTCTTACTGAGGGGTCTTTCCCATCCGCAAATCAATGTATTACTTGCACTTTTTCATGGATTGAATAGAAGGATTCTCCCCTTTCTTACTTTAAAAAAAAAATATTATCTATCTAGTTGAAACTTGGGAGCATGAGGAGTCTAAGGTCCCTAACATAGAAGGATTTCTCTTGTGGTTGACATGGAACAAACAATCCCACCATAGAGGGATATGAGACATAGCTTGTTATATTAGAAAGAGTATTTCTCCTCACATTCAGCTTCATAAGATTGACATTCTCAATCAATACATTTGGATAGAAATTTTAGACACCAATGCTAATAAGATGTATATAGAGACTTGTTATTTTTCACCTATTAATTTTATTTTGTATAAGAAAAATAATATAGATAATAATTTTCCCTATAATAATTTAGAACAAGATATTTATATTTTGAAAAATGAAGGTAATATCCTCTTTCTAGGAGACTTTAATTCTAGGACTACAACTAAACAAGCTACTCTTTTAAGTATTGATTCCAACCATAATCCTTTATGGCTAGATGATGACCTTGTCTTATCTAATAGCTACAAAAGAAGCTCTGAATACCTAATTGAGAATTCCTTTGGTACTGAGTTAGTTAAACTCTACATCTTTCAAGACCTAATAATTTTCAATGGAGTAATGAAGTGGAAAAAATCCAACCAGATGACTTGTATTCATCGGCTAGGTAGTAGTATTGTAGATTATGTGATATATAAAATCCTTGTTTCCACCCAAATAGAAAATTTTGACCTTTTAAATGACCATGAGCTTGACTCTGATCATAAACCTTTAACTCTAAATCTAAACTTTTTCATGCATAGGAGCGCCAATGAAGAGAATTCTAATAATCAAAATAATTTGCGCTTTGAAAAAAGTAAAGTTGACATTTTCTTAAAGGATTCAAATAGTAAATTAAATCTCCTAACTTATAAGGACAACATTGAAGAACTCTATGATAATTTTACAACTACTCTTTCCACTTCTATTAACAAGTTCTCTTTCAAGGTGCCCTATAAAAATAATAATAGAATGACCAACCCTTGGTATGATAAAGAATGTAAAATTTCTAGGAAATCCATTAGGAATTCTTCTAATGAGTCCTTACAACTCGGTAAGATCAATATTTACAAAGCCCTAATTTTTCACTATAGAAATAGCAGTTGTCTTGCTATTCAATTTTGAATCAAAGGAAATTTTCCAATACATATAGGCTCGAAGCCATTACAACATACTCATTATGAGATTTATTCATGTCATTATGGAAATTCAAATCGGGTGGGGAGGATAACAATCACTCCTCGCAACCATCCAAGATATACCCAATTGACTTACAAAGGCCTAATTAAAAGGGAAAAAAGACACTATATCAATAAAAGCCAAGAGCAATTTTGAGAATTATATAAGTTGGATCCTATGAAGTTTTGGAGCTAAATTCTAAACCGCAATACTAAAGAAAATAATAGGATTCCATTAAGGGACTGGAATTCCTACCTTAAAAGTCTTTACGAATTTCCTAATGCTATGGAAACCATTCTTGTTGTCCCTACAAAGGAATAAGTTTTTTATTTAGATGACATAGAGTTCGGGGTTAAATGACTTGCAAATGGGAAAGCTAAGGACATTGAAGGCTACCAAGCTGAAGTTTTTAAAATCAGAGGGCCAATCGTTATCCCTCATATACACAAGCTCTTCAATGTAGCAGTCAAGCATGACTTCCCTAAACCCTGGACGCAAAGCCTCATTGTTCTTATTTTTAGAAATGGGTATATAAACATTCCCTCTAATTATAAGACCATTATGATTAGCCCGATTTTAGCCAATATTTATGGAATTATTTTGGAAAATAAGATTATCCTTTGGCTACAAAGTCACGGTAAAAGAGCTAAAGGATAGGTTGTGTTTAGGAGATATCATTCAACTGTGGACCATCTTGTTACCTTTAGGATCATTTCAGAGGAGTTTCACAATACTAAAACAAATCTTTTTTGTTGTTTTGTTGACTTTATAAAATAGTTTGCATGGTTCCTAGGAAAAAACTTTGCAATAGGTTGGAAGAGATAAAACTTCCTCTCGAGTTGAGGGATATTGCAATAAGAATGTATGAGAACATTATTGCTAAATTTGAAAATACTGAGGGTTGGTCAAAAGAGATTAACTGCAATATTAGAGTCAGACGAGGTTGTCACTTGTCCCCTACCCTTTTTGGCATATACATTGACAAGTTAGAAAATTTCTTAGAAAAAGCAGGTTGTGTTGGCCCTACTCTCACTAGTATAGTCATCAATCTTTTTCTTTATGTTGATGATATTGTTGGTATGTCAAGGAGTCCCCATGATCTTGAAAACCAATTAAGAATCATTAATGTTTTTTTCTCCAATATGGGTATGATTGTTAATATTGATAAGACTAAGATCATGATTATTAAATCCAATAAGATCCCTTATGATACCTTCGTATATGACAACAAAAAATTGGAGGAAGTGACTTCATACAAATATCTTGGAATTGATATTCACCACAAGCTCAATTGGAATTATAGCATTGATAAAATGATTATTAGGGGATGGAAAGCTTATTATGGGCTTCAAAACAATTGTAAATCAACTGATCTTTGGAGTTGGGATAAGAAAGAAATCCTCTTTGAGACTCTTTTTACACATGTTATTCTTTATGTATGTGAAGTCTGAGGGTGTAGTATCTTTCGTGAATCTTGGAGAAAGATAGAGAAAATACAAAAGAATTTTATAACCTATAATCTCAAAATTAAAGGAAATACGCCTTATCCCATCCTCCTCTTCGAAACAAGACTCTCCCCAATTGAGAGCATGGATATGACTAGATACCTAATGTATAAGAACAAGATAAATAACATGGAAGACAAGAGGCTTCCTAAAATTTCTTCAAAATTGAGTCATAACTACCATCGACTAAAGCGAGGATGGCATAAAGATGTCCGGTCTTCGCTAAACTATTGGGGAATCATGGAAGACACAATTTTGGAGAATAAAGATACTATTAAAACAAACATCAAATCAAAATTTAAGGAGAAAATGTGGTGTGATAAAGAGTTAGAGGAAAACAAAAAATTAAGGTATTATAAGGATGTAATCAACCCTAATCTAGAAGATCAAAATTATCTATATGTTTTTCCAAGTGTAGATAAAAAAATAAGCATTGCTAAGATAAGAACAAATTCTCACGAGCTCCATAGTGAAATTGGGCATTGGTCAATTCCTAAAATGCCATGGGATGAAAGAGTGTGTCACCTTTATGACACTAAGAAGGTTGAAGATGAAAATCACTTTCTCTTAGATTGTCCATCTTATACCGATATTAGGTCTCATTTTCAAAATATTTGTCACACTACGAACCTTCGTAACCTCTTAACTCAACAAAAGTATGGTGATCTTGGAAATCTTCTCTTAATGATTTTCGAGCACATAAACAAAATTATAAAGAATTGCTGAGATAGACCAATTGGATCTTCGTAGACGTTAATCATCATCATCATCATCATAATATTTAATTTTAAAAATAAATAAACAAAAATTACTAACATACCTATTACCTAATCTAAATAAAATAAAACATTAGCTGAGCATATTGAAACTAAATTAATTATATATATATATATATATATATATATATATATATATATATATATATATACACTTAATTCTAGAAATAAATAAATAAAAGCGATTAACATCCCTATTGTGTAATCTAAATAAAATAAAAATATTAGCTGGCAATATTGGAAGTGAATTTAAAAACTAATTAGATATTAGATATTAATATACCCTATATCATTAAATATATAGAAAATTATCATATCAATAAATTTAAAAAATTATCATATCAATAAATATAATTATATAAAATTAACATAAAATTAAGTAAAAATATATTTACTTTAATGAAACACAATTCACAAAATAAATATATATAACAGAACGCAATTCTTTGTTTACTCGGCCCTTATTCAGATACATAATTCTATACTTCTTTTTCCATAAAGAGATTCATATCTAGAACATTCTAAAGGGTATTTTTATGTTTTCAATAAAATCTAGAACATTCTAAAGGGTATTTTTATGTTTTCAATAAAAAGATTCATGTCTGGAAGAGTGGAAAGGGTATTTCTATGATTTAACATTATAAGGGTATTTCTAACTTTTCAATTCAGATACATAATTCTATGATTTAAAAGAAATTCATATACATAATTCTAACTTTATAAGGGTATTTCTAAGGGTATATGATTTAAAAGAAATTCATATACATAATTTATGATTTAACATTATAAGGGTATTTCTAACTTTTCAATTCAGATACATAATTCTATGATTTAAAAGAAATTCATATACATAAGGGTATTTCTATGATTTAACATGATAAGGGTATTTCGAACTTTTCATGTCCTTATTTAGATGCATAATTCTATACTTCTTTTTCCATAAAGAGATTCATATCTCGAACATTTTAAAGGGAATTTGTATGTTTTCAATAAAGAGAAATTTCTATCTAGAACATTCTAAAGAAACGTGCCCATCATTCAAGAACCGAAAGAAAGAGAGAGAACATATGCATACAATATCTTTCATGGCACTATCGAATCGGGTCCATTCGAATTATCATTTTCAAATATCTATTTTTGCTTTTTTCGCTTTCGAGAAATGGATCGTTCCCGCTTTTATATAGATCCCGAGGGAAATTTTAATGCATTCTGGTTTGAGAAAAATAAGATCTAATAGCAGCTCCTCCTTTACGATGACGAACCTGATATACCTCATACAAGAAGTACAATTTTTTTTTTTTTATGTGTGTGCGTGTGTACAAGGGTAAAAATTACATTCGACTCTGCGTTGCCACACGACGACGATTCATGACGCATGCAATGTGATGACAACATAAAGATCTAAGACGCAAATAAACCTCTGCAAGCAATTAACGACAATCAACCGAGAAATAATAACACTGACTACCTGTCCGTCCTACCCTACAATGGTTAGGACCTCCAAGACACATAAGCAACGCTCAAGCCCAGGTTCCCATCGATCTTAACCATTTAAGGTCTCAGGGTTGGCGACTGTTCTGAGGAACATGGAGGTGTCTACATCCCACCCGACACAACAAAGCAAGCCTACTAAGCTAAAAACAATCATCCCAAAAACTCTACAATAAAAACATAGGTAGCCAGAGCCCTTACCGTAAGCCACCAAGCACATCAAGAATACATAACCAAGTGTAACCCTTTACTTATAATACACATCGACACCCTCAGTGGGTAGCGCAAGATGGGACAACTTCGTCAACATCCCAAAACCTATCGCTTATGCGAGTAGTAGAAAGGCAAAGGAGTGAACTAATTTATATATTAAACGACTTCTTTTCAATTAACTCTAGTAAACAATACCTCCTAAGATTCAGAACAATTACCACTAGAATTTAACTTAAACAATATCCCCATGATATTTAAAACAATACCCAAATTATGTTAAACAAAATCCAATTGATATTAGGACAATATTCAAATAGTATTAAATCAATACTCAATTTATATTAAAACATTCTTCAACTTATATTAGAACGATATCCAAATTATATAAAAAAAAAACAATACTCGATGTATATAAGCCATATCCAAGTTATGTTGCAACAATACCCAAAATTCAATAAAACAAATTCGAATTATGTTATAGCAATACCCACAAAACAACCTGAAAACAATAACCAAACTAAAGATAGATTTGTTAGCTTTAAAAAAAATTGTAGCTAATTTACGAACCATTGTGGTTCTATAAGGAACTAAATGTCTAAATTATGAATGTCATGGATGCTTTTGAATTTTAAAACGGATTGAAGGGAGAACTGAATTGCTAAGAAAAAAACTTCAAGGAGCTGTGGAAGCATGGGTCAATATTCCATTTAGAAAATCTATATAAATACATTTTTTTTTAATAATGGCAGCGTTATCATTAAACATTACATGACATTAACAGTACCACAAAACCTTAATAACATTGAAATTTAACATTTTCCTAAACGTTAGCATTTAGCATTAACAACACATTATATTAACTTTACCTTAACACAACAATAACATTGAATTTTAACAGCCCAACCCTATGCCAATTAAAAGAATAAAAACATTCGGCAGCAAGCACCCAATGGTTAAGAGTGCACGCCAGAATCAAGGGCAAATTAAAGGTGCATGCTAGACTTCACGAAATCAAATGGAAGCTAACAAAAAGGCTACTGACTTGCTCGGCAAGGATCAAAAGACCAACATCAACCTGGAAACCAACAGAAGATAATCAAGCAGATTCATTTAGCTTCAAGTAAAGAATATTCTTTGCATCCCACTGCATGCAAAACAATGCATGTCCAATGCCTAAGAGTGTACAAGTCGAAGTGGGAAGATTCACTGACCAGAATCACTGAAAGGAAAAATTTACCTCGGTGAAAATTGTCAGGACACATCTTTGGAAATAATTTTAAAAACAAAAGGCCCAAGCAATGTCTAAAAGCATTGCTCGAGTTCGCTATCAGGAATATCATTGCTAACAATATCAGGAGAAGAAGGGTAAAGTCCTAGATCCATGGTTGAAGTTTTCAACAATGCAAATCTTGAGTCCATTAAAAAATTTAGCGATCTAATGTAGATTTCATTCCAATAGCAAGGTGAACAGGTGTGATTAAACAATGGAGACCACCAAGTCCACACACAACAAATTCCTTTTGATTAAAAATGCCAAGGCTACACTATTTTTGTTTAAAGTCCGAACTACAGGTAAAAAGGAAAGGGCTGGACAGAAGCTTTGTGTTCTAAAACAACAATGTGATTCAGTGAATTGGATAGTGATGCGTCAGTCATGTAAATTCTAAGCATAAAGGTATTTTCGGACAGATAATTCCAATCTAGATCAGGGAAGTAAATTTTAAACCTAAAGGCATTATTGCCAGTTCTAAATATAAAACTACACTACGCAAATTTTCAAACATAAAAATTACATTCCATAAAACTTCATTACAAATTTTGAAAAAAATTCATTACATAAAAATTTCACTGCATAAATTTTGAACCTAAAGTGCACTGCAGTCGATTTGAACCCTTAATGATTTACATACATGTAGATTCAGTCATTTCGGACATATACTTCAGGAATTGAAGCAGACAAATCAATTTAGTTTTAAAAATCAAGCATTAAAGAGGCAACAGAGTCATATGTGCCCGAACAGTTATGGTGGAAGGTGAATACTGCTATTGTGTTCGCTCTACCCAATGACTCAGATATGTTAAATCAGACTTAGAAATTTAAACCTAAAAATTTTAGAAATCGATTTAGACATGTGAAAATTCAGTCTTAAAATTCAGGCATATAGTTTTAGTCATAAGAATTTTTAGACACACAATTTCCGGAGATTGCTCGGACATATAAATTTAATCCAAACTTGAGCAGGTTAGAGGGATGGGTTCCCTGCACAATGAAACCATTTACGACCACTAACAATATACCTACAGATCTAAATCATACAACCTACATAGTCTATCATTCCACCAAAGGGCATACCTTTTCCTGTTTTCCTTCTCTAAGTGTCGTCCGCACGCTCTGTGCAAATCCTGCTTGCCAACCGTTGAGACTACACCATACCTCCCAGCCAACGCTAGGGGTACTGTGCTTCCCCCTTATCCCCCCGTGCCACAAAGGGGCCACACACTAACCAGATGGTATGTCTAGTTCCCAACTTGCCTCGCAAGGCCGAGCTACCACTCCTCTCTGAGTTGGGAAATCCCAACTCACCACAAGTAATCAGTCAAGTCACAATTCCGACAGTGTAACATTATGCTAACAGTCGATCCCCTACTTCCTCCTCCTTCCTCTCTTTTATAGAGTTACAGAACTTCGAAACTTTCCCTAAATCTTATTTAATTTATGTTTTAATAAAAATCTTCTAATAATTCTTCTTCGTACAAGTGTCATCCATCCCCCACTTTCCTCTAATAATTATTTTCTTTAAATTAATAATTGTCTCATTTCCCTCACCCACCTAGAGTTACTCCTAAATTTACTCCTAGGTGTCCCTAGATTCCCTTACAGGTTTTAAATACTTTCCCTAAAAATGAAGTTGCTAATTTAGTTCAATTTAGAAGGTTCTTAATTGCAGATTCTTTACTAAGTTGACCTCGCATTTTACCATAAGTTTCCCTCTTTCCCTTATTATGTTACCTCCATTCCCTAGTTTCCTAAATTTTATAATTCCTTCTTTCCCCTTTTTATCTAGAGCTAAAATGGCAGTTGCACAATTTACCCTATTTTCCTTTCATTATTAATTTAATATCTTTTTACACTATCACAAGTTAAAAATTAATTTCTTCTTTACCTTTGATATTCATAGATTTTATTTAAGTTCTTACTCTCTTCATTTTACCCAAAAATTTATGAAGTCCACAATTATTTCTTAAGTGGTTTTGTTATTTTATTTTAAACTTTATCATTTTATCCTTAGAGAGATATTTTCTTAAGGATAGACAAAATTTTACCCCTAGAGAAGTTTTTGACATGGAACTTAGATTCTGAATTGGGCGACATTTAATTAGGGGAGTTGTTTTAAAATTTCTTAAAGTGTTGATTGTCTTAGGGCCATCTAGGTTCATTCCTTTACCATCCTCAACGCAATGTGCCCTTCAGAACGCACTATGTGCTCCAAGGGTGCCACTTGCCTCTTTTGTTTCTTTTGCGCGATGTGCCCTTAAGGATGGACCACATGCTCCAAGGGTGCCACTCGCCCTTTTGTTTCTTTTGCGCGACGTGCCCTTCAGGATGCACCATGTGCTCCAAGGGTGCCACTCGCTTCTTGACTGATTGGTAGACATCAATAACCCCTGGAGTCAACACTCCACCAGGTGAACTTGTGGGAGACTAAGGGCTTCTAAGGAATAAGGCCCCCGCCTTATTGCATGACCCTTAGAATAATTGCGAGCGACTATCACAGTCTACCCTCGTGACATCATGGGTCCTTTTGAACTAGGTAATTGTTAACCTACAGTTGGAGCCATGGCGGGAGTGCTAGTAGGTTGTGGAAGGGCTGCTATCCACACCTCTCCTTCAACCTCTATGGTAGTTGTGTGTGGCCCCTTTACTCCATATGTGAGTTTGGTCGGAAAGCTATCGTCAGCTTGCATCATCAACAATCATGTCAGAACATGTCCACATCATATCATCTAATCAAATGTACTAAAATCATAGTAAAACAATCAAACCCCAATAACACACTCCCTGACTCGATCCAGAGTCCAAGGGGTTCTGTCGATGCCTCTGCATCCTCAAGGTCCAAAACCCTACACACTCAGTAACACCGAGTCAATAGCACTTGTCTATGTCAATGTAGTAAAGCATCATGTCATCTACCATAACGCATCATAATCAGGGACAAATGTTTTAATATCATAATAGTCTGGATCACTTGCGAGCAAGTGTCCTCAAAGAATAAATTTTCTCAGTGTGCCAGAGTGGGATGTTACATAATAGAATAGATTAAGGGTGCAGGCGAGAAGGTAAATTGGATGCTTAATATATGCTCAAAAACATTGAAGCATCTGCTTCTAAGAGAATCTATCTTTTCTCTTTGTTTTTCATTGCAGATGCTTGCCATGATCCTCGTTCCTTCCTTTTTTATGGTATTGTTGTTGGTAGCACTATAGCTACTTCGATAGGGTTACCAACTCCGTCATACGCTAATATTAAACATATAGCTGGTGCATACATGCAACTGGTTATGAGAATTTCATAAGAGAGCTCGTTATAATAATTTCACAAGAGAGTAAGAAATAGTGTAACAACAAGCATGTATATAAATGGACATTAGATATTTGGAAAAACCAACACTGAAGAGTTATTTTTTAATTTTGATGGAACCTTCCAAGTTAGTTGAACAATGGTTAATTGAGGCATCTTACAATGAAGTGTCTCAGATATTAAATAGGCTTCATCTAACCCAACAATTCCCCCTTTCTTGGGATAAATACCTACATATCCATCTAAGGTTTGGTGTGGCTAAGGCCATGTGCAATCCTTACAAGTAGCAAAGGAAAAAAATATGTTTTAAATATAACATGAGTTGGATATACCTTATAGTATTTTGAATAAAAAATAGTTTTTGAAGATGATGTTTTTCCCCATTAAACCACTTATACATAAAATTATTAAATAAATATTTAATATTTAAACAATATATTTTATACTCAATCAAATATAATTAAATCCATTAAACCACTTCTGCATAAAATTATCAAATAAATATTTAATATTTAAACAATATATTTTATACGCAATCAAATATAATTAAATATAACATCCCCGGATGGGGTGACATGTGGCGATGCCTTGCCACATGGCTCAACATCAAGCCACAACTTAAATGTTGTAGGCCACTCCCCATCCCCTCAACATTTATGATGGTAGTCGGCCATTACAGCCGCTATACGGAGGAGGGACTTCTCCCTCGCTCGAGCACACTAGAACAACCAACATTCAATATGACAGGGTTCATAGGAAGCCATACGATGCTGTCATTTGGAAATTTGAAAGTTGGAGAGATTGGACAGAGTTGGTTCACTCTCGTTTTGCACTTGCCTGTCGGTTGGGAGCTTTGGTGTAGTTTTGGTTAATTCTCATCTTGGTTCATTCTTGTTTTGTTTCATTCTCTTTATATCTCTATCCACCCCTCATCAGCAATGACAAGGAAGCGAGGCAGGCCTCGTCGAGGCTTGTCTTGGTACACCCAAAAAGAGCAGAGGCAAAGAAGGAAGAACCTTGAGCATGCTCTGTCAATGGAGACTTCCATCCTCCGACAGAGAGCATGAGCTGACCGATTAACACTCCATGCCACCATCATTGAGCCTGGGACAAAGCGTACCAAGCACACCCCTGCAATTGAGCCTGGAAGTTGTTTAAAGGGAGACACTGCGGATGAGTTTCCAACCTGTTATGTCGAAGAAATTCCGTACCTAGAGGATTTTGTGACTACCCTAGAACCCTAAGCCACGGTGCTTGAAATAAAGGCTGGAAGTGGTCTAAAGGAAGAGCCGGTAGAAAAATTCCCAATTTTCTTTGTCGAAGAGATACTGTGGACGGGTGACTACAGCCCCACTAGCCAGGCTGAGAAGGAAATGAGTGAGGGCGAGGCTCGGGACAATGCCTGCGCAGAGATGAATGTGGACGAGAACAGATCAGGGATGAATGTGGACTGGGCCAGATCAGGACTGAACGTGAATGAGTCCAGAGAAGGGATGAGCGTGGAAGTGGGGAATGAAACCTTTGACAAGGCAGGAAACAATAATTTGCATGGTCCACTCCTCCATGCAGAGCATCTAGCTGTAGTGTTCGAACTCCGAGGCCACATGGAAGACCAGGAGCACAAAGCCCTCTTCATGGGACATCATATGGACTTGCTCCTTGATGCATACTCCAATGCACCTGCAAAGAGGAAATGTCCAATGTGTGCGCAGCCGTTCACCATCCTAGCCAGATCCATGTGTCAGAAAGGCAATGGCGATAGGTCACCGGGTATTTGAGTTATCCTATGCTAGTTTGTTTTATGTTTCATCATGTTGTTTCTCAATGTTAACTTGAACTATGGTCATCTGTCTTTGTTCCCTTTGGGTAGGACAGAGGGAAAAACAATTTTTAGCTTATCTTCCTAGACTCATTTCACTCCAAACTATGCTGATTTCTGGTAAAACGACAACATTTTTGGTGGCTCGGAACGACTATATCTCTATGTATTTTGTCAATGTTTCTTTGTTAACTTAATATAGTAGGTACTACCTTTTCTATATATATATATATATATATATATATATATATATATATATATATAACATTATTAAAAAAAATATAAATATCAATAAATACTTCTCATTTTCTACAAATTTATTTAAACATTAATGATATAAACATCTAGTAATCCATTAATGATATGTTTTATGGAAATCTATCCTAAAATAGTTCATTGGAACCGGTGCTAAACGTCCATGTCCTATTATGTCATCCAATATTTCAAAGCTATTATCATTTGTGTTCATTAAGATCATTATCATTATGAACCTTTAGAATGTTCAAAAGGGAGAGTAATGAAGTTTTGAAATATCACATTTAAGTTAAATATGTTAGTGATCTAAATATGCCAGATATCCATATTTGTTTTTGTTTTGGATTTAGGTTGTGTTAAAATATTAAAAAAAACAAGTGTTATAAAATAAAAATAAAAATGTTTGAAATGAAGATATGTATATATGTATATTGTTTTAACAACATTTATGTTATATTAAATTGTAAAAGATAAATTTTAAGTTTTTAAATTATATATATATATATATATATATATAAAATTTGTTTTTTTTTTTAATATTTAGTTATTTTTAAATACAAATTTGGTCAACAACAAGGTTTAGAGTTATTACAATAATATGTTTGTTAAAAAATTAACATATCACTTGAAGAGAATACAAAATTTATCTCTAACCATCTAAATTTAACTCAATCAATCAATCTATCTATCTATCTATCTATATATATATATATATATATATATATATATATATATATATATATATAATCCAATTGATTATATATATAATTTTTAAAATTCAAAAAACATATTTAAAAAAATCAATTTTAATATACATAATTTGAAAAAAATAATTATATTTCAATTTTAAAGATTATTATTAATTTAATCCAAATTAAATGAATTTTATTTTTTATTTAAAAAGTTAATAAAATAAATAAATAAAACATTAACCAATAAAATTAAACAAATAATATATATATTTTTAATGATAGTAAAATAAATATGTGATATCTTTTAAAAACTCCACCCATTACAAAATTTTAAAACAAGTTTGAATAAAGGTTAGCTTTTTATTTAATGAAAACCAAACCACTTGTTCTTAAATTTCTAAAAGGCATGGGTATTTCGTTATTGAAATATATCAAATATGATGGGTATTACCTTTTCCATTGAACATGTATAGATTTCAATGATAAAGATAATTTATTAATAGAACTATAAATGCAACCAGTTTATTACATATTATGTTCAATATCAAAGGTTCTTTATTGTGTTGAAAGGCACTAAATTTATAGTTTACTATGATATAGATGTTGTTATATATATGAAGTTTAAAATGAAAAATACTTATAACAAATAATAATATTAATATTATAGGTTATTCAAATATTTATACTAATCAATATGTCAATTAAGTCTACTCTATAGCCTATGTGGTTGGGAGAAATGCTCTTTAACATTTCCACCAAATTTTTTTCCAAAGCATGGATATATACTAATCAATATAAAAACATCTCCATATATATTAAAGAGATAAATTTGATATATAGAACTAATTTAAAAACTACTATATAAAAAAATAGAAATAGAGATATTAAATTTATATAAACAATAATCAAAACTATATTTTAACTTATGTATATCTGCATAAGTTTTGAATTTTATGAATTTGACTGAGATTATAACTAGCTTAGATTAATCTTAGCTGATTAAAAAAATAACAAGTACAAATATTTGATCCCTTTGAGGTGGTTAGTAAGGCATTGATCCAGGTGGATATCGGTGACCACCGACCTTTTTCAACTAGCTTAAAATAGTTTTCTAACAATTTTGGTAATTTACTATTTTTAGCAGTTTTTTACTTTCGGGGCCATTTTGAGGGCCTAAATGAAGGTTTTTGGGGATTGAGCTTATCAATGATAGACAAAGGCATGATTGAGCCCCAAAAATAAATCTCCTCTAAGATACCTTTCCAACAGGCTATCATGCGCCTAAAATAGAGATCATATGCAAAAGTTATGACCCCGGGAAGTTGATGTACTAACTTACCCAAACGGGGCCCACATGACTTTTGGCGCTTCACCTCCTAGGGTTATTTTTTTGGATGTATAGGATTTTTTTCATTCTTGTTTATTGTAAAAAGGCCTTCAGAGCCTCATTGTAATCATCTTCTTGTGAATGAGAGTAGCCATCACATCTCTTCTCAGAGATAAGCTCCCACCATTCTAGCGAGTCTTTCACTCTATATTTTTACAGTCTCTGTACATTTATTTCATTAATATAAATTGTGTATTACTATATATATGTGTTTATGCTTTCATATATGATACATTTCTATTATATTATTGAATATCTGTGATATCTCTGTGCATTTCTTTGTTATATCTCCGCTCTCATTTCCTGTTGAAAATAATCTGGATCAGTGGTACCAGAGGAGGGTGCTCTTGATCGTTTTTCAGTGCATGTCCCTGACGAGGTCCGAGTATAGAAAGTTGGGTCTCAATATTGTCTCTCTTGAGGACAATCTCTCTCACACACCCAAGAAACCCTCAATGGTGGAAGAAAAGAAAAACGACGGAGCGGATGATCCTATCAGTCTATTTCTTGAGCAAGCTCTCACGCGACACAAACACAAAATGATGGATAATTTTTCCCACATCCTTCAACGCCTGCCGAGAGAAACACACACATCTTCATCAAACAACCACTTTAGAGGTAGCTCTCCTTTCAAGGTACAAGTTAGTTTTGATATTCCTATATTTGAAGGACAGATAGATGCATAAGCCGTAGAAAAATGGTTAAACCTGCTAGATGGTTATTTCTCTGTTCATAATTTTTTCAATAGAGAAAAGATCACCTTTGCACTCCTTAAAGCTCTCCCCCATGTCAAACATTGGTGGGAAAAATACTGGGAGCAGAGTTCCAGAGAGGAGTCTGGAATATATGTGGTCGAGCCCACTTGGGATTTTTTTGTGGATGCGGTAAAGGAACAATATTACCCTATTGGCAACTATGAGGACCAGTACATGAGATGGACCACATTGCGATAAGAGAGGGGCCAAGAAATTCTGGAGTTCACCAATACCTTCCATACCTTATGCACTAAGCTGGGTATCAAAGACTCTGAACGACATTGGGTCTGAAATACCGTGGGGCTCTACACAGATACATCCAAACTGAAATGGATTTTCTGGCCATCTCATCACTTGGTGTTGCTTATTGATATGCTGTTAAAATCGAGTAGAAAAGTAATCACTCGAACAAATGAGAGTTTGGGTCTACAAATCGACAAAAACCAAAGTATGACAAAGACGATCCTAATAGATAGTCTCCTGAAAACCAAGCCAAGCCATAGGAAAAGAAGGGTCACAGGAAGACAAAGAAGGACACTAGAAAATGGTGTGATTTCCACAAAATCCCCTGGCACAACACCTATGAATGTTTCTCAAAATATTCATTGGTGGTCGAGATCAAAGACAAGGATCTGAAACCTAATTCAAAATCTGATTCTGAAAATACTGGTAAAGGATAGATCATTGACGCAGACCCCATTGCTATTGTCGCGACCGTAACAATTCAACTAGAAGAACCAACAGATCCTGAAGAGGGGGAGTGCCATTTTCATTCACAGATGTGGATGAAGGGGACCCCGTTGCATTTTATTGTTGATAGCAGAAGCCATAAGAACCTCATCTCAACAGAGGTCATCAAACAGTTGGGATTGTCGACAACACCACACCTGCAGCCATACAACATCGGGTGGCTTCTCCAAGGAAGAGATATCCGTGTCAGCCAACAGTTTTGATTGTCATACGACATCAAGCCCTTCAAGGATGAGGTATTATGTGATGTTTCCCCATTGGATGTCTATGATGTTCTCTTGGGACAACCATATATGTGGAATTTCCATGTTGTTTATGAGTCTCAACCTCACAGTGTCATTGTTTCTCTAGGGGGTCATCTCTACAGAATACCAGAGGTAGTTCTGACTATTGTTCCACCTAAAAAGTATCACAAGGTAGTATCTCATACTACAAAATTTAGCTTCTTCGCAATCTATTCAAAAGGTGAACAAAAGGACACTACAACCACTACAACCTTGCCCCAACCGCCTTCTATCCAACAGAAGCAAGTAGACAAGGTTGCAGCAAAGCACAAAGATACCTTTTGTACATAAACATCTCATGTATCTAGACTGGATAAAAGGGTCCAACCCTTCCAGCCACATGTTCGTGACAACCTTCAACAAGATAAGTAATGAAACTTCTCCAACAAGGCAAGCAACTCATCAAGATGCAGATTCAACAAATGCTTTTCCCTCTCACCCAAGCACTAAAAGAAATGGATACCATTTCTTCCTAAGGAGGGAGTATTGATCTAGGTGGATATCGATGGCCACCCACCTTTTCCAACTATCTCAAAAGAGTTTTATGGCAATTTTGGTAATTTACTATTTTTAGCAGTTTTTAACTTTCGAGGCCATTTTGAGGGCCTAAATGAAGTTTTTTTTAGGATAGAGCTTCCAAATTATATTTGAAGGCATGATTAATCCCCCAAAATGAATCTCCTCTAAGATACATTTCCAACGAGCTATCGTGCACCTAAAACGAAGATCGTATGCAAAAGTTACAACCCGAGAAAGTTGATGTACTAAGTTACCCAAATGGGGCCCACATGACTTTTGGCACTTCATCTCCTAGGGTTAGTGTAACGACCCCTTCGTTATGTCTATGAATAGCGAAGTATAATAGGAATCTTTTTTTTTTTTTTTTTTTTAAAGAAATAAGAAGTTAACAACATCACATAATTCATATCAATGCAAAACACATGACATCATAACTACAGTGACACATGATCAAATTATAAACAACTCCTTAAATTACTCCTTAATTTACTCCTTAATCACTCCTTAAATTACTCCTTAATTTCTAGTCTTTTTTATTCTATTATTTAATTCTCTCTTGTTATTTTTATTTTTGCACCCAAAAGATAGATGCGGTTTTTAATCTTTTCAATATATTTTTAAATTCCTATCTTTTATACTCCCACACCTTAATAAATTTTATTTATTCTTTATCATTTAAAAGCCATGGGTTTCACTTACTTTAATTCCCCCATTACTTTACCCCCTTTATTTTTAGAAGACTTTAATTAACACCTAGGAGGGTTTTAGTTTACGCCCTAGGTTTATTTTTGTAGAATCTTTTCTTAGGGCTGGTCAATTTATCTTAGAGATGTTTTTAATTCAGGTTTTGATTTGAGCCGGGTGACAATTTAATTAGGGGAGTCATTTTAAGAATTTTATTAGGCATTAAGGTCTTAGGGTCATCTAGGTTGTCTCATCATCATCATCATCCATGCGACGTGCCCTTCAGGACGCACTACGTGCTCCAAGGGTGCCACTCGCCTTGTTTGCTTCCATTGTGCGACGTGCCCTTCAGGATGCACCAGGTGCTCCAAGGGTGCCACTCGCTGATTTGCATTTCTTTCCGCGACGTGCCCTAACTTTTGGCGCTTCATCTCCTAGGGTTAGGTTTTTGGACGTCTAGGGTTTTTGGCATTCTTGTTTATTGTAGAAATCCCTTTAGAGCCTCATTGTAATCATCTTCGTGAGAATGAGAGTAGCTGTCACATCTCTTCTTAGAGATAAGCTGCCACCATTCTAGCAAGTCTTTCACTCTGTATTTTTACAGTCTATATACATTTCTTTCATTATTAGAAATTTTGTATTACTCTATATTTGTGTTTATGGTTGCATCTCTGATACATTTCTATTACATTATTGAATATCTCTGATATCTATGTGCATTTATTTGTTATATATCCACTCTCATTTTGTGCCGAAAATAATCTATATCAGGCGTAGAAGAGACAATGATGTTGGGATAGGCCTACAACACTGAGATTAATTAACATAGATATAAAGAAGATAAAAACATCACACAACACACATAAACAGAGGGGGAGAAAATACACTTTATTGCTCATCCAATAATGGAGAAATTAATACACAACTCTTATGGAGCACTTCACGAGATTCCACATTTAAACAAGAAATATATGAATCATTTCCAGATATACAAATAGACAAACGCTTCAAAAACCTCTAGCAAAACGAATTTAACTACAAGGTCTGTGTTGTCACCACCCAAAAATATCCACCTTGGAAAATGTTTTCCTAATACCTTTCCCAACGAATTACTTATCACGTTACATGCAAGCCAAGAGAAGTCAAACAACACTGCAACTTCTCTAACAATAATGGTTATGTGAACATGTCTACACAATTTTATCTAGTATAGAACACTCCACCTCTTTTTAATCAAAATACCATAGGCTAAATCGGTACAACCACTCTAGGTGATACTTGTGCTTCTAAGATACTGAAGCATCCATTTCCATGCTCTCTGCATGGTTTTTCAATGTGTTAACTGCCAACACCAACCTCATGTGAAATACTTGAAAATTACATGACATATAACTAGCATGATGTCACCCTTGCTTGTCCAGGTTGATATTCAATCTTGCGACCTTATTCCTAGACTTGACAAGGTGCATAAACACTTGAATTTGCATAGCATTCTATGAGAGCATACATATTAAACACCATGATGTAGTCAACATCCTATTATAATAAAATGGGTGTCTCCAACTGTTGGTTTCTTGGGACGAGGAACCTCAATATTTTAATATGTAAAGCCATGATGCCTCCTTCTTCTTCCTCACTACATGACCAAATGATAGTACCCAACCTAGAAAACACTTCCAAAAGCTAAATCATGGGATTCATTCTAGCAATGGTAGTTTTGCAGGGATTTATATTGATAGATGTTAATCTTCTTTTTCTATGTAAATTCCCCCTACACTTAAATTATCACTTTTGAAAGTGGGTTTTCTTGATCCTAAAAAGGTATTGGCTAAGGATGGATTGACTCCACTCAGATCCACCTCTTGTTGTCATGGCCAATATATATGCAACCAATTTACAACTCAAATTTAGGCCTAGAAGTTGGTCGCATGTTATATTCTCACACGATGCAACATGAAAACCATGTGCTTCAAATATTTCCATTGGAAAAGAGCGCTCCATTCTCCCTCTTTCCCAACTCCATGATGCTCTTCTATAGCATAGAAAATTACAGATCACACTTCTACCACTCAATAAAATATTTCTTCTAAAGGTCGAACATGTTAGAGTTAATACTTACTTTACTAGAGTTGGTTTGGCTTTACTAGATCTAGTTGGTTGTCAGAAGATCTTCTCCAACTATAAGATCTTATTTATGTTTGTTTGGTTGAGATATTCCCTCATGAGTTTATTATGTTTTTGAGGGAAAATGTCTTGTATAAATATGTTCTTGATTGATTAATAAAATATATAACTTTATTGTTTGCATAATGGATGCTCTCACAATTTTTGAGTTGGTATCTAAGTTGCTTCCAACTTAACTCCCTCATGGGACGGCTAGGAAAATGTGAGATCCATGATAGTTGAATCCCTGTAAATACATAGGAGAGTGGATTGTTTTTATTTTTATTTTTTTAGTTTGTTTATGTGTGCAGAAAATGTTATAATGGTTGTTGGTGTTTCACAATAAATTTTCCCCTTAGTAATTTTGTAGATTAGTCAAAATAATCATTTTGTTTCCCACTTGTCATTCTAGGTATCGATCTTGAGAAGAGGAGCATTGTCAAACATAGTGGGCATACTTGGAGGAAGTTGGAACATTGATTCCAGGTGGGAGGAGTAACTGCGAAGTCAACGTGCTACTCCAGAAGACTATATAATTTATTTATATAATTGTGTTTTAAGAACGACATTGAAAAGAAGGGAAAAGAGATGTCAAGATGGGTAGGTCACTCCGATTTTTGTGCCTAGTTGTGCTCTCAATCCTATTAAACTTGGTGGCAGCTAAATATGTTGTTGAAAATTTTTTCCCTCATTGTATTTTTGTAAAGACTTGTGCTAAGTATCCATAGGATCACTCTTGAATTCGATATTCACACCAGTAAAATTGTTTTCCTGAGCATTCTTAATACTATTGATACATCATTCTTTGGATTATGGACAAGACCGTCCACTTGCAAGACTCGACCTCTTTGGAAATAAAACATGTGACTAGCATGGAGCCTCTTCCCAAATAATTTCTCCATCTAGGAAATGTGTAAGAGAATAAAACATACATATTTTTATGTTAGTTAATTATTGAAAATGTATATTAGCATTATTTTTGTTTGTGAAATGAATTATGAAGAGCCATTCATAGAACAAGGTAACATAATTTAAGTTGGTGGTTCTTGACATACTTTGGTTCCATGTAAGAACATGTTCAATGGTTTGGTTATGTCTACAGTCTGTTACGAGCTTTTGGTTCTTGGCCTATTCAGTAACCCAAGAATAACAACCACTGGTTATATGTATAGTTTGGGTTTGTGAGTTTGTAATAGGTCACTTTGTCTGATTGATTGCTGATACATTCAGTATATAGACAACTTTGGTAGATAATTGATGAATACAATGATAGACCACGTACTTTGACAGATGGAAGTATGTCAATAGAGTGATTCAGTATCTAGATTATTTTTTAGGGTATGTCAAGAATTAGTGGTTCTACAAATACATCATTGATGGTCATAAGAAATTGTATCTTAAATGAATCAAGTGGTAGCTCAAATTTGATGGTTGAGAAAGAGTGTAGTCTATGATATTTCAGAGTGGGTAGAAATGTTGATGAAGACTAGACCAGACATAGATCAAAGTTCAAAAATATTTTTATGTGATTTCAATTTTTTTATTTGTGATGTAAGCATTAAGGTAGGGTGTTTGAGTTAATGTTTTCTTTAGTTGAATTGGTTTGAGTTCACTAGATCTATTTTTTTATGAAAATACCTTCTCCAACTATTAGATCCTATTTATGTGTGTGTTCTTGAGAGATTCCATGATGGGTTTTTTATGTCGTTGAGGGAAAACGTCATGTATAAATATGTGCTTTATTGATTAATAAAATATATAGTTTTATTGTGTGCATAATGGCTACTCTCACAATTTGTAAGTGAACAAATCCTACAGGTTCAAACTCCATGACCCACCCTCAGTTTAGACTCCATGACCACTCCTTTTCTATATAGTTCTTCCAACATAATCTATTTCTCCTCTACACCCTACCATATCTACCCACCCTGAGACTCGAAGCATAAAATGTCACCCCTCATCATAAGAGGCCGCATTATGTCATGCCCATGTTCGTTCCATGAACAATTTCTCATGGTTTAGTGATCCCCCATTCTCCACACAACGATTCGATAAATACCCAGGGCATTGAGGGAAATGTTGATCTTTGATACCACTTGTGTAGATTGTCTTGCAAACACCAATATTAATGAATAGAGATATAAATATGATATACAAATCACACAACACATAATACCATCGGGGGAATGATATACTTTATTTCTCAATCAATAATAGAGAAATGAATACACAAGTGTCATGAAACACCTCATGAGCTTCCATATTTAAACAAAAATATCTCAAACATTTCTAGGCATAAAAAAAGTGAGTGTGTTATAGCCCTAAAATTCCCTACTCATGTATACATGGCCTTGGCCATCTTACTTGCATATTTTTCCAGAGCACCAGTGAGAAGCTCTTCTTAAAAAACATTTTTTAGAAGATGTACACGCCCTGCAGCATTACAACCCATGTACATACTCTTGTTTCACCACTACAGCTTGGGTACATATGCTTTCTACACCATTACATTCCACGTATTCTTGCAAAAGTTGCAAAAATTAAAAATTTGCAAGCAATTTGTTGAAACTCATGGGCTATTGGAAGTTTCCCAACTAATCCACCTACTATATCTCATCACCCAACCGAATAACCATCCATTTTTCATATAAAAGGAGGTTTTTGGGTCTCATTTCACATCCAGGCATAAGAATAGTGAAACTCTGCCCAATTTCACTCCCCCTCCTTGCCCAATATTTTGTTACCTTTTATGAGATATTGCCTCAGCATTCCCTTGTCAATCCCTTCTTCCTCCATTCGATCAATCCCCTTCCTTGAGGTGAGACGAAGATTGAGAGAATAAGTCCATTCAAGGTGCACTTGGAGAATGGTAAAGAGGATCCTGAACTAGGTTCTTGGAATGGTGGTCGACACTGATTGTAATTTTTAATATTTGTATGATGAATAAAAGAATCACATTTTCCTATCCCAAATGATGATGTTTTGTGTATTTTCATTGATTTATACTTAGCATTTAATATCTAACCCTAACTCATGAATAGAATATCATGCTTGTAGTCCTTGTTTTCCTATGTTTGGATGCAGGGTAGTCTTGGGAGGAGACATGCATTCAGTGGAACTACCAATCTTGAGGATATCATCACTAGACGTGGGATCAAAGGTCTAGTTACCTGATATCTTCTCTTATTTCTTTCTTTTCATTTGTTTTGGTATGTTTGGGGTTGAGTAAAATAGATTGAATTTTAGATGTTCATTCGCTCTATCTACATATTAAACCCCGGTGTAGTTAAAGGGGGGCGTTTCCCACTAGCAAATCTGGAGACCATACTAGTGAATCTCTCTAGGGGTTTTTAGGGGTTTTTGGGTTGTTTGATTGGTTTGTTTTCCTTTCAAGTTTATTTCAAGTTTGTTGAGTCTATCAAGGGGTTTTGGTCACCTTCAAGGTCCATACCAGTTGTCCCTGCCCCTTAAGACTGCTTGGTCTTTTTTTTTTTTTTGAAAATACACAGAGGTGTATGCGCCTTGCCTTGGGTCAGCCTGCGTATGTATGCTTTCTGCAAAGTAAACATATTGCGTACATACACAGGTTGTTGTTACAATACCCCGTGTCTCTGTTTCGTGTTTTTTTTTGAAAAAGGAGTTTACCTCTTTATTGATTGAAGTTCATAATTCTCAGGGCTTTCTTGATTTAGTCCAGAGTCTATGTTTCTAGCCATAACCTGGGTATAGCTTCCAGTTTTCGTATTTCCTTAGTCTTATTGTGTTTACTGTAGAAGGTTTTAAGCAAGTTGTTGAGTCTTAGATATACCTTTTTGGTTTCTTGATTGAATCCCTATGATATGCAATGGGATGAAGGTATATTCTAGTCTTGTTTTAGTTTTCTTTTTACCCTTTTTACTTTCTTTGAAAAAATAAAAAGATTTACTTCAATTATTCTCTTTAAAGCAATTCAAAAAAAAAGAATTTCATTTTCTTGCATTTTAGTTTGCTAAAGTAGTTAAAAGTTGTTATTTGAAAAAAGGAAACAGAGTCTTTATTTTCAAGTTCTTCTTGATTTCTTGAAACATAAGTAGCTTGTATTCAAGTGAAAGATATTTTTAGGTTTTCTTTACAAGATCTTGAAATGTTAGTTAAGAAAAGTCAAGTTTACAAAGAGTTAGTTACAATCTTTACTTTTAAATTCGAAGTAATTTTGCTTTCAAGTGCTTTACTTTTATCCTCCTTTTTGTCTCTTTATAAAACCATTAGATTTACCCCCATATCTTATGAGTAAATCAATCCTTTAAAAATAACTCTTAATTTAAAATACACTAGACTTTTCTGTTTGTAGGGTTAACAAACTAGTTTAGGGTTTTATGGCCTTGAACTAGGCTGGAGAGGAAACTCTTCAAGGTCGTTAAATCAAACATTGGAGTCTGAGTTATGGAGTGCTTAAGCCTAGTGTCGTAAAATTTATTCAGAACCCCCCTCTAACACATGGGATAAACACAAGGTCACATGAGGAAAGGAAATGGAGATAACCCCTCCAAAGATGGACTGAACGTAGTGGGGAACATATATTAAGGGTATGTCTTGGGAATAATATCGATTGCATTTTCCTACATATCTTTGTGGGCCTTGAATCCATTCAATATATTTTGTTGTATTCTGCACCATTTACTTTTGATACCCTTGATAGGATTCAGACTTGTTATCCTTCTCATTACGATCTTCCCGACTATCGAATGTACCCTCCTGATGATTGATTGGATGTTGGAAACCTAGTTTCCCATTTTCTAGAGACTTACACGGGTGACTATGGGGGTATACCCTAGTACCTAGGGTAGAGGTCAGATCACGCTTCACATAGTGTACATGGAGGGTGATTTCGTGTTTGAGTTTCATTTGCACTGGTTAATTTCTCTAGTGACAATTGGTGTAATTTTTCTTCCTACTAGATAGTCGACTGCTTGATTTGTCCTTAGGAAACCTTTAGTGTGTGCTTGGTGTTCAAATGATAGTTAAGACTTACTATGTCAGTTAATCATTTAACAAGGTGGAAGGTCAACAACTCTATCGGTCACAAAGGCTTCAGGTCCTATCACCGGTTACATTGAAACCACCTCTGCCAACGTTACGACAAAGAATTGACTAAGAATGTTCATTCAAAGCGGTCGGGCCACAGGAAACTGTGCATGAGCCTACTCCGCGAGGAGACTATTTGACTCCGGAGGAACCTACCATTTATGAACTGGAGGTAGAGGCTCTTAGGCCAGCTAAACCTCTGAATACTGACTTGTCAACATTGATCTTGATTCACATTGTCTTTCCTGGGGTGACACCTTTTGACCACTAGCTAGTCCTACAAGTAGCAATGGAAGTGAATGTTTCTAATTTTTCAGGGAGTCCTCATAATCCCATTATAGATACTACTGTAGGGGGAATCCTACCGCCTTTCCCACCTTTGCTATTCAATACCATAATGGTATTGACTCCCTCAACTTTGGGTAGTGGTCCGATACCGTTATCGACTTTGAACACTACTCTTTTTAGTCATAGTGTGATGGGCCCTCCCTTCTCATATGGGATGCTCAACTTTTATTCAAAATCGGTTCTTACGTACTCTACCTTACATACCATGGGTCTGGGAGAAGGGATATCCAAAAATCCCATGCAAGGGTCCCCTGGGGGTGTTTCTATCCCTTTTAATGTTATCCATTATGGTGGGGGTCATATACCTCCTTCATCCCCTTCGCTCAGTGGAGATTTTCAACAACCAATCAGGCCAAATGATAATTATATCTTGTTTGATGGAGGAACTTTAGGACCTTCGTCTTGTATAATGTCGATGGGATCTATGTCATTTTCTTTGTTCAACGCATTTGGGAACAACGCTTTTTCTTTGGATGCTGTCTCGAGTGGGGGCCACCCCCATTTTGGTCAACAAAACTCAGTGCAGGGTACTATTCCTTCACAGGGAGCGACGACTGGAGTTTTCTCCACATAGGGTCTTTGGAATCCCTAGCAGGGATCAGTTCCATTGCAAGTGATGCCAGTAGGGTGAAGCCCATTCCATGCTCAATGGAACCTTGAATTGGGCTTTGTTCATATGCTTATCAAGTTGGCTGGGGGCATCCTCTTCCAAGGTCCTTGGAACACTATGCAGGGAGAAATCCTTGCACAAGATATGTCATCCAATTACGAGATTTAGCCGATGATACCCCAACATACATAGTTACCCTATGCTAGTCAAGGCCACTGTTTTTACAAAAACCCTGTCTACCAGTCCAACATTTCCTAGCAACCTGGTGCCAGTCAAACTCTAGGACCCTCTTTTCCTGTAAATAGTTCACAAACAAAACTACCATTTTTGGAAACACTACATCTTCCATAATTTTCGAGATTATTGAATGAACCAATTTGTCATGATCCATGCTGGGGCCCCATTCTGACTAAGTTTCCCTTAGATATTATGAAATTTGAAGGAAATCCTGGTGAGGATCCAGGTGGCCATGTGACAAATTTCCATTTATGGTGCTCATAAAACTCACTAAGATACGACTTTGTCTAGTTGCACCTTTTTCAACTCACTCTTATAGGGGGTGCTACAAAATGGTATATTGAGCTTGACCACTCAAGGTATTCTTACTTCAACAGCTTGGAAATGGTCTTCTTGAACCATTTCTATTTACCCATGAGATACGATTCCAACACGGAATTGTTGGCCAACTTTGAGCAAACCAAGGCCGATCACATCTCTGATCATATCTAAGAGTTGAGATGTCAAAAGAGATTAATTAAGGTCTAGGTCCCTCCTGCTTTCTTGCTTGAGTGGTTCCTAAATTCTTTGGTACCCTGCCTATCCAAGGATGTAGCAAATTTCGAAGTGTTTTCAGAAGAGGAGGCGATTATGAGAGTGAAACAACTTGAACTAATCTACTCTCAATCTGACATTCTCTATGAGATTTTTCCATATGCGTCGTGGTTTATTCTCGATAAGGCCGAGAAAAATTTTGGACCCCATGCCGATGGAATTTTGGGCTCAACAAAAAACAATTCCACGAACCTGTTGTTGAATCAGTTGCAACAATTGTCGATACAGTAGACTGTGGCCAACCAAACTTCTAGTTCGTTTATTCCCCCTACACAGACGTCAGACGTACATAGTGTCCAGTCGATGGACCCTAAGGCCAACCAACAACCTGAGGGAAAGAATAAACAATGAAATAAGAAGGTTAAATGGGATAAAAGGCTACCAATAATGCTCGTAGGGGAAAACCAAAGAAGAATAAGTCAAAATACCTATGTAATATTTGCACGGAAGACCACTCGACTCATATGTTCCCCTGAGTTGCAGAAGCCCAAAAGCTATTGGCGCAATAACAACCTGTTGTACTGAAGAATGTTTTTCCACAAGGGAGAAACATGGCTCAGGCTTGAACATCCTCAATCATGACAAGGGGTAGTCAGGGACCCCCCACGCCTACAATAGCAACCCGACCGCAAATATTTACATGATGAATGCCAAAGATAATATAGCGACTAGGGCTTGAGATTATGGAATGCCAAAAATCTGTCGAGAAGGGAAAAGAAGCCACAAACCCACTTACTCCTCTCTATATTGATAAGGCATCGGGAGAAACCATGAATCATATCCATAATGGTGTGTTTAAGAAGGATTCTCATAATCCAAATGCAAGGACCACCTATAACTACTCCATTATTCCCCTCGTAGAGAAAATCTCTATTTTCAGCCTTGGGATCAAAAGAGACTTGTAACCCAGGAGTGATTGTATTCGATCCAACCGACTTGAGGCGTTGTCTTCCTCACCACACTGTGTTTTAGATAGTAGTGTCTTACACCATGAAATATTTTACTCGTTAGCATTTTTCGTACAGTGGTTGATGAGGATTCCTTGACTTGCATGATGTCATTGGCATGTTGGAAGGCCATTCTCCAGCCTAGGGTTTCTATGTCACCTATGTTTCTTACAACATTTGACGGTCGGTCATTTACACCAAATGGAATCATTCCTTCTTTCCTCGTGCAGTTGGGAGGAAAAAACATGTGTGTCGAAGTTGAAGTGGTTGATGCACCTCTCGACTATAGCCTATTGTTAGGAAGGAGTTGGAATTATGTGATGCATGCAGTGGTTTTTACGGTTTGTTGGGTCTTGTCTTTTCCACATGAGGGTTGAATTGTGACCATTGACCAATTATATTTCTCCCATACCGACCCTTTGTCAAGATATTATGCGGTCCTAATGATTGATAGTCCACAACCCTGCGCTATCAACTTAGGTGTTTGTTTGTTTTCATTGTTGATGAGAACTTTTGATTACTTGTCTCTTTTTCATGATGTCCAACTTATATCGGTTGTTCCTGACCAGCCTAGGGCTGCAACTCTACAAGTGTCATCATTTCAAATCAGATACTTTAAAAATCTATGGACTTTACCTTCCCCATAGGCCTCGATGGAAGGGACATGGCATCCTGGCATGGCCATGCCCTTGTCCATGGCTGACATTGTGTACAACATCGTCCAACAAACTTTGGCCAACCCCGGTTTGACTCCCCCACAAGAGATAGATCCATTTATCGAGTCTATTTGGGCTCAAGGTTCCCTTGCCACTCAAGATCCTTTAGACTTTGTATTTCCCTCTGACGAGGCAATGATTGATCCTGATACACCTTAGGATGATCTACATCATAGATCTTATTTCCTTTCCGAGTTAAGGAGAATAGAGGCAGGAGAATTTGTGTTGACTTTGAATGGAGATAATCCTTGTCCTATCGATCCTCTAACTACACACATAGTTTATGTCGAGGGTAACATGGAAAACATTGATACAATGTTTCGAATAGATATCTCCAGAAACCCTAGCATTGTGGAGAATGTTTTCATCAGAGTGGACTGCTCCCCTGAAAAGATTCAAACTTACACTAAGTTATTGAAGGAATTTTGCGACATTTTTTCTTTTCCTTATGAGGAACTTCCAGACATTGACCCACAAATTTTCAAGCATGAAAATACGACTTATCTTGATTCCAAGTCGGTCTAACAGAAGCTTCATCTGGTAAATCCTCGAAAAAAGACATTAATTCAGGTAGAAGTAGAAAAACTGCTCAAAGTCGGTTTTATCTACCCTGTATAATTGATAGAATGGGTGTCAAACTCGGTTGTGGTTAACATGAAAAAAGGCATGATTTGCGTGTATATGGAATTCCATGATTTGAATAAGGCCTGCTCGAAAGATAATTTTCCCACACCATTCATTGATCAGATTTTCGATGAATGTGTAGGATGCGATTTCTTTTAGTTCATGGATGGTTTCTCGGAATACAATCAAATCCAAATCAAACCCGATGACCGACATAAAACAAATTTTATTTTTCCGCGGGGGACATTCGTGTATCGTAAGATGCGTTTTTCACGGAAAAATCATGGAGCCACCTTTCAGTGGGCCATGTCCTTTTATTTTCACGACCTTAGACACATAGTCAAAGCATATCTTGATGATCTAGCATCATTCTCTCGCAAGAGATCTGATCATCTTTCTCATATTTGACTAATATTTTAATGATGTCGCTACCATTGGATTCTCTTGAATCCTAACAAGTTCATTTTCTACGTGATGTCAGTTCGTCTCTTAGGTTTTATTATTTCGACAATAGGTATCATGGTTGATCCTCTCAAGGTTGAGGCGATAGTTCATTTGCCTCCACCATGCATGATACCTCAACTTTAGATCTTACAAGGGAAAGTGAATTTTCTTCGTCATTTTTTCGTGAATTACGCCGAGATCACTAAAGGGTTTATGTGTCTCTTAAAACAATGGGTCCCATTATGTTGGGATGAAGATTCTCATCTCTCCTTTGAAGCATTGAAACATTCTTTGAGGTTTGCCCCTCTGTTCCAGCCTCCTGATTATAACTGAGACTTCTTGTTGTATTTGGTTGTTGCAGAGTTGACCATTGACATGGTGTTGGTTCAATAATATGATCTACTCAAAGATCATGTTATATATTACCTTAGTCGAGGCTTGGTAGGGCCATCACTTGACTATTCTCATGTTGAGAGGCTTTCCTTGGTAGTAGTTCATGTTTTCCAATGATTTTGTAACTACATTTTTCTTCACAAGACCACTGTCATTACCGTCGTGAACCCTTTCCAATATGTGTTAACATGATGGATCATTGGCGAAAATATTAGTAGATGGATAGTCATCTTACAGGAGTTTGACTTGGATTTTGCTTCTGCAAAATCCAAAAATTCATTGGTATTTTCCGAACTTATTTAAGAACTCTGAGTCAATTCTAGTGATATCACGCTCAAAGAATCACCTATCAAGGGATATATTTTTCTAATTTCATCTTCGGACCCCTGGTATGGAGATATATTGGTCTATCTCATGACTTTGAAGTGCCCCTCTTTTGTGATCTATGATGAGCCTTCATGAATTCGACATTGTTGAGGAAAAGATATGAAATGATCTTACTCAAACGTTTTTGGATCCTGCATTGCTAAAGGAAGATCGACAGGAATATCATGCTATGTTTATAGCCATCAAAATTTAGATACTAATTCTTGAGTATTGTTTACAAGTGCTTAGGCTATTTTTTTATAGATAAAAGCTTGCTGAAAAAATCATTATTTATGTAATTTTCTGAACATATCAGATGTTTAAATAAATATAGAGACAAAAGTAAAGAAACCAATTCAATAATCAAAACATATGTGACATAAAGAAATCCTTTATTTCATTCCAATTCATCAAAGAATCATTCTCTTTATAAAATTTCATGAGGAATTTTTGGACCAAAGTCAAACTTAGACGTCCCCAATGAAACATACAAAAGGACTTCTGACAGAAAATAAAAAATTGAACTTTAAAATTTGGGTCAACTTGGCACATATTTCTTCCCACTCGACTTTGCACAATATCCTTTGTCAGTCATGAACTCTAATTCACAAACAGACAAGTCTACACAGACAATCAAAGATAGATCAACAACTATGAAAAACAAGCGTCTGAATGATGTAATTCAATCCTGAATCTTGTTGTCTACAATAGGACCCTACTATCATAAAAAAGAATTAGGCTTACCTCTCTTGTTGTCTACAATGAAAACTGAATTATCTCAACAAAAACTCAAAGAGAAAACATTAGTATGTTTCTCCTTCTACTCTCCTATCATTCCTCCCTTTCTTTTTTCCTTTAAGCAATTAGAATTGGAAGAAGTAGTAGAACTACTTATTTATTTAAGTTAACTAAAAATCAGCCAAGTTTTTTAGTTAAGGGGGAAAAGTAAAAAATCATAATAAGGGTTTTAAAATAAATAATAACTAGTAGGTGGGACCCCTTGTGACTCCCTTTAGCTTTTAAAAATCATAACAGAACTATTTAATTAAACAAAACATCCCTCCTTGTGACTCCCATCATCACATTCATATTTGACAATTTATCTCAATGATAATTGAAATTATTTTCAAAATATATTACCCGTATATCCAAAAATAATTTGTTGTCCAAAATTTTAGAAGTCAACTGTTCTCATCAATCAATAAATAAAACAAACTTAAAATCCATATTTCCCACTCCGGGAGGCAATCTTTCCCTTGTTGTTGTCACCTTTTGATATTTTTGAATTTTCATTAGGCTGCATGGAGCTTTTAGGCCTAATATCGTCGATCACATGAGAGGAATCATCTCTCAAATGCATGTGGGAGGACACATATTTATTAAAGTCATTTGAGTGTGAGGAAGGGACAACAATGGATTTTCCTTTTTTAGGGGCATGGTGGGCCTCGGTTTTCAACCATTTTCTTGCATGAGAAGATTGAACTGGTGAACGGATAGGGGAAACTTGGACAATTTGATTGATAGGAGGGGGAGAAGGTAAAGATAAGTTAGGCCAACCATGATGTTGTGATACTGTCGGGTGGACAATCTCTTGCCATCTGTCATTTTTGGAAACTTCAGGTTGTAGTGAGACATGAGGAGCCACAGGGATACCAAGGACGTGTGGGGGCTTGGAAGGGAGGCCTTTTGGGCCTAGGTTGGACCACTCCTTGCCAAATCCAGTTAAAAAACCCATCTTGAAATAGCTGGTGTAACTCATGCGAGTCTGCATCAAAGTGTATAGAGAATCGTGGACTTCTAGGGCCCATGTTCCAATTACCTCTCCCTCAGTTACCTCTTCCATGGTTACCTCTATTGAAAAATCTCATTCTTGTATATATAATTGATTATAAAATAGTTTATTTAACAACCATACATGACAAATATTTTAAAATATGAAATCAAATTTGGATCAACACAATATTAGGCTCATGCAATCCAATCCATACAAATTGTTTAATAGTTTTCAATGAGTAGGGCGTGAAAAAAGGTTCTGGGATATGCGAGGGGTTGTATTGAGAGAAAAATGTTAAAATGAGGGGGGAAATATTATGATTACTTCTCACGGACAACAAGCAATTAACTGTAATGTAAACCAAATAATATATCACGGTAATCCATCCCCACGATCTTAAATTGTCACAATACAATGTTTCATTTAATTGTAATTAAATTTTAGGAACAGGGAGTGGATAATGAATATGGGAAGGCAAGGGGATTGTAATGGGAGAAAATTGAAATAATGGTAGGGAAAAGAGCAAATATTGTTCATAAAATCAATTAAGTAATCCATAAAACAATTATGTATTTAATGCAAATGATCCAACACCAACTAAACAATTACTATCATGAATTAAGAAATTACTGTGTTAACACTTGTTCACTGTCCACATTTAAATATTTAAAACCTTTAATTAACATAGTGTCATCATATTCAAAATCAATATGATCTTCAAACATCCTATATAAAGAATTATGTTTTCTCTCATTTCTTCCATTTAGCAAAAATCCAATGAACACAAGTCATTTGTTTCAACTCTATTGAACATCAAAACCTTAGCCATTGTCCATAAATTAATTCCTCAAATCAAACATAGACACAAGCTCTTTTAAAACAGGTTTGAATCCATTCCTTCAACCAATTTAACAATTAAATTGCAATGAAACCATACAACTAAAAACCCTGTGTCAATCTCTAATGGTGCAATAAGACGATACGATGCACGATATCCATAAATCATACATAGTGGACATCCACACCACAATGATCAATACTTCAAATTTCAATAATCCCAATCAGGCAATTAAAACACATAGTAACAACAACCATCATTTCAACTTATACCATGTTGTAGGAAACACACAGACCAACACATAATGCAAAGAAGAATTTATGTGAATGTACATATGCAATGAATCTCGATCAAAACATAAAACAATGTTGAGTTATCAATCCAACTATTACACCACAAGGAGGCAATGAATGTATGCCCATTTCCATTTCTCAAATCAACCAATTAAACCATGTTGAGATATTGATTCAATTTTCATAATAAATAATGCAACGACTATATACCAATAATAAAAACCATTGTCAATGTTATTCCACAAACTCATGGCAGTCACAAAATACCCGACAGGGTGTAACTGGTTCATTTAATCAAAATCGAGCTCTGAATAATCAAGGTTTCACTCGGTGTTACCAACATAGGGAGACTGGAGGTCGACCTTGTTGACAGTAGGTGAGAAACCCTTGAGACAAGCAAGGTGGAGCCACATGCATTATAACTCTTAACTCGTATGATAGGGTGATAGTTTGACCTCAGGTAGGAGAGACTATGAAAAAAGGAGCAAAGGTTCCTAACTGGCTAGTAAACAACACCGAGAACATGCAGGGCATAGCCCTCATGGTTTTCCCCAAAAGTCGAATAATGTTGATATAAATGCAGAGCTCAGGTAATAGAAACCAACCCTAAAGCAAGCCTCTTGGCATAATAGCCACCATAACCAATTGTGAAAATACCAATAACATACGATGGAGGTATTTATTGTGCTTGTATTTGCAATATGTAACCTAACCAATTCTAGAAGGATATTCTAAGTGTGATGGAGAAATCCATTACATGCTCATGTATGGTGAAATATAGAGACTCCACTTGTTCATATCTTTTCAAAATAGAAACAAATGTTAAAGCATTAAATCTAAGAAATGCATGCACTCCAAATACTCTCTTACAGGAAACACAATTTTCCATTTACTGGATTATGAAGGTGAAATATGGATTCTGATCTCATTTCCTGTAACAATTCAATTCAATAATAACTTCCAATAAATCCCTATCTAAATTTTCACACTTCTTCAAACCAATGACATTCATAAAGTAAATCAATGCATCTTGACAATTGTGAAAATTTATTTCATTCCTACATAGGAAACATAGGTTTTTATTTGATGCTTCATTTGATGGCTCATGTAATGGGAAGGACAAACTCTCAAATTGTTTCTATACTGCCAAACTTTACAATAAATTCTAATAGTGAAATCAAAATAAAATAACATGAAATCAAAATAATAAGTACAAGAAATAAAAATATATACTAATAATTTACAATGATCTTACCAAGTTGGATCGGTGGGCTCTTGCCAATTCCAACATGGAAACTTTTATATTAGCATATGCTAAATCCTAAAAGACACTTAGGCTCATTGAATTCAAACTTACATTAATCTTCAACAAATAGGTTTACAAAAAGAGTCTGCTCAGAAATCTAATATGTAGCATAACAATTCCTCTTCTTTCCTTGGAACTATGAGGTATTATTTATATATAAAATCCATAGAGGAATGGATGAAACGAAATCCCCAAACGCAGAAAAAAAATTACAATTTTAGAATAAATCCCAAAAATCTAGGTTTTTCATCAATTTGGGTAGATTCGAGTTATGGATCCACCCATATCTTCTAAAACAATTCAAATTTTGGAAAATTTCATCTCACGTTTCTCAATTTTCTACATTCTAGAAAAAACTCATATCGTATAATTTTTAGATCTGATACCATATGCACGGAAACCAAGGCACACATTGGTAGTTTGAGATTTTTGCTAATTTTTTAAAAAGCATTCCCCTTGAGATGGAATTACACACGTGTGAGCTAAGTGAATTTTGACACACTCGTCTGCATATAAACCTCTTTTTGGACAAAACCCATGTCCCCGATTTCCTCTAGAAGCATTCCAAAATTTTGAATTATATCTGGTATCGGACAAGCACAAAAATAGGTATCGGATGAGCACAACATTGTACCGGATGAGAAAAAAATTTGTACCGGATGAGTTGAGTACTATATGAACACTAAAACAGGTACCATATGAGTATGGTTTGTTGTCATAAGGTTTGCTTAGATCATTCAAAGTAATTAGAGAGATTTAAACATCGAATATTCAATCCAGATCATTAATAAATGATTATAAATCATGATTAAACATAAGTTACCTTGTATTTACAAAATAATTGCTAAAGGACATGTATGTTGAGGAAAATAGGTAGAGAGTGCATATGTATTAGAAAAAATTGGTCAAGATATGGGAAAAAATAAGGAAATTGGAGGTGACAAAAAGGAGGCTCAACATTTCCCCCATGCCTTATCCATTGCATGTCCTCATGCAACCATGATCTTCAAAATTTCAAAATTGATGGTACTCCTCACTTGATCAAGAATTCCCTGAAGTTCCACCCTTCTTCAACTCCTTAAGTTCTATTTTAA
>JZKD02S1975912.1:49640-63372 GCA_000966675.3 Picea glauca
CCTATATAGGAATATCGTAAGGATTGTATATAGAACAACATTTCCAAACAAGTATTGTTACAAGGGTTTAAATATTTAAATAAGAAAAGAATACTTATTATAAGGGATTGTGCATGGTAAGTTGGAAGTAATCCTTCATTGGATATGAAGTGGAGGGTACTAAGACTTGGTTAAAGGTAGAATCCATGTTAGGATAGAATTAGTATAGACTTGTGGAAACAACCAGATTACAATTCTTTGATGGATAGTTTTAAAATCTAGTCTGTTAGGACAAATTGTTGTGACAGGTACCGAATTATTTTAATAGGCATGACTTCACGAGAAAGTTAACTACCTTGTTATTAGTCGCTTGTAACTATGAATATGTATACTTTGTATTCTGATAGCGACGATTACAGTTTTAATACAATTAAGTATAGCAGAGTAACGAAGTATTAATGCACCTATAAAAAAAAATTATTTGGTAAATTTGGGGTACATTACATATGGTATCATAGAAATGGTTACAACACTTGGACCTCAAATCAGGGCCAAAATTTTTGTTTAGTACATATTTTTTTGTATAATGAAAAAAATAACAAAAACGCTTACTGTTACAGACATAAAAATTTTATTTTTATTGTGATAATGGAAACACAGAATGAAGAGGACATCATACTTGAAGAGTATCCCGAGAAAGGACCTCTTAAAGAAAAAATGTAGAACAACGAAGGAAGTTCAGCTGCGTAGGTTCTAGAAACAATGAGGAACCTTATCATGGAAGTGCAAGTTTTCAAGTTAGATAATGAGAAACTGAAAAAGGTACACGAAGACCAAAAGGAAATAAATGAAGTAATGTTGTGTAGCATAGTAACAAAGAAGAGCCCAAAAGACAATGACAAGGAAGAAGAGGTCAACAAAAGAGCCTCCAAAAATTCTGGTCCTAAAACAAAAAACAAGAGTAGTTCTTCCTAAGGTACACCAACAACAGAAAATAAGACATGTGCGGGAAGAAAGAGGAAACAGGTGGATACCTGGAGGGTGAATTTAATAAAATCAAACCATCCACCTTTGACGAAGAATCCAGGACAGGGGAGGAGGCTGAAGCATGGTTACTGGACATAAAAAAGTATTTCAAGATTTACAATTATTCTAGCAACATGAAGGTCAGAATGGTCATTTATAACCTAAAAGGAAAGGTGAGTATATGGTGGAAGTACCTGAAGGAAAAACAGATGGAGTGGTCAGATTTCAAGAAATACTTTAAGAAACAATATTTATTGAAAATATATTATGATATAAAGACAAAATAATTTTATTAGTTAAGACTCAGTCAAATGACTATGGATGACCTAATAAACAAATTCCTTGAGTTATTAAGGTTTGTGCCTTATATCAAGGAAGACAAAGTAAAAATCCAACAATTCCTAAGATTCTTACCACAGTCCTATAAGGACAGAATTGAATTCGACAACCCCAAAAAATTGAGTGAATTTTTTAGAAAGGCCCAGATGTGTTATGACCAATACAAACAATGGTCTAAAATTTCCAAGTCTTGGAAATATAAGAAACAAGAAAGAATGAATCAACGTAAGAAGGCCTTCCAACCAACGCCTTTTCGGAATGCATCAAGGAATTTTCCAAGAAAATATTTTCAGTCCAATAATCACAACAACCAAGGGGGGAGGGAGACCAGTTAATCTAGGAACCAAGAAGTTTGGAGAAAGCCCCAAGGAATTGTTAAAATGATGGGAGTGAAGGAAACACAGATGGAGTGGTCGGATTTCAAGAAATACTTTAAGAAACAATATTCATTAGAAATTTATTATGAGAGAAAGACCAAAGAATTTTATGAGTTAAGACTCGGTTGAATGACTATGGATGACCTGATAAAAAAATTCCTTGAAATATTAAGGTTTGTGCCTTATATCAGGGTAGACAAAGTAAAAATCCAGTGGTTCCTAAGTTTCTTACCACAGTCCTATAAGGACAAAATTGAATTCAACAACCCCAAAACCTTGATTGAAGTTTTTAGAAAGTCTCAGATGTGTTATGATCAATACAAAAAATGATATGAAGTTCCCAAGTCTTGGAATTATAAGAAACAAGACAGAATGAATCAACGGAAGAAGGGCTTCCAACCAACCCCTTTCCAGAACGCGTCAATGAATTTTTCAAGAAAATATTTTCAGTCCAATAATCACAAGAACCAAGGCGGAGGGGAAGCAGTTAATATAGGAACCAATAAGTTTGGAGATAGACCGAAGGAACTATTCAAATGATGGGAGTGTGGAGAACCTCACTTAAGGAGGAACTTTCCATGTTTAACTTATGCAGCAAGGATGACAGTTCACAACCTACAAGAGGCCTCTACAATGGGATATTTGGGAAGAAGTGTACATAGGATCAATTTAGTTGTGGATGGCTGACAAGCTGATCACCAATCCACTATAGTGGAGGTTGAAGGTAAAGTCAATAATAATCATATTTCTATTTTAATTGATCTGGGAGCTACTCTGAGTTATGTTACTCCTAGTGTAGTTGATTCAAACAAGATTAAGAAAGTAAAGAATACTAAATCCTGGTTAGTACAGCTAGAAACATGGACAAAAAGGAAGGTAAGAGATTTCATTTCTGATTGCGAACTCAATTTAAATGGTCAAAACACAAATTTAAATACGAATATTCTATCGTTACGGTCTTACGATATAATTATTAGTATGGACTGGTTAGAGAAGCATAAAGCAATCTTGGATTGTTATGAAAAATCACTTACTTACAGAGATGAAAACAACATTTTTAGGACAATACAAGGCATCAAAAAACCAATCTCAGTTAGGAAGATTTTAACAATGCAGTTTAAGAAGTGCTTGAATAAAGGTTGTCAAATTTATGTTATTCAAGTGACAAATCTGTTGGAAAAAGAAAATAAACCCAACCTAGACGATTTTACCGTCTTACATGATTTTAGAGATTTATTTGTAGACGAAATACCATAACTTCCCCCAAGAAGAGATATAGACTTCTCTATCGATTTGTTTCTTGGATCAACCCCTATATCTAAGGCACCCTACCGTATGAGTTTACCCGAATTAACAGAGCTAAAAATTCAACTACAAGAACTGTTGGATAAATAATACATCAGACCAAGTGTCTCACCGTGGGGAGCACCAGTCATTTTTGTTAAAAATAAAGACAAAACTCTAATATTATGCATTGATTATAGACAGTTAAATAAAATGACTGTTAAGAATAAATACCCTCTACCCAGAATCAATGATCTATTTGACCAAGTGGGAGGGGAAAATATTTTTTCTAAGTTGGATTTAAGATCTAGTTATCACTAGGTCAGAATAAAGGATGAAGACATAAGTAAAAAAATGTTCAGAATGAGATATGGACATTATGAATTTGTTGTTATACCATTTGGTCTCACTAACACACCAACAATGTTTATGTGTTTAATGAATAACATATTTAGTCAGTACCTGGATAAGTTTGTTTTGGTATTTATCGACGAAATTTTAGTGTATTCGAAAATGGAATAAGAACATGAAGAACATCTAAGGATAGTATTGGAAGCATTAAGAAAACACAAGTTGTATGCAAAATTTGACAAATGTGACTTTTACCAAAAGAAAATACAGTACCTATGACATGTAATATCTGAAGAGGGTATTGCACTTGACCCAGAGAATATAAGAGCCATCATGGAATGGCCTATCCCTAAGTATGTAGCAGACATCCGATCGTTCATGGGAATCATCGGATACCACCACTTATTTATAGAGGGATTCTCTAAGATTTCATACCCTATCAAATCCCTACAGAAAAAGGGAACCAAGTTTATTTGGTCGCAGAAATGTCAGGACAATTTTAATAAGTTAAAAGAACTGTTAACAATTGCACCTATTTTAAGGGTAGAAAACCTGGATAAATACTTTACAGTCTACGTGGATGCGAGGAAAGAAGGTTTGGGAGGTGTCCTAACTCAAGAAGGGAACGTTATTTGTTACGAGTCATGAAAACTAAAAAAGCATGAATGAAAATACATCACTCATGACTTGGAATTAGTAGTTGTAATCCATGCATTAAAAATGTGGCAACACTATATAATGGGCAAAAATTTTTTGTTGCTAACTAATAACAGTGGTGTGAAATTCTTGTTTAGTCAACCAGATCTTAACCCAAGGCAAGAAATATGGTTGACCTTCTTGAGCGAATTCATTTTCAAGGTAAGACACATCAAGGGTAAGGAAAAAAAAGTGCAAGTTGCCTTAAGTAGAAGAATTCATGGGTTGTTTGAGATAACTATTAGCAAGGTAGAAAGCGACATTGAGAAAAGGATAAAATTTGCAAGTGATAATGATGAAAAATACATCAAAACAGTGGAAGATATACAAAATAATGCATAAAATTTAGATAGAACAGATTTGAGTTTGGACAGAAATAGATTACTAAGATTAAAAAACAGGCTATACATACCAGATTCTGTTGAATTAAATATAAAAATTTTGGATGAAGTACACAAGAAGCCATATTCTGGTCATCCATGATACCAGAAAATGGTAACATCATTGAGGAAGTTGTTTTATCGGCCTAACATGAAAGGTGAGACAAAAATATACTTATCTAAGTGTCTATATTGTCAGTGGGTAAAGGTTGAACACCAGCACCCAACCGGCTTGTTAGAACCTCTACCTGTACCGGAATGGGAGTGGGAGACTATCTCACTGGGTTGTATCAAAGGTTTGCCTAAAACTCAAAAACAAAATGATTCAATTATGGTAGTAATTGATAAACTTAGAAATTTTTCAAATTTTGTTCTTGTGAAATCTACTTATAAAGATATTAACATCACTGAAATATTTATGAAGGAAATTTTTAGACTGCATGGTATTCCTAAAATGGTGATTTCAGATAGAGATGTCAAATTTACATTTAGGTTTTGGAAAGAATTGTTTGTAGGGTTGAATACTAACTTGAGTTTCAGCACAAGCTATCATCCACAAATGGATGGGCAAACTGAACAAACAAACCAAATTGTGGAAGATATTCTACGAATGTATGTAAGGAAGAAACCAACTAAGTGGGAGGAATACCTGCACTTGGTGGAATTTGCGTACAATAATGGTTATCAGACATCAGCTAAGATGATCCCCTTTGAAGTATTATATGGAAGAAAGTGTACAAATATGATTAGCTGGGATAAACCAGTTGAGAGACTCATGGTGGGACTATAAATTCTCTAGGAAATGGAGAATATGGTAAGAAAAGTATGACAGAATTTAAAGGAGGCACAAGACAAACATAAAAGTTACGCAGATCTAAAAAGAAGACACCAGAAATTTGAATTTGCAGATCACGTGTATTTAAAAGTCAAAGCAAGAAGAAGTTCATTAAAGCTAGGAAACTCTTCAAAGTTGGAGCCTAGGTTTTGTGGCCCCTTCGAGATCTTATCTTGAATTGGACCCATGGAATATCAACTTGCACTTCCTACAAATTTGAATGTTCATAATGTATTTCATGCTTCTTTGTTAAAAAAATATGTTCATGATCCTACTTACATGATTGATTGTAACATGGTGCAGGTGGAACTAGAAGGTGAGTTACAAGAGGAACCTCTTTGCATTCTAAACAAGAGAGAAACAATACTACAGAACATAGCCATCGTCCAGGTAAAAGTGCAATGGAAGCACTTTAGTTCTGAGGAGGCCACTTGGGAATTGGAGGAATATTTTCAGAAATATTATCCAACCCTGTTCCAAGAAAGGAATGAACACTGAGGACAGTGTTGTAGTGAAGGGGGAGAGGATGTAATATTGCCAAAAATAATTAATTATTAAAGTCTGTATGCACTTAGGAATTTATTTATGTTTTTGGAAAATTCGTATTTGGAAAATTATTTCCATTTATGGAAATTCTGAATTTGGAATTTGATTAATTGTAATTAATTATTGACTGTTGGGCAAAGATTTGATTTTCCCAACCAACTCTTTGACTATGACACATGTAAAAGACAAATATTTTTATATTAATTGTTGAAGGACAAATGGAACAACCAAGTTGAAATTAGGTGACCATGACTACATGAGTGGGGAACAGGATTGAACTACCTCAGGGATGAATTTTACAAGTGGAAAATGAGGAATTGGGCCATTATCAGTCCCTGAAAATTAAGGATTTTTAAAGCTGCGAAAATTCCCAAGGGGAGAAAAGACCTAGGCACAAGGAGACTTTTCATATACAACATATCGGAGGAGGTAGGACACTGCTTAGTATGTTGGAGAAAAGGATATCAATTGTTGTTGTGAGCATTGTTCTGAGTGTGAGGCAAGGGGAATTTTTGATCTGAAAGAGAACTACAGTGAAAGAGGAGCATTGAAGTTCGCCCTTATGGATTCATGGTCAAGCCAGGGGGTGAATGGAGCAAGTAGTTTGGTTGTTCTGTTCTATGGTTGGGTGAAACTTTGATTTTCCATTTGTTGTCCCAACACTTTGTTCAGATATGTACATCTACTTATTTCCTTGTTGAATGGTTTTGTTGATTAATAGTTGGCATAATGAAATGAATTGTAGAATAAGCCTTTACAATTTGATTGTATTCATTGAGTAAAGTTAAGAAAGCTACTCTGGGTGTTAGTTGTTAATGAAGTTGAGTTACATAATATACATGTACATAGGATATGGATTCAAGCTAAATAAAATATAATTATTACTGTGTTAATTGTAACCTTTACCAGGTATGAAAATATATATGTACAGGTATTCAACTTAGGGAATGTTGGACTGTTGAAAATGATAAACGAAATTCTAGAAATGAATACAAGATATATATATATATATATATGTTGTATGTTTACAAATGAAAATCTACATAAACATATAAGGATTCATACACATAAAGATTTTATAGACACCTTGAATCACACAAGATTTCCATTAATTTCCATTTATCAATCTATATAAAAAACATAGATAATTTAAGTCCTTTTACATTATAGAAAAACCCTTAAGCAAAAATTCAAGGGTATAGAAATTGCTACATGTTACAAAGATGGTTCAACAGTTTTTACATTTTACATAACACATGCGATCATAAGTGTTAAAAAGAGGAACAATATTAAGCATAGGGTTTATTCCTTGTTCAAATCTGTTTATCCCATTACAGAATTAAAAATACAAATAACCAGTTATCTACTGAAAAAATGGTGCAAAACAATCACAATAATAGTATCCTAGGGTGAAACCCTGTAGCACCATAAACAAAACCTAGGAGGTTAATTTTTAACACTGAGATTTGGAACTCGAATATGTTTTGAGTGAGGTGATCTCATAAATCCTTGTCCTCAGATGATTAAGTCCAACAAGCGGAAAATCAAGAATTTAGTAAACTCAGTATGAAACAAGTCGCCAAAATTAAATATTGAAGATAAATTAATGTTCAGAGAAAATATACGAAAATTAAACAATGAAGGTTCAACATATTAATAACACTTAGCTTGAGGTTCGTGTGGGTGCACTTCCTGTCGGTGCCACTGAAGTGAACTGTCCCCAGTACAAAGGGGAGGACTGCACCTTGAAATGACTGATGGGTACCCTCGCAATGGAAACATGGGTCCCATCATTAGTTTTGTAATCAAACAAAATGAACCAAGTACTCATAATGTAGCAAGCAAATAGAGCATTATTAAACATGTAATATATTTCATAACTAGATCAATAAAGATTGCACGATATAAAGTATGTCCCACATAATTCCCCAATTCAGACTACATATAGGGCTGCGAGATATTGATCTCATAAGTTATCTAAATTTACAATTGATGATAAAGAAAATGAAGTTAGGAACAAAGTTCAGGATACTTAGTTTTCCTTTTTCATTACACTGAAGAAGTAAAATTAGACAAGTTAATCAAGCATTCCATAAGGTAAATAAGAAAGTAGAACATTTCTAAAACATCTAAGATTTTGATAAACCAGAGAGAGTTTCCAAAGTACATTGCATGTCGCACAGAGGCATTTATTGTCCTTTTTTATACGACTTTTACTATTCTATTTACGCTGAAGAAAATGAAAATAGACAAGTTTCAAATGCAGAAGTACAGGAACAAAGAGCTTAGAGTAATTACTTTAATTAAGTTTAAATTCTGAAATTTTTACACAGAGTGGAATAGTAAGTCTATCACAATCCCTGTACAAGTATGAGTAAGGTATTTAGACTTAGAGCAACGAACCAATAAAAAAACTTTACATAGTATCGAAGAAATCTTACATCACCCACAGGAAAGGGTTTGCGGCTTTACATCATATGATCTGAGGGTGTAGTGAAATTCATAGTAAATCTCATATATGAGCATTTAGCTCAAGGAATCCTCCCAGGTTTCCCTTACGAACCCAGAAGACTCAACACTTAAAATAAACCGTAATATTAATGATACATTGTGCAGACATGAAAGGAATTTAATCATAGTAAGATCCGTAATGCATATCGTTAGAATCAATAATCAATAGTTAGGAAATTTGGACATTCATGCAAAGACCCTCAATACAATTATGAATGTATGAGACATTTACGACTTATTACACAGGAAATGATGAGGTAAAAATTTACACATACAAAATGCCCTTAGTGGTTTAGGGATCACTGTACAAAAACTCATGCAAGATTTAACTACTGGATGTTCGACGATGGGTATAACAAGCATAACTTAAGATAAAACAAAGACTTAAACAATCAAGAGGAGAGAAAGGTCATGGTATTCATTCTTGCAAAAAAAAAAACTAAATATTATTAGCATACATTTCTTGAATCACTAACTAAACCACCTGTGTAAAAGGTTTCATACAAGTCCCAATGGAAACCTGAGTAATGGGTGGTTACCCTCATGGGAGGAGACAGGGTCGAAAACCATGACAAGTGGAAGACACTTATTTTACATAGCGCATGGATGGAAATACAATTAGATTTTCTAAAGAATAGCGAAGAGAGGGACCTTAACTAGAAGCCATAAAGGAACATAGTTGTAGAGACAATCTTAAATATGATTAACCCTTCGATATCTATTACAGATAAGAGATGGATTCGTGGTGGAATTACCTATTAGAGAAGGAAACTGAGCGGTCGTGCATCCACTTTATTTCATTACGTAGAGCAGGAACCCTCCTTAACATTGGTTTTTACATGCAGAGGAGCGTTGAAGTGGTTAATGCTGGGTGGTTTTACGAAATGCATAAGATCCAAAGTAAAGTGAGACATTAGTTACCTAGGAGACTCTTGTATCACAAAGTAATAGCGTGGGGATGTGTTGGGTATGCTGGAAATGTGAACAAATGCACCTAGAATACCCACATTGGCCACGAGAACCTAGGATATGTACAATTGCAGAACCCTCATAACTTTCAAACCAAATAAGTTATGACATTTACGGACAAGTCTGAATTTTCATTCAACCAAACCATAAAGGTCATTAGTGAAAATCCCTTTCACTAAGTCCGATGGATTTTCTTGCTGGACAGTAAGGTTTGAGGTCAGATTCATTAGGTTACCGGTTCTAGGGTTGTGACTTGTCATGCCAGTTGGGACTCCAAACCTCAGTTCTAAACATAATTATTCGATCAACCCTGTCATATACAACTGACATATGTTAAGTCCACTCTAACTACCATGTCAAGGTTTTAGTGAAAATAAACTGTCAATAACATCCATTGATGTAATGGGTAGAGTGTGCATATAGTAAGGGCATAATTATTGAAAATAGACCTGCATATCTTCTTATCTAGATAACGTTGAATACTCTGGTTAAAATATATGTTATCATACATATTAAACTCAATAAATATGCTACCTTGCATGACTATAGACATAGGTAATATATATATAACAAGGTAGTTAACATTCTCGTGAATTCATGATTATTAAACTAATTATTGAACTAATTTGTCCTAACATACTAGAGTTCAAAACTATCCATGAAAGAAGTGTAATTTGGTTGTTTCCACAAGTATATAGTAATTGTATCCTAACATGGATTCTAGCTTTAACCAAGTCTTAGTACCCTCCACTTCATATCCAATGAAGGAGTACTTCCATCTTACCACAAACAATCCCTTATAATAAGTATCATTTTCTTATTTAAATCTTTAAAACCCTTGTAACAATACTTGTTTGGAAATGTAATATCCAACAACATTTCCAAACAAGTATTGTTACAAGGGTTTTAAAGATTTAAATAAGAAAATAATACTTATTATAAGGGATTGTTTGTGGTAAGATGGAAGTACTCCTTCATTGGATATGAAGTGGAGGGTACTAAGACTTGGTTAAAGCTAGAATCCATGTTAGGATACAATTACTATATACTTGTGGAAACAACCAAATTACACTTCTTTCATGGATAGTTTTGAACTCTAGTATGTTAGGACAAATTGTTGTGACAGGTACCAAATTAGTTTAATAATCATGAATTCACGAGAATGTTAACTACCTTGTTATTAGTCTCTTGTAACTACAAATAAGTATAATTTGTATTCCGATAGCGACGATTACAATTTTAATACGATTAAGTATAGAAGAGAAAAGAAGTATTAATGCACCTATCAATTTTTTTTTATTTGGTAAATTTGGGGTATATTACATGCATGCACTCCAAAGACTCTATTAATGGAAACAAGAATTCCCGTTTACTAACTTATGAAGGTTAAATATGGATTATGATCTGATTTGTTGTAACAAATCAATTAAATAATAACTTACAAGAAACCCATATATAATTTTGCACACTTCTTCAAACCAATGACATTCAGAAAGTAAATCAATGCAACTTCACAATTATGAAAAGTTATTTCATTCCTACACATGAAACATAGGTTTTTATGAGATATTCCATTTGTTGGATCATGTAATGTGAAGGATGGACTCTCAAACTGCTCATGTACTACCACACTTTACAATAAATTCTAATAGTGAAATCAAAATAAAATAACATGAAATCAAAATAACAGGTAAAGGAAATAAAAACCTGTGATAATAATTTACAATGAGCTTACCAATATGGATCAGTGGACCCTTTTCGATGCTAACATGGAATCTTTTAGATGAACATATGCTAAATTCTAAAAGACACACAGGCTCATTGAATTCAAACTTACATTAATCTTCAACAAGTAGGTTTACAAAAATATTTTGTTCAGAAATCCAATCTATAGAATAACAATTCCTCTTCTTTCCTCAGGCCTATGAGATCTTATTTATATATAAAATGCATGGAGGAATGGATGAAACCGAATACCCAAACTCAGTTTTTTTTTTTCCAATTTTAGGATAAATCCCCAAAATATGGATTTTTAATCAATTTGGGTAGGTTCGAGTTAAGGATCCACCCATATCATCTAAAAAAATTGAATTTTGGAAAAGTGCCTTCGTGTTTCTCAATTTTCCACATTCTAGAAAAAAATTGTATCGCAAAATTTCTAGATGTGATACCATATGCATGGAAATCGAGGCGCATGTTGGTAGTTTGAGATTCTTGCTATGTTTTGCAAAAACATTCCCCCTGAGCTAGAAGTCGACATGTGTGAGATGGGTAAAATATGAATCACTTCTCTACATGTAAACGTCGCTTCAGACAAAACCCATGTCCTTGATTTTAGTCAAGAAGCATTCCAGAATTTTGAATTATATCTGGTACTAGACAATCACAAAAATAGGTATCAGACGAGCATATCATCGATACCGGACGAGAACAACATTGGTACCGAATGAGATGATTACTATATGAACGATGAAACTAGTACTAGATGAATAGTGTTTGTTGTCATAAGGTCTTCTTAGATCATTCAAAGTAATTATAGATATTTAAACATGAAATATTCAATAAAAATCATTAATAAATCATCATAAACCATGATTAAACATAAGTAACCTCGTATGTACACAATAATTGCTAACAAACATGTGTATTGAGAAAAATAGGCAGAGAGTGCATATGTATTAGGAAAAATTGGTCAGGATATGGGAAAAAATAAGGTAATTGGAGGTGACAAAAAGGAGGCTCAACACTTCTCATACAAAGAGAGGCAGAAGAAATAGAAGGATTTTCAGCAAAGCATTCAAATACAAGAAAAATTCAGCATCTCCAGGTCATGAACACAGAAAATACATCTCAAGGATTCAATTTTTAATATGTGACAAGTATGGGCACATTGCATGAAATTTTCCTACCAGGAAGAAAGGAAGACATCATGTATCCACTGCAAATGTTGATTCAGAACCACCTCAGAGAGATGAAGACATAAAAGATGAGGCATTCTTGTTCATTTCAACACTCTTAGGTATCGTTCCTACTTATATTGATATTTGGTTGATTTATAGTGGTGCTTCTAGACACATGACCGGATATAGAGAACATCTTACAAACCTTGTAGAGAAAGAGTCTCGTCTACATGTTGTGCTTGGTGACAATGGCATATACACTATGAAGGGAATTGGAACTTCTTCTTTCCAACTAGATTCTGACAAACCTCTTCAATTAAGTGAGGTACTATATGTACCTAGGATGAAAAGGAACATTGTCTCTATTTTTTCCTTAGAGGATAAAGCGTACAAGGTTACCTTCTCTGAAGGAAACGTTATTGCATGGAATAAGAACTCACACATGGATTATGCTTGGGTGATTGGAGTTTGAGAAAATAGTTTGTATCGATTGATTGTCTTACCAGTTCAAGACTTTTTAAATGATACTATAAACTTGAGTGAGCTATGGTGTGACATTCCCAAAAAATAAAATATTTTTATTTTTGAAATGTTCTGGAAATTTATTTCTGTTTTTGGCAAATTTGAATCTCGAATTTTTTTTTCCATTTATGGAAATTCTGAATTTCGAATTTAATAATTGTAATTAATTATTGTGACTATTGGGAAGAGATCTGATCTGACTCAACTAACTAGTTGACTAAGACACTTGTATAAAAACAGAACATTTATATATTAAATGCAGGAGGACAAATGGAACAACCATGTTAAAAATCAGCTGACCGTGACTCCATGAGTGGGGAACATGTTGGAACTGCCTCTGAACTAATTATTACAATTGGCAAATCATAGATTTGGCCATTGGTAGCCCCTGAAAATCAGGGATTAAGAAATCTGCAAAAATCCCCAAAGGAGGGAAAAAGACCTGTGCAAAAATTGATAAATAACATATGTGAGGAGGCAGGACGCTGCCAAGTATGCTGGAAAAGGATTGCGAGTCCTCTTGCTGTTATGAGAACTACCGAGAAAGTGTGAGGCATGGGGATAACTGTTGAAAAAATTGGAATATTGCCGAGGATTCTCCAAGTTCTCCCTCATGGATTCACGGTCAGGCTAGGGGGTGAACTGGGAAAGTGATTTGGCTACCCTGTTCTACGGTTGGGAGGAACATGGTTGTTCCCTTTGTCTTCCCATGGATTGGATTCAGATATGTTGATATACCCCTCTCTATTATGAATGGCTATGTTTTTATCCGATGTCATATTAAATCCAAACTGGAATGATGTCCATTCTCTGTCTGAATGATTTTTTTGATGCAATGTATTTGATTAAATCAGAATTGTAATGATTTCCATTTTTTGTTCGTTGTGAGGAATATACGTGAAGGTGTTAAGGTCCTAACCCGCACATAGTTAGATTAATGTATTCGGATGTAATAAAGGTCAATATTAATAAGACCTTTCAATAAAATAGAATAAGGCGGATGTAAGAAGACCTAAT
>JZKD02S1975923.1:20456-40656 GCA_000966675.3 Picea glauca
TTTGTTTCTCGTAGTCGACCATAGGATTTTCGTTGGGGACTTTGTTACTTGTTTACAATTGCTCCTCCACGACGTTCGCGTAGGATGCAAGGTTTGTCTCCGGAACATCCAGAAGTTTCCGAACCTTTGCACACAACAACACCTGAGGGTAATCCTGAGGACTCTCCTCATCCGGGTGAAATCCCTCTTGTGCCTTTAACACACGTGGACGTAAGTGACGTCCCAGAAATATTTACACCACCTTCACAAGTAGACTCTACTGACCAGCATGAGCGTCGACTGCGTCAACGAACCATCAAGGAAGTGTTAGTCCAGTGGAAAGATACAACTCCAATAGATGCCACTTGGGAACCAACCACCATTCTGCAGCAATTTACCCATCTCAAGCCTTGAGGACAATTTTGTTCTTAAGGTGGAGGACATGTTAGGGACCTAACCCCTCATGTAGGTAGAGTAATATATTTCCATGTAATAAAGGTCAATATTAATAAGGCCTAGCAATAAGGAAGAATAAGTCCAATGTAAGAAGACCTAATAGAAGCTTCCGCTTCTAGAAGGATCTTCCTCTAGATGGTTCTTTTGATAGACATATTTAGTATAAATATGAGTTGAGGGTATGGGAACTTTTGTCTTGGATATTATTGTAATAGAGCTCTTCTCTGTTGGAGGTTGCCCCCTCGAAGAGGCAAGTAAACATTTCTCTCGGTAATCAAAGTGCTATTTCTAGTGTTATTTTGTTATCATTTTGGTATTATCGTGGTGTTGTTCTGGTCATATTGTTGTTCATCTGCCATTTCTAGCTATTTATTTATGTTCTGCATACTTTTTATATCTGGAATATCACATGATGACTTGGAAGGTTATAAAGGTCTATATTATGACAAATATTTTCAAATTGTGATCTAATTTGGGTATACACAGTGCACTCTAAGATAAAGTGTTTTCCATCTTCAACACTCTTAGTATCACAAAGGTGACATATTCTTTCATCCTAAGGTGTTTTGGGAATTTTACAATGCCTAGTTTCACTATACGGCTCATGAGAGTTTGTTCTTGTTTTATCAATGTTGATTTTCTTCTTTATACTAGTCAAAATTGAGAGATACTTTTGATCTTCTAGATTAGGGTTGACCACCTCCTTATAGTACCTCAATTTTCTTTTGTCCTCTAATTCTTTATTGCACCATAGATTCTCCTTAAATTTAGATGTAATAATATTTTTAATGCTATCAATATTCTATAGAATGACTTCTTCCTTTATTCTCCAATGATTTAGCCAATACTTGGCATATTTATGCCATCCCCACTTGAGCTGCTGGTGGTTTTGGCTGGAGTTTGAAGCAATTTTGGGGAGCATGTTCTCGTCCATGTTGTTTATCTTGTTCTTATATGTTAAGTACCTAATCATAGCCATGCTCTCAATGGGGGAAAGATTCACTTTTCTGAGGCTTCTCTAGCTTTCTATTTATGTAGTGTCTTTTTATCTTTTAACTAGGGCTTTGTATCTATTTATCTTATCGAATTCCAAGGAATCATGAGAAGCATCCCTGATCCGAAAATTGATCTTTAAAAGACTATGGTTAAGTTTATGCATGAATTGATTTACCATTTAGGAATTAAGATAATAAGCTTAATGAAATAAGTTGCAGCCATATAAGAAGTAAAAACAACAAACCTTAACACCAAGATTGATAATAGAGTTTGACACAAGTTTGCCTACGTCTCTAGGCCTTTGCATCAATGGGGAAGACTTCTTATTAATATTCAATGATTTGAGAATACAAAAGAAAGACTTACATAACAGCTCCTGAAACCACCTTTCATATCTGCAACTTCTGAACAGAAACAAACATCACCATTGGCTGGAACAAAAAATTATGAGAATTTTGAGTATGAAGTCGGCAATGCTTGGCTTGACACCATGGGATCTAGAAGCACTTTTCTAATTGGCTACTCGTATGCAAAAAAAAAATCCATATTCAGAGTCCCCTCAAAATTCTGCAACTTTTGAGTATAAAGTCGACCCACTTCTAAACAGTCCCTCAGGACCTCCCCTTGGCATGAATCCCAATGATGCACCATGTCAGATCCATAGAGTCCATACAGTCTCGATTTGCATGCCAAAAAAACCAATGTTTCTCGATTTTTGTGCCTGGCTAAATAAGCTAGACTCTGCCAAATTTAGCGACAATTAACTAGATTTAACGAGATTCCACTAGATTTGGAGGATCTCCGCCATATTTGGTGGTAATTGCCAGATTTGGTTGAACCGCCAAAATTTTGACCTTCCAAAAGGTGCCACGTGGTGCCTCCTCATTGGGCTATATATCACCTTGTCATTGGACCGAGCCATGTCACCTTGCATAGTTAGCTGCCACATGTCATCTATACGACCACATCAGCCTTCGGTACTTCCATGTATCGCGTTCGTAGCATGCCACATCAGCCTTCCGTACTGCCACGTGTCGAGTACATATAGTACCACGTGTCACCCTACCACGTCAACATCCATACTGCCACGTGTCACTTCCGTACGGTGCCAACTCAGCTTGAAAATGCCAAAATATCTTGACACATGTCAACTCTTGGTGCTGCCACATCACCCTGTTAATGTCATCATGACGTACTACTTACGTCATTTGTCATATTGCTGACGTCATACATTGACTTTGACATTTTTTTGTTTGTTTGACCTAAACTTTAGATCATGATAACTTCCGCATACGGTGTCCATTTTCAGAAAACAATATATGGAGGGAATCATCAAGACGAGTCCTACACAATGGCGCTAGTTTCGTCTGATTCCGAGAAATTTGATTTTTAGGCCTTCCTGGATCCATTTGGATCACACCTCCCCACTAAGACCTTTTGATCCTCCAAAACGGTATTAACCAGTCATCAAGTGTGAGATAGGCCTCCCCACTTGTCCTTTGTCTTTAAACTCTGTCGTGTGCACCTGTCACATCATAATCAATTGTATAATAACCATGATAACTAGAAACATATTGTTAGCCACTTGAACTCATTCACATCTTACTGAATCCACTACCATCCATGTAGAAAACATTTGCAACGATAACATCAGAAATATGACTGAAAATGTACCAATATGTTTGATGTGCTTACACGACATTAACTTATCTTGAAGCAAAGTATGATTGAACTCCCATATTACAACCATATCATGTTCATGCTTAAGATCAACCGTTTTACTTGACACAATTATAGGTGTATTTCTTGCATAAGCTTCCTTATTTAATTGTTCCATTGTTAGAAGAGATTGATTTGCTTTTATATGATGAGCATGTACCACATATTCACTGCCTTCTTTAGTTAAGTGATATTGATTATGTTCCTTGTAGAAGATTGCTTTGCGATCATATAGATAAGGGCTACCTAAGACCATTCCACATGTTTCTAGTGGCACTACATCACATGTTACTTCATCCACATACTTAGGTGTAATTGCAAATTTTATGATACATTGCTTTGTTTCGGAAATTTGAGATCTTTACTTATCCAATTTAGTGAATAGGGTTTGTGATGCATCTTAGTGTTTAATCCCAATTTCTTAACCACTTCTTCTGAAATTAAGTTAGATTGAGATCCACTATCTATTAATGTGTCGATCTTAGTATGTTTCATTATGACCCTTATATGAAACAATTTACTTCTTGAATCAAAACCATCACCAATTTTACTTGTCAAACCAACTATTGTAATCTTAGACTCATCACTTGAATCATACCTCAAGTCTGTTGGTCGTGTTGTTGTTGCAACTTTTTGCCTCCCTTTCCTTTCTTTGAACCACTTTGGTCTCTTCTCTGGGTGCAATTGCTAGCAATGCTCATCATTGTGCCCTTCTTTCTTGCAATGCTTGCAAGATTGCGTCTCTTCCTTCACTGTAGTTGAATTTGCTTTCTTCCCATTCCCTTTGCCTTTGCCATCTTTTTTCAAGATGATTCCCCTGATACACTAACTCTAGTTTTCCCTGCTTCAATATAAATTTCTTGAATAGAAACCTCATCAAGATTAGTAGGTCCAAACATGAATATGGTATTACTAATATAAGCAGACAAAACGCCTATATACTTAATAAGAGTTTCTCGTGTATTTAATGGAACATCTAACATCAAAGCCATCTTGCAAAATTCACCTGTGTATTCCTGCATTGACTATCCTTTCCTTAACTTAAGACTTTGCCATTCAATTAAAGCCTTTTCCTTATACCCCAAAGTATAGAACTGTTTTCTAAGTGTGAAAATAAAATCATGCCATGATGGAAAAATCTTACCAACTTGCTGAGTTCCATGTTGCATCTTACTTTGCAACCAGATGAGAGATGTGCCTTCAAGACGAAGCGATGCGAATTTGATTTTTGTTGCCTCATATTTGATTTGTTGCACATTACAATATACCCCGATTTGTCTAACCCAATTATCAAGTTTTTCAGCATTAACTTCGCCATCATACATAGGCAAAACAAATTTTACATCAAGTTTAAGTAATGGCATATCAGGCTTATGTTTATGAGAATGTTTTCTTGAAGAAGTAGTATTCAAACTTGTACTTGAAGACAAAGAAGATGATGGAGATGAAGGAGGAGATTTTGGAGGGTCCTCTCCTTCTTCACTTTTGTCTTGCTTTGAAGATTCCCCTTGAACCAGTCTCTTTCGTTCCAAGTAATCACCATACAACACTTTTACCATCTTCGACATGGAAGAGAAAGTTCTTTGAAACACTCTTTCATTTTGAGAAAATCCTTCTTCCGATGCCATCTTATCACTTTGAGATGTCCTGTTTCTTGATCCAAGCTCTGGATCTCCTTCTATAAGCTCTCCTTCTCCACGACTTAGCGTTTCCCTGGTAATCATGCAAACTCAAACAACCAACTGTCAACCTGCTTTGATACCACTTGATCCGAAAATTGATCTTTTAAAGACCATGGTTAAGTTTATGCATGAATTGATTTACCATTTAGGAATTAAAAGAAGAAACTTAATGAAAGAAGTTGCATCCATATAATAAGTGAAAACAACAAACCATAACACCAATATTGATAACAGAGTTCGACACAAGTTTGCCTACGTCTTCAGGCCTTTGTCTCAATGGGAAGGCTTCTTATTAATCTTCAATTCTTTGAGAATACAAAAGAAAGGCTCACATAACAACTCCTGAAACCACCTTTCAGATCCGCAACTTCTGGAAAGAAACATACATCACCATTGGCTGGAACAGGAAATTTTGAGACTTTTGAGTATGAAGTTGGCTATGCTTGGCTCGACACCTTGGGATCTGGAAGCACTTTTTTGTTCGGCTACTTGGATGCAAGAAGCCATATTCAGACTCACCTCGAAATTCTGCAACTTTTGAGTATAAATTCGACTTGCTTCTAAACAGACCCTTGGGACATCCCTTCAGCATGAATCCCAATGTTGCACCATGTCAGAGCTGTATAGTCTCAATTTGCTTGCCAAAAAAATAATTTTGCTTGATTTTTGTGCCCGGCTAAATAAGCTAGACTCTGCCAAAGTTAGCGACAGTTAGCCAACTTAGCGATAGTTAGCCAGATTTAGTGAGATTCTGCCATATTTGGAGGATCTCTACCAGATTTGGTGGAACCGCCAAATTTTTGACCTTCCAGAAGGTGCCACATGGTGCCTTCTCATTGGGCCATGTGTCACCTCACCATTGGCGCGATCCATGTCACCCTGCATAGTTAGTTGCCACGTGTCATCCGTATAGTGCCACGCCAACCTTCAGTACTGCCATGTGTCGTATCCGTACAATGCAACGTGCCGTGTTCGCACCATACCACGTCAGCCTTCCATACTACCATGTGTCGTGTCTGTACAGTGCCATGTGCCATTTCCATACAGTGCCATGTGTCACCCTGTCACTTCAACATCCGTACTTCCACGTGTCACCATGCCACGTGTCACTTTCGTACAATGCCACGTGCCACTTTCGTACGATGCCAACTCAACTCGAAAACGCCAAAAATGCTTGACACGTGTCATCTCTTGGTGCTGCCATGTCACTTTGTTGATGTCATTATGATATACTATTGATGTCATCTATCGTACTCTCGACGTCATCTTTTGACTTTGACTTTTTTTTGCATGTTTGACCTGAGCTTCAGATCGCGATAACTTTCGCATACGGTGTCCATTTCTGGAAAAAAAATATATGGTCGGAATCGACACGACGAGCCCTACACAATGGCACTAGTTTCGTATGATTATGAGAACTTTGATTTTTAGGCCTTCCTGAATCCTTTTGGATCACACCTCCCCACTAAGACCTTTTGGTCCTCCAAAAGGGTATTAACCAATCATCAAGTGCAGGATAAGCCTCCCCACTTGTCCTTTGTCTTTAAACTCTGTCCTGTGCACCTGTCACATCATAATCAATTGTATAATAACCATGACAACTAAAAGCATATTGTTAGCCACTTGAACTCGTTCACATCTTACTGAATCCACTACCATCCATGTAGAAAACATTAACAGTGATAACATAAAAAATATGACTGAAAATGTATCAATATGTTTGATCTGCTTTCACGACATTAACATATCTTGAAGCAAAGTATGATTGTACTCCCATCCTACAACCATCTCATGTTCATGCTTAAGATCAATTGTTTTACTTGGCACATATATAGGTGTATTGCTTCCATAAGTTGCCTTCTTTAATTGTTCCATTGTTAGAAGAGATTGATTTGCTTTTATATGATGAGCATGTACCACATATTCATTGCCTTCTTTAGTTAAGTGATATTGATTCTGTTCCCTGTAGAAGATTTCTTTGCGATCATATAGATAAGGGCTACCTAAGACCATTCCACATGTTTATAGCGGCACTACATCACATGTTACTTCATCCACATAATTAGATGTAATTTCAAATTTTAAGATACATTTCTTTGTTATGGGCAATTTCTGATCTTTACTTATCCAATTTAGTGAATAGGGTTTGTGATGCATCTTAGTGTTTAATCCCAATTTCTTAACCACTTCTTTTGAAATTAAGTTAGATTGAGATCCACTATCTATTAATGTGTCGATCTTAGTATGTTTCATTATGACCCTTATATGAAACAATTTACTTATTGAATCAAAACCATCACCAATTTTACCTGTCAAACCAACTGCTATAATCTTAGACTCATCACCTAAATCATAGCCCAAGTCTGTTGGTCATATTGATGTTGCAAATTTTTGCCTCCCTTTTCTTTCTTTGAACCACTTTGGTCTCTTCTCTGGGTGCAATTGCCAACAATTCTCATCATCCTGCCATTCTTTGTTGCAATGCTTGCAAGAGAGCTTATCTTCCTTCACTGTCACTGGATTTTCTTTCTTTCCATTCCCTTGGCCTTTGCCATCTTTCTTTGAAGATGATTCCCCTGATACACTAACTCCAGTTTTCCCTGTTTCAATATACGTTGCTTTAACAAAAACCTCATCAAGATTAGTAGGTCCAAACATGAATACAATATTATGAATATAAGAAGGCAAACCTCATATATACTTCATAAGAGTTTCTTGTGTAGTTAATGGAACATCTAACATCTAAGCCATATTACAAAATTCATTAGTGTGTTCATGCACTAACTGTCCTTTCCTTAACTTAAGACTTTGCCATTCAATTAAATCCTTTTCCTTATACCCCAAAGGATAGAATTGTTTTCTAAGTACGGAAATAAAATCATGCCATGATGGAAAAATCTTACCAACTAGCCGAGTTCCCTGTTGCATCTTACTTTGCCACAAGATGAGAGTTGTGCCTTCAAGACGAAGCGATGCCAATATGTTTTTTCTTGCCTCATCTTTGATTTGTTTCACATTACAATATACCTCCATTTGTCTAACCTAGTTATCAATATTCTCAACATTAACTTCGTCATCATACATAGGAAAAACAAATTTTACATCAAGTTTAAGTAATGGCATATCAGGTTTATGTTTATGAGAATGTTTTCTTGAAGAAGTAGTATTCAAACTTGTACTTGAAGACAAAGAAGATGATGGAGATGAAGGAGGTGAAGGAGGATATTTTAGAGGGTCCTCTCCTTTTTCACTTTTGGCTTGCTTTGAAGATTCCCCTTGAACCGGTCTCTTCCGTTCCAAGTAATTATTATACAACACTTTTACCATCTCCGACATGGCAAAGAGACTTCTTTGAAAATCTCTTTCATTTTGAGAAAGTCCTTCTTCTAATTCCATCTTCTCACTTTGAGATTTCTTCTTTCTTGATCCAATCTCTGAATCTCCTTCTACAAACTCTCCTTATCCACCACTTAGCTTTTCCCTGCTAATCATGCAAACTCAAACAACCCATTGTCAACCTGCTTTGATACCACTTGATCTGGAAATTGATCTTTTAAAGACTATGGTTAAGTTTATGCATGAATTGATTTACCATTTAGGAATTAAGAGAAGAAGCTTAATGAAAGAATTTGCAGCCATATAAGAAGTAAAAAAAACAAACCATAACACCAAGATTGATAATGGAGTTCGACACAAGTTTTCCTACGTATCTGGCCCTTTGTCTCAGTGGGGAAGGTTTCTTATTAATCTTCAATGCTTTGAGAATACAAAAGAAAGGCTTACATAACAACTCCTGAAACCACCTTTCAGATCTGCAACTTCTAAACAGAAACAAACATGACCATTGGTTGGAACAAGAAATTCTGAGACTTTTGAGTATGAAGTCGGCTATGCTTGACTTGACACCTTGGGATCTAGAATTCTGTTCGGCTACTCGGATGCAAAAAAAGAAGTCATAATCGGAGTCCCCTCAAAATTTTGCAACTTTTGAGTATAAAGTCGACCTTCTTCTGAACAGTCCCTCGGGACCTCCCCTCGGCATGAATCCAAACGCTGCACCCTGTCAGATCCGTACAATCCTTACAATCTCGATTTGTGTGCCCCAAAAGCTATTTTATTTTTTATTTTTGTGCCCAACTAAATAAGCCACTCTCTGCCAAATTTAATGACAATTAGCCAACATAGCGACAACTATCTAGATTTAGCGAGATTCTGCTAGATTTGGAGGATCTCCGCCATATTTGGTGGAACTGCCAAATTTTTGACCTTCCAGAAGGTGCCACGCAGGGCCTCCTCATTCATCCATGTGTCACCTCATCATTGGGCCGAGCCATGTTACCCTACACAGTCAGCTGCCACATGTCATCCGTACGGCCACGTCAGCCTACCCAGTCAGCTACCATGTGTCATCCATACACTGCCACATGCCACATCTGTACAATGCCATGTGTCATGTCTGTATAGTGCCACATGTCACCCTTCCATGTTAACATCCATACTACCATGTGTCACTTTCATACAGTGCCACATGTCACTTTTGTACAATGCCACTTGTCACTCTTGTACGGTACCAACTCAACCCGAAAACACCAAAATTGATTGACACGTGTCAGCTCCTGGTGTTGTCACGTCATCTTGCTGGCATCATCATGACGTACGACTGACGTCATCATGACATACTGTTGACATCATCTGTCGTACTGCTGACGTCATCCGTTGACTTTGACCTCTCTTTTTTGCATGTTTGACATGAACTTCAGATCGCGATAACTTCCGCATACAGTGTCCATTTCTGGAAAAAAAAAATGGTTGGAATCAACACGACATGCCCTACACAATGGCATTGGTTTAGTTTGATTTAGAGAACTTTTATTTTTTGGCCTTCCTAGATCCATTTGGATCAATCCCTAATGACTTTTTCTATCAATTTTACACTTGTTATCATACCAAGGGTTGGTTGTTCTATTTTTATTTTTACATAACTCTTTAATAGCGAATTTGTTGATAGAAGTAGAGAGGGTTGTCGTGTAGAGGTCTTCAATATTGTTCTTACATGATAGTAAATTTAACTCACTATTTAAGTCATTTAATAAAATATCAACTTTATTTTTGTCAAAACACAAGTGTCATTGGTTACTAGAGTTCTCTTTAATGGGGATTTTGTGCATAACAAAGTTTAGAGTTAGGGTTAAAGGTCAATGATCCAAGTCAGGCTCATGATTATTTAAAAGGCCAAAATTTACCATTTGGTTATATACATGGATATCTAATATTACATAATCCACGACATTGTTACCCAACTCATGGATACAAGTCATCTAGTTAGATTTCAACCATTTCATTAGACCATTGCAAATTATTAAATCTTGAGAATTGCAGAGCTTAATTAGCTCAATACCAAACAAATTCTCAGTCAAATCTTTAGATTGATATTTTAATTATATAAAAATTAATCTCAAATATCAAAGGTTTAAATATTTTAATTAGTAATTTGGTTTTGAGTTGTTTTCTTTTGTTTTTAAATTCCACCATGTGTTGTGTAATTTTTATTCCTACCAATTCAATCAAGAAATCTTAATCTTTAGGTCGATAACCCCTCCTTTATACATTGTGTTTACAAATACAATCCATTTATGTGAGCAAGTGTTCCCAATGCTTTTGTTCTTTTGGATTTTTATTTATGTTAATTAAGCTTTTTCCCTTTCATATTTATGGTTGTCACTTTGTTACTTTTGTAGTTGTAATAACAATGTTGCTTTGTATATATGTGATCTAGACTGAATAAGGATGTCATTTGTTAACATTTCTATTATTTTTTAAGGTGAAGAAATCAAAGTTATGGGTTTGTAGGTGCCATTTTAAGTATCAATTGGGAAATCTATTGAATAGAACCAAAAGTATAATAATAATAATAAATACAAATACAAATTTTCATTAAAAAAAACCATTTGAGGTTAAAAAATGCATTTTGGGGGTCAAATAAATTGTTATCAACATAGTCGGTTGACCAAAGGGTTAGTACACGCAGAGAGCTTTCCAATAGCCAAAGAGCACCTCAAAAGGAGTTTGTATGTGAAATTTAGAGTTCCATAAGTTGCCTTATGATTTGACCACATCATACCAATTGGATGCCATGTTGTGCCCCATTATTCACATATATAGAGATAGTCACATGTGGGATTTCAAGAAGATTCTAGGGGCGCCAAAATCCTAACCCTAATCATATGTTAAGGCTTACAACAACCCTAACCCTAACCCTAGTCACTATTAAACAAGTTAAAAAATGAGCCACAAGGGAAGAAGGGGGTTCCATTCTTACTGTAATGAATTTTTATTTCATAGTTTTGTTGTGTAAAGGAGTGAGATATCAGAGCAAATCAAAGGTCGAAGATGACAATGAACATGCACACCCTCTCACTTAGCACACCTCTCTAGGAAAGTACATGAACTCATGACAATGAAATCCCCAAGAAATCTAGTCAAGTTTGTTAGACTAGTTTCATATTTCGACCCTTGAGCTACATGCATTGCATTATTTATCATTTGTTTCAACCTTTAAGCTATGCACATCTGCATTATTTACAATTTCTTCCAACCTTTGAACTAAGTACAAAATTTATGATTTATTTTAGTTAAGTAGTTAGTTTGAGCTCACCCTTTGTAAATTTGTAAAAGGCCTTTGGCCATGTGAATAAAGTTAAGTTATATGTTTTGATCTCTTATGTTTCTATGTTTTACTGTTTAATTTTGGGTTTCTCGTTAGATTATCCACAACACTTCTCTTTCTCTGTCTCTTATTCAGGTCTTAGGTACCTTGTGCCGTATAATTTGGTATCGGATATTGCAATTAAGGCCTACTCTTTTCACACAATCTTTGGGTTAATTGAGGTCCTTACTCCACCATAACAAATCTTGCATTTGTTTGGTTCTCTTGGCTCAGTGCCCACCCCATCACGATTCTCTTTAGCAACATTTAGTAGATCTAGTTCTTATCGCCCAACTCCCACCCATACTACTCAGTCAAACATCGTTTGGGTTTTCTTGGAGGCCACCCTCCCACCCCATACACAAAAGTCTTGTAGATTGGGCTCTCTTGGCACTATGGCCTCCCCAACCTCTCATCTTTAGTTGACCACTTTCTCACCCTAGGCACCCTCTCTGAAAAATATGCTTATGCATCTTCTTCCAACACTCATCTACAACAACATTTTGGGTTTTTTTGGAGGATGCATTTTCATCCTATTCTCTTTCTTGATAGATTAGCTTCTTTAGGACTCTCCGAAGCCAACTCCTCGACCTAAAGTTTCCTTTATTCTTCAATATTCAAATCTCCCCTTGTTGGGATCCTCCCTAAGGGTCTAATGGGGGTTCAAATGACCAATTAGAGTAAAAATATTTCAGATCATTCAATGTAAGGTGGACTAGGTCCACTATGTTGCTCTTTATTAAATAAGGGCACTAAGGTAGTTAGTATTGATTAAATGTAATGTGGCCTCATTAAAGAAATCCCACTATGTAGTTAGGAGGTTATTGTGGTTAGGGTATTGTTGTTAACCATAAATAAGGATGGAGTCCTCCTTGTGGAAGATGTGTGGAGTATATGGTATTTGGAGCTTAGATTATTGACAGGTTTTCCAACCTTAAGAGACAAGTGAGCCATAGTGGATTACTTCTATAAAAGGGTCAATTGTAAGGTGTTGCAATGGGATCTTCTAGAGGGGTGTGGTGGGGGTAGAAGGGTCCATTAGATTAATAGTAGTGGAGGCCATTCAATGTAAGCTACATTAGGTCCACTATGTTTTTCATTATTAAATAAGGCCCATCGTGGTAGTTAGTATTGAATAAATGTAATGTGGCGGCCTCATTAAAGAAGGTCCATTAGGTGGTTAGAATGTTGTTATGATTATGGTTCTCTTGTTAGTTATAAATAAGGATTTAGTCCTCCTTATTATATGTGTGGATTTTATTGTATACGAAGCTGAACTTATTAAGAGGTCATCCAACCTTAAGAGGCAAGTGAATATGAGTGGATTCCTTCCATAAAAGGATTAATTGTAAGGTGTTTCCTTACCTGAAGGGTAGTTTGATGTAATAAAGTAAAGGGGATTTTCTATCTTATTCTTTGATATCTTGTATGTGATAACATTTTCACATCTAAGGTACATAACACCCCAACAACATATTAACATACTGACATATTTCTCACACACTGACTCCTTGTAAAGATATTTGTTCAGACAATTAGGAAGAATCCTCTTCTCTAACGTAGTCTAGGAATTGGCCAACACCCTCACAAAATAACTGTGTCGACAACCTAGGGCTCCCCCTCCTACCTCGTAGATGGATATTATAATTTCCTTTCCCAAGTATGTTGGACAAATGTAGGACAATGTTTTGGACTCTTGGATCGTCAATGTAATCACATGTTTTCAAACCTACCTAGACATGATCATGGAATAAGGCTTGCTCCTTGTTGGAAACCACTTAGAAGGACTTGTTGAATCCTAGTGGCAATATCACTCTTCCTCTTCAAAAATATACATTGAAATCGACAAGGAACAAACAACCAATGACACTTCATGATGCATCATCAACTAGGATGATGTGTTCTAAGCCTTGAGAAGGAATTTTTATCCTCTAGGTTATTTGTCAAATTTAATGTGCAGGTGGTTGCAACTGTGTTCCAGGTCAGAGTGTACGGAAATACATTTAGATCTTCACCAAGCTTAGATTTCAACTACAGATCAAGGACTCCGAAGAGGTACTTGTCCTTAAATTTAATTTTGGTTTGTTGGTAGTTTTTTGTAATGAAGTAGCATTGTTTGAAAGCAACTCCTTACACCGAGCCTTTATATGTGCCCTCATTATGGAACACAAGTTAGAAAAACAACCTTTCTTCATTCCCTATTGTAACCCTAACACTAACCCTTCTCGAAATCCTCATTCCCCTTACACAACATGCCCTACTAACCCCAATAATATAGGCCCCTCCTTCTCTCGTCCCACATGATGGTGGCACTTCAATAAGACTACAAACCATGTTGTTGGAAAGTGCAAATTCTTATAGTGACAAGCCACATCCAAAATCCCATACATGGATGAGAAATCCCTTGATTATCTTGAGGCACAACAATCTTTTGGCCCTCCTTTCTAACATGAAATGGTCCCTCTTCCAAGCCCTACTACAATAGACCCCTCAATACTCTTAATGACCAATGAACTTTCTTCCTCCTCTGTAGATCTCATTTGTTCTCATAATTGTCGGACCAAAGACCAACTTGCCACCATCATCCTTGATAATGGTAGCCAAAAGAATTTCATTTCCCATACCTTTGTAACTCATCTTTAGTTTCCCACCACCCCTCATCCCTCTCCTTATAAATTGGGTTGGGTACAATAGGACGACCTTTGTCTTTTGATTAATAAACATTGTGTAGTCACCTTTTCCATATGGCCTTTTCGAGACACTATCAAATTCAATGTCTCCCCCATCATTTGATCTAATTTACTCTTTGGCATACCATATAAACAATAATGATATGCTTTATATGATTCTGTTGACAGGGGAAAAATGCTCTTCAACAGACGGGGGTACTCCCCAGTATGAAATCCCAATTAGACTTCACATCATTTAGGATATGACTCCCATCCAGATTCTAGCTCGACTACCATTACTAGTATGAGGGTTGGGTAAATGGTTGGTGGAATGAGGAAATGCAATTTGTGCAGATATGAGCTATGCTAGATGTTGAAAATAAATATAATCAATGATATCATAGCTAGGAGCAACAAATCTCATAAATGAACATATATAAATGTACCCAATCCCTGCATATAGCCCCTACTAATATAGTTTTTATAGGGACAAATATTGCTAACATATACATAAATAAACACGTGCAAAGAGAAAGTCTATTGAAATAACTCATTCATGCCCATCTATTCATCATCTCAAAACATTAATAAAAGAGAAGAACATATACTTGAAAAAGACATACATTCATGTGAGAGAAGTTTGTAAATGAACAATGTAATCTTACAACATTTCACAATAACTCAACATTAGCTAGAAGTAGTACACAACCAACATTTATTAGAAAAAATGTTTTTCTCTCTGTCCAAATAGCCGTGAGGGGTTCTTGCTATTACTTTTAGAAAAAAAGTTCTCCAAAAATTACAGAATGGAAGAGCCTTCTAAGTGGGTACTCTTTGGTTTATATAGTTGAGTTTTATAACTGTTTCTTGGGACTTCTTGCATTCCCAAGTAGTAGTTACAAAAATCTTGACCTTCCTTATTCTATTTCTTTCTACTTTTCTGTTGGACAAACAATATTGGAAACAATTTTGTAGTTTTTGATAAAGTTTTGAGGAAAAATCCTAAGTATAGGAAAAGTGTGCGGAAGAAGAAGGAAAGCTAGAGAGCACACAACTAAGGCATATCTAGGAGGAAAGTGTGCAGAAGGAAGACAACACACAACCATAAAAATAAAGCAAGGAAATAGAACATAACAAGAGGATGACAACCCGACATTCCAAAAATAGAAGAACAACAGAAAAACAACATGAAGGTTGAAAAGAATAATAAAGTCGTCGAACAACTAGTTAATTGAGTTGGCCATGCATTATAATGGGATATTTTTGGGGTGAATGGATTAGGATTTTATCCCTACCTTTCTATATAAATATGTAACGGGTTGGGAGATTAAGGGTTCAATTAGGTACTATTTTGGTGAAATTCGGTTATGATAGATTATGTTATGTTATAACATATTATGTGCCGATTGATATTGAGTTCCAAAGTTCTTGAATGTAACATTCGATGGATGACAAGAATGAATAAATGAATGTTAAAGAGATGTTACCGAATCTTGTGTTGTCTATTTTTTTGTGTTTGATTATGGATACTATTTTCATGCATCGTAGAATAGATTCATAGGATAATTAAGTATGGTGCAATGATTCATGACTGTGACAGTAGCAAATATATGCAGTAATTTGGAATATGGTAAGCATAGGAATCTGAATCATGAGTAAGTTAATAACTGAACAGAACAAAGTTATGTGCACAACATAATACAAAAGAATGAACATAATGTTTGCCTCCCATTCCCTTACTACTACAGAATCTTGGTTCTCGCAGTCCCAATAGATACCTCTAGTGAGACTTCATCTGCACAAGTAGGTGATGCCGAAGGGGCCTGTGTCTGGTGGGTTTTGTTGGTCGTAGATAATCTGAACCTTGGGTCTTACAACCCATGCACAAAATAACGCTAACACATGGTTCTGTTGTTGGGACCAAGACTTTGTGATTAAGGGGATGTTTTGGAGACTGACTAAGAAGAAGATCTCATAATGGTTGGAAAGGATGGAACAATAATTTGCATGACAAGAGAACATAAACCCTCAGATGAGTGACAAGTAAGGGCTGCAAAGCTGTGTGTTCACAGATCTGCATGAAATATTCTTTGGCAAATTTCCAGTTATTCTGAAAAAGTGGCTAGAAAGATTAGTGGAGAAAAATGGAAGGTACAATGCCAAGGAGTTGGACTCCCGAATCGGTAAGACAACTGAATTTTGTAAGTAACCCAACTACTCAAGCAATTGATTTTTGGTTGGATAACATACTAGGTGGTTATGTTACAAAGTTTCTAGTAGATTGTATTCAATCATATAGTGTGGAAAAAAGGGACTTTTTCAAAGGTCCACGCCGGAGGTTCTTGAAATCATTAAGTACGTGGATAAAGATGTTATTTTGTGAAAAGCACGTGATGGTAATCAAATCCAACTACTAAGGGGTTCGTGCACATATGGGAACCAGGGGATGACAGGAGGATCGTCTAAGAGAAAGAAGGAGGCAATGAAAGAGGGAGGAAGGGACTGAGGATGCAAGAAGAGGATATACCAGAGGAAGGATATGAGTTTGGAGAGTTGTGCGACAGGAGGAGGTAGAAGAGGAAAAAGACTGGGGTTGAGAAAGGAGAGAAACACAATGAGCCAGAGGGGAGAGAACCTTGCACACTAGTTTGAATCATGGAGTACCATACCTAGGAGGAGGAGAAGAGGAGTTCCAGTCCATTCTGAAAATAGAAGAGCCGACAAGTCTTACTCATACAAGATCCTATGTCGAATTCACAACCCTGTGTGTGGCATCGCAATAAGAAATAAGATTTGAAGATTTGTCAGAAGTAATTGTTGTTAGCCAAGGAGGACCGAGCAGTAGCAGTCAGAATAATGGAAGTAGTGCGCAGATTTAGAATCAGAGTCAAACAACATCACCAAGAGGAGGGAATACACCAAACAACATAGTCAGGGTGCATAATACTCTTAGGTTGCCCAAGTTCCAAGGAATTGGGTCAGAGAACCTGAAACAACACCTGTTTATCTGCGAGATGATTTGGGCCGCAAATAATGTACAAGAAGAGGTTGTGAAGATTGTGCAGTTAACGACAACATTTAGAGGTCCTACGCTAGTATGGTATATGAAGTTACAAAGCACCACACCTATAGGACATACCATGAATTTGGCATAAATTAAGCAAGCACTATTGAAGGAGTTCAAGCAGCCAAATTTAGAGTCACAATACATCACAGAATTGAAGGATATCAAACAATTACAAACAAAGTCTATATGGGATTACGACCAAAATTTTAAGGATATGATGTGTAGATTAACTTTCCAGATCCCAGATCAACAACAATAAGAATGGTTTATTACATGTCTTATCCCACGCATTCGTAGGCCATTGATCTAACAGAAGGTTAAGTCGTAGCCCGAGGCACTAGAGATTGTGATGAAATTGGAGTCATATTCGATGGGAGACAATGGAGGAATGGTGCAAGTTCAGATGCAATTGACTGCATGTATAATTCAACTAGCATAACTGACAAAGGGAAAGGAGAAACATGATCAAGTATGGTGTACAAAATGTAGGACTGAAGACCACCATAAGGAGGAATGCCCAACATTCGTGCAGTATTTGGCGACAGGAGCATCGAATCCATTACCGAGAGGAGGATACTGCGATACATTTAAGAAATGGGGCCATCACCCAACTGAATGTCCACTACTATAGAAGTATCAGAGTACGCCAAAGAACTTGTTTTGCAATTTTTGCAAATAGGGGAGAAGGATTGTCGCGTGTTTGACTTAATTTGAGAGCACACATTAGATATGTACAAGATCCAGGAAGAAAATGTTGTAGTAGAAGCGGGGGGTCCACAATACAACAATAAAAAAAGGTTCCCAGAGGCCGAGGTAGAGGGAATTTTGGTACAGGAGGAAGAGGACCGATTATATGTTATAACTGTAATCAATCTGGACACTTGGACCACGATTGTCAGAATCCATGTACGACATGCACGTATTGCAGAGCACTAGATCACTCGACAAAAGATTGTCCCGAACTGGAAGGAAACTAGAATTAGAACCTGGATCAGAATGTGCAGATGATATCAGTTGGTAGGCCAGAGGAAACCAGAACTAGAACCTGAATCGAAATGTGTAGATGATATCAGCTGAAAGACACAATGAAGGAACCAAAGTAGCAGTTGTCACGTGCAGAGGAGCTAGAACATGGACTGATAGGGCAAATGAAGGAAAGAAGACTAAACAATGGGTAAGAAATTTAGTAGGGCCTATGCCAACCTTTGATCCTCGAAAAGAAAAGGAGATATATCAGAGGGAAAAGAAAGAAGTACTCAAAGTGGACTGGGGAGAATCAACATCAACTGTGCCTCGTGGAGAAGATCATGTTATGCCAGAGAAGTCAACGGGGAAGGTAAGCATGCTAACATAATTCCTGAGAAGTTGTGTAGGGTTAATAAAAGATGAGGCTGCGTTGAGTACATTATACGACATGATTGATCACTATACAAGAGGAAGGGAAACACATGTCGCACAAAGGATGGTAAATCAGGTATTGCATAGGAAGCGAACCAATGAAGAATTTAGATTCACTACGTAGATTGAGAGTATGATGTGGATAATATTATCTTGGACTTAGGTTCTGATGTGAATGTGTTGCCTAAGCAGACATGGGAATTGATGGGAAAACCCAAGTTGGTATGGTCTTCTATTCAACTAAGGTTAGCGAATCAACACAAAATAGTTTTGATTCGTCGGTTGACAAGAGTACCTGTGAACATAGATGGGGTGTGCAATATGGATGACTTTGAAGTTATTGAGGTCATGGACGACAATCAACCATATCCAACACTAATGGGATTGAAATGGGCTTTTGATAACCAAGCGATCATCAAGTTGAAGAGGAGGGAGATGATATTTGAAGTTGGATATTTGAAAGTTATTGCACCCTTGGACCCATCAGAAGGAAAGAGATACATAGAACCAACAAGAGAGAATTGAGATTGACAATTTATATAACATGACTACGCGGATTGAGGATTGTGTCAACCCGATGACGAATGGTGCATTGAGTTGGTGAAGTATCGGTTCATCTATGTCAGATTCTAAAGAAGGTATAGAGCATTGGAAGCAAAGAATGTATGAAGTGTCAATTAGACGATGTGCGCGCATCACTCGATCCTTGCGCTAGATTGGAATAGAGCTATGCGATCTGCCCAAGTATGATGGATACACTGATATAAGTATTTTTGTAAAAGAATTTGGGTTGCAGGTACCAAAACAACAAAGGATGTTAGCACTGGATGTTGTATTAAAATCGACTCTAGCCAGATGGTGGGCTGCACATAGAGAGGGAATGAAAGACTGGTCATAGTGCAACAGACTAATGAAAATAAGATTTGGCACCGAGGAAGAAAAATTTACGCAGAAGTTGCAGGGAAAAGTGACCCAACAAGTCATGTGGAATAGTGCAGGGATTTATGGAGTTCAGTATAAAAAACAGAGTGGACGCACATATTTATCCACACACTGGACACAATCCTGAAGAATTGGTATTTGGAGTTGGAAATGAACAGGGAGACAACAAGATGGGAAGAATTGATACAGAGGTTTAAAATCACGTTCACATTTGAACATGAATCTCCATCCATAGATGCAACGCTATGGGCAATTCAAATGAATATCTTCTCGGAAGAAGAGATGATGGAGGTGGTACTAGTATGCATTGCGCAAAGAACCAAGATTATTGTATGTGAGCTACTGGAGTGCTATAATGTAGCCAGGGAAGAGTACGATGAAGATGATCCTAGGAATGTACAAGTACCTAAGATAGAAGGAGAATGAGTCATAGAAGGGAAAGAGCTCGAATCTGCCTCATATACATAGCCTATAAATGTTGGAGTTACTTCACACACACCTAGGATTTATTTTTCCTAAGGTTATTCCTTGTTTATTAGTCATAATTAGTCATTATCCAGTCTCCTATATTTTAGGGGAGAATATT
>JZKD02S1975923.1:41722-54253 GCA_000966675.3 Picea glauca
TATGGCTCATTAGTTACTCATGTATCCTATATCCGTTGTAAATTATTCACTCTTTGAGTGTGGAAAACGGTTAATGAGAATTCGTCCATTCTTTCTCTCCTTCTTCTTCTTTCTCAAATTCTCTCTGCAAATGTGTGTATTATTGTTTAGTTAGATTTATTATGTGTAGGTTCAACACATTTACAATAAAGACGTGAAAGGTAAACATTGGGATGACAGAGAATCCCAAGTTTGCGCAGATAGGAGATTATTGGAGTGAGGAGACAGTTGAAAATATTGCAGACTTACTGCGAGAATATCATGAATTATTTCCAACGACATTTATAGAGATGAAGGGAATAGCAGGAGACTTAGCCAAGATGAATATCCTACTAAAAACATGAGCTAAGCCAATGCATCAGAGGCCTTACAGGATAAATCCAAGGTACAAGAAGAAGGTAAAAGCAAAAATAGATTGGATGTTGGACGTGGGAATCATCGAACTAGTAGAAGAATCTGAGTGGATCAGTCTGATGGTGGTGCAGGACAGGAAGATAGGAGGAATCAGGATATGCGTAGATCTAAGCAAGTTGAATGACGCATGCTTACATGACCCATTTCCAACACCATTCACGGATGAGGTACTGGAGAACGTAGGAGGCCAAGAAACTTACTCTTTCACAGATGGATTCTCTAGGTACCATCAAATAAGAATCACGCAAGAGGATAGACACAAGACCACTTTTGCAACATAACGGGTAAGTTATTGGTATATAGTTATGCCCTTTGGATTGAAAAATGCCCCATGCGGTGTTTTCCAAGGTAGTGGTTGCAACATTCAAGGAGTTCATCCAAAAGTTCCTAGAAGTTTACTTGGATGATTGGATGGTGTTCAGTCTACTGAAGGATCATATATAAGTTCTTAGGATTATGTTGGATTGGTGCAAGCAGTGTCAGATTTTTCTGAACTTGAAGAAGTGCATTTTTGCGCATCGTTTGGAATTCTGTTGGGACATGTAGTGTGTAAACATGGACTATCAGTAGTTCTAGCTAAGATTGTAGTAATTCTGGAGTTAGAACCACCTACATCAGTCAGACAACTGAGGGCAACATTGGGTCATACAAGTTATTACAAGAAATTTATCAAGGGATATGTGCAGATCACATCACCGATGGAAAAGTTACTAAAGAAGGAAGCAAAATTTCAATGGAATGAAGATTGTGAGAAGGGGGTGGACACCCTGAAACAAAAGATGGTGACCGCATTGATTTTAATTTTTCCAGATTGGAATAAGGAGTTCCATGTACACGTGGACACATCATCCATAACATCGTGCATAGTATTATCCCAACCAGGGGAAGGAGACATAGATCACCCAATTGATTTTTCAAGCAGGAAGTTGTCTATAGTAGAGAAGAACTATACAACCACGAAATGATAAGGATTGGTGATGGTCTATGCACTACACAAATTCAAGCATTATCTATTGGCGTCTCACTTTGAGATGTATACAGACCATTGTGTATTAAAATACTTAGTCAACAAGCCAGTGTTGGGGGGGAGAATATGCATGTGGCTATTATTATTTCAGGAATATGACTTTGAAGTCATAGTGAAACTATGGAGGTTGAATGCATGACCAGATCATCTATCATGCATATTGTTCGGAGAAGATGCATGCAATTTAGATGACAACTTCCTAGATGTGCAATTATTTGCAATAAGGATGGTGGATGATTATTTCTTGGACATCATACAATTTCTAAACACAAGCATGCCTCCATCCGAGACCACTGTAGCACATAAGAAAAAACTGGTAGTGAAAGAAACAAATTATTAGTTGATTGCAAGGAATTTATACAAGATGGGTGTAGATGGAATACTGAGACACTATGTGTTGGAGCAAGAAAGAATGATGATACTTGAAGAATCACACGATGGAATTGCTAGAAGACATTATGAAGAGAGAGAAACTGCATAGAATATTTTGTGTGTAGGAATTTGGTGGCCTACACTTCACAAGGATGCGGAGGAATACTTCCAGTCATGCGATGTATGCCAAAGATTGGGAAATCCATCTAGGAGAGACAAAATGCCTTTGAATCCACAGGTTACATTGCAACCATTTGAGAAATGGGCCATAGACTTTGTGGGGCCAATCAACCGACAATCAAGAAGATCATGGGCAAGGTACATCATCACTACGATAGAGTATTTGACAAGGCGGGCATAAGCAACCTCAGTTACAGACTGTGTTGTGAAGACAGCTGCGCGATTTCTGTTTGAACATCTAGTCACAAGGTTTGGATTCCATGCATATTACTCAGTGATAAAGGTACACACTTTCCGAACAAATAACTTGTAACATTGACTGAGGAGTTCCAGATTCATCATCAAAAGAGTACTCCATATCACCCTCAGGCCAATGGAACTGTGGAAGATTTTAATAATATCTTGGAGAATTCCTTGACAAAGATTTGCAATGTAGGAAGAGACGATCGGGACTTAAGAGTTCTTGCAATACTATGGGATTACAAGACTACAAGTAAGAAGTTGACATGCTAGACACCTTTCAGGTTGGTCTATAGGCAAGAAGCAATAATGCCAATGGAGTTTATTCTTCCTAGTCTTCACATTGCAGCAATCACAGAGCTACCCGACATGAGTCGAATAGAGGAGAGGTTGGCACAATTAGTACAACTTGAGGAGGATCGGTTTGTCACAGGATTCCATCAGCAGGTTTAGAAAGCCAAAGAGAAGGCCTAGCATGATCAACACATTAAACAAAAGAAGTTTCAAGTAGGAGATGTGGTACTACTCTATGACAACAACTATATGCAACATCCAGGGAAATTTAAAATGAACTTGATAGGACCTTATGTGATTCAACAAGTAACAGAGACAGGTGATGCACGGTTGGAAACCTTAAATGGAGAAGTCTTGGAAGGAATGGTGAATGGAATTTGGTTGAAACTATATAGAGACAATTGATAGGCTGTGCAGTAATCTGGGTTGCGCCAGAACACATGTATTATAGTAGGACAAAAAAAGACGGAAAAACAAATAAAAATTAGGAAAAATAAAAAGAGCGTTCGAGTACCAAGGCATAAGAACTTACGTAGAAGGAATGGTCATCACACATCATAATAACATTGCACCAAGCTAGGAGAGAAGACACAAACGAGACAGACCGCAAAGCATACAAATAAAACAACAAAGAACTAGTGTGTAGTTTGGCAATGACAAGACCGTTAAAAGCATTAAAGAACATAAATGATGGTTACGCAACGGGAGTGACAGATCATAAAAGCATTGTATAAGTCGTAAATGGTAAAATTCGTTGGGAATCACAACCGATCAACAATATGAGGGATAAATCACATGACAAATTTTGTAATCAAGATGAAATTATGGAACAACTCATCAACCACGATGGTGGATTGGACAAGTTAGTTAAGGCAAGATGGGACATGTACGATTGGCACAAAAGCACAAAAACATAAGAAGATTGTTAAGTGTAAATAATTCTTGCATACCAATGGGAGAAAATAGAGAAAACCAAAGCGAATAGGAGAACATAACTGAGCTACAACTACCAGAGAACAGACATAGTGCCAGTCAGGGAACCTGTCACCCAAGATGAATGGGGAAAGATCTGCTAGTAATACCACCGGTCCCCCCTTGGGGTGAGTAGGGAAGGAGATATGCTTGGCAAGACCGTCAGTCTCGAGTTTGTGGATCATGACATTACCAATGAATAACCATTTCCGGAGCTGGATAGGGAAAAATACTCATGCACTGAGAGCGTACTCGATACAGGGGCTTGCATTGCTTCCAACGTAAATTTTCATGCAAATTTGAATGGAGGCAGTAACATGTTCGAGGGTTGTGAACAATTCATGACAGTAAATGAGAAGGAAATGGATCAGGATCACACTGACAGAAAAGTTACCTGGAAATTGGCCTCGTATACGATGACTAAATTGATGTTGAAGGATTTACTAAGGGGCATAGGCGAGGAGGAGGATGATATCAAGCTCAAGAAACCTCGACGGATTTTCGGCAAAGAAGACGATTACATGAAGAGGAGGCTTAAAAAATTACATTGCCTGATAGAAACAATGCTTTCTCCATGGGAAACATGACCCCCAATGTTGTTGCCAGGACTTAGGTCGCTATTAGGGGGGAAGAGGCCTTCAAGAGGGAGAAGGAAGAAACTCTAAGGCTTATTGTGAAGAAGCACAAGGAACATGAGGAGAGGTCTAGGAGAGTGTTCAAGGAAAGAGAGGAAGCGAGGAGCATCACACAGAAGACCCAAGCAACAATCCAAAATTTATATAAGGCAATTCCAAAAGTTCCCCTAGTAGTCGAAGCAACTATGGAGGAACAAGTGCAGATAATCGATGAAGTCATTAAGGGCTTCCAATCACAAATAGAAGACTTAAATATAAGGAGCATGCTAGGATTTCCACGATAGGTGTGCAAAGGCAAAGAGAGAATGAAAACAACAACAATTGTGAACATTAAGAAGATCAAGGGAGAATGCACAAAATTTTGTGAGGAGAATGCGCAGGTGTGGACATAGTTGATAGAAGACCTGGAGATTAAGGTTGTAAAGGCCAAGATAAGAGAAGCAAATGAACAAGTGCAATAGGTAATAGAAAGGGTGACTACGCTACCACCAATAGAGTGCATGTCAACCATTTTGGCTCAGTGGTAGGCACAAGTAGAAGTGGAGAGAATGAGGGATGAACAAAAGATCCTTCAACAGAGTCTGGGACCACTAAAAGAAGAGGCAGTGTGGGTAATTGGAGAATTGGCCATGATGCAGGGTAAGGTCAAGCAAGCAACAATTGAACCAGAGGACAAACTTATAAACTTGACCGCGCAGGGAGCAGAGGAGATAACAAAAACATAGGCTACAATCATCAAAGAGGTGGAGGTAGCAAAGGCTTCTTCTCAAAACTTCATTTTGGCATGGAAGAGCAGGAAACGAGCCTGACTAGCTTGGGACGAGCCACATGTGAGTTTTGGGGGCTTATTGGACATGCAGTCTTGGAAACAATTATGCAATTTTTGATGAAGTTTTGAGGAAAAATCCTAAGTATAGGAAACGTGCGCAGAAGAAAAAGGAAATCTAGAGAGCGCGCAACTCAGGCACATCCACCAGGAAAGTGCGCAGAAGGAAGACAACACACAACCAAAAGAATAAAGAAAGGAAATAAAACATAACATGAGGATGCCAACCCGATATTATAGAAATAGAAGAACAACAAAAAAACAACATGAAGGTTGAAAAGAAGAAGAAAGTTGTCGAACAACCAGTTAACGGATCTGGCCATGCATTGTAATGATATATTTTTGGGGTGAACAGATTAGGGTTTTATCCCTAGCTTTCTATATAAATATGTAACATGTTGGGAGATTAGGGGTTCAATTAGGTACTGTTCTGGTGAAGTTTGATTATGATAGATTATGTTATGTTATAGATTGTTATGTGTTGATTGATACTGAGTTCTAGAGTTCTTGAATATAGCAATCGATGGATGAGAATAATGAATAAAGGAATGTTAAAGAGATGTTACAAAATCTTGTTTTGTTTGTTTTTCTGTGTTTGATTATGGATACTATTTTCATGCATTGTAGAATAGATTCGTAGGATAGTTAAGTATGGTGCAATGATTCATGACTGTGACAATAACAAATCTATGCATTAATTTGGAATATGCTAAGCATAGGAATATGAATCATGAGTACGTTAATCACTGAACAAAACAGAGTTATGTGCACAACATAATAAGGAAGAATGAACTTAATGTTTTCCTCCCATTCCCTTACTACTGCAGAATCTCGGTTCTCTCAATCCCAATAGATACCTCGGGTGAGACTTCATTTGCACAAGCAGGTGATGCCAAAGGGGCCGATGTCTGGTGGGTTTTTTTGGTCGTAGATAAATCGAACCTTGGGTCTTACAACCCGCACACAGAATAGCGCCAACATTTACAAAAGAAATAAAACCCGACATTCACAAATTCAAATTTATCTTATGATTCTACTTTGTCCTTGTCTCTAATATAAGTTTCCCAAACTTCATGATAATTTGAAATTGATATAATTCTACGGTATACCAAGGGATCTAATGTAACTTTGTGGGCTACTGAGTTCTTGGACAAGATTTTCATATCCATTTTTAGAATATCCAAGAAAGAGTGGATTAGGATTTGACCTTTAGCTGGCTTTATTAGATGGTCATCCATCATGGCACTGGTCACTCTTAGTGGAATCCTGACAACTAGCTCTCTTGATTGCATAGCCTCCTCCAATTTTGCTTGTACTTGCTCATCTCTCTTAGGATGACCAAGCTCGTTTATTTGAGGCAAATAACAGTTGATTGAGATAATGATGGCTTCCCTGTGAAATTTTGAGCATATGCCAAGGGAATTTTAAAAAACCTTTTCTAGCGTTTCCCCTATTTGTTGATAGTTGGAAAGGGTCGCATAGTTCAACTCACTTTCCCACCCGGTCATCCTCAAGAGGACTACAACAACATTTAGGTTATCTTATACCCATTTATTCATCTCATCTAGGCCTACCCTTATCCCAACAAAATCCATGTTCTTGGTCTTGGTCTTGTATAGTTGTGTTAGGATTTGGGAGGCTTTCTTATGGAATTCTTGTAATTCAACATACATTTCCTTGGCCAAATTATGGAGCTCTTTCCTCACCCCTTCGATGCTTATTATGAGTTCTTGGATGTTGGTTATGTCACCTTTGTATGAAGTGATAGATAAGGGGCCATCTATGATATTTTCAACCACTGATTTCTTCGTGGTTACTGAGAGCGGGGCCACTCCAAAGACATGCAACCTTCTAATGATTTGCTGGATGATTTTGCTTAACTCTTATCGAATCTAAAAGAGTTCATATTGAGTACCTTTCAGGCTTTGGATAGTATGAATGCCCATAGCCCCAATTATACCAATAAAAAATTCCCTCCGGTCAGGGGTGCATATGAGGATGATCCCGACATATCAGTATCAAATGGATCTGAACCCTGTGATTCTTCTTGTTTCTTCATGTTCTCTTCTTCTCTTCTTTTCATCTCTTCCTATTCTCTTTTATTTTTTGCTTCTTTTTCTATTGCATCTTCTGATTATTTCTCTTGTACTTTTTGTTCCTCTTCTTTTCTCCTCTTCTGTTCAGATGCTACTTCTTCTTCCTTCCTTTTCTGTTTAGCTTTGATATTTGACTAGTTTCTGCTTCTAGTCTCTTCTTTCTTTCTTTCTCTACAACCCTATCTTTTTTCTCATCTTATATCCTACCTTCGTGTTAGGAGATTCCTCTCCTTCTGAAAATTACTTCATCATAAGTGTTTTCCTTTTAGTGGATTTCTTCTTCCTCTTAGGACCTAGACTCGTAACTCCACCTATATTTGCAGTTGTGGAAAAGTGCGTCGACAATTTTCAGGGGGTCATGATTGCATAATCTTTCCTTGTTGAAGTGGAAAGAGGCTAAGGTTTTATCTTCTACTTGGGATTCCTTAAAATATTTGAAGGAGTAGGCACCAACCCAGAGCAATAGGGGAGGCTAGATCATCTTCTTGTCTCTGTTTAACATTTCACCAACCCTATATACCAGAGTTTGATAGGCTATTTCCTGCAATATCAGTTTGTCAAGAATGAATTTGGGAAGTTGGTGAGGGGATTTGGTGGCCTCGTACAATTTGATGTGTGTACCATAATCCATGAGGTACCAATACCCTAGCCTGCCCAATATGGCTTGAGATTTGTCATACATGCAAGGTGTGAGAGCATATAATAATATTTGGAACAAAGGTATAATAAAATTGTCACAAATCTGCTGGTAATTGGAGCAAGGCTTGTGTTCCTAGAGGATTTTACAATAGACATGGATGGGAAACTCACCTGTCTGCCAAGCCCAACCCATTTCTACATATGCATGGATCACACACATCACATCCAATAGATAACAAGCCATATGAAAACTGAGATGCTTCCCTGGGGTCATATGTTTTGCAGTTGATAAGGCTTGTGTTAGCATAGAAGATAAAATGTCATCCTAGTTAAATGCAGATCCAGAAGTGGTAATATAGTGAATGAGAGGCACACATGAATCTCTGAGTGTTAGGATCGACATATTATTTGCACATCATGGCCACTACATACTGGTAGGGGGACATGAGTAAATTAGTTGGGTAGTCATCTGATGTCCTAGTATTGAACTTTTTACTCGACACCCACCAATTTTTCACAAGATCCCTGGGCTTGTGAAAGAATCTGTAATGTCCCCATTTTTGGATTACCCTGCTCTATAGTTGGAGATGACCTTATGGGTTTATGTCAGCATGACTAGAGGGCTAATTTGAGGTTAACAATGAGTATTAGAGGTTTGAAGGAGCTATCTGATGCATTCAGAGGTCCACTTATCATTTTTCATCATCGAGATCATTCTTGCACAATCATGTTTTGTTTCCATTACATTTCCACCGTTCCCGTAATTTGGGAGTATTCTTAAGCATTAATTAATGGATTTCACTAAGGGTGTCATTTTAATAAATTATCTAAGAGAGGTAACTTAGTGTAATAGATCATTGGAACTGAGAGGAGAAGATCTAAATGTTGAGATGATAAAAAAGTGACTTTCAATGGTCGAGAATGCTTTAAAGTCAAATAAATAACTTTTTGGAGTAAAAAAGGTTTATTAAATTAAGAAAGTGATTTTAGGAGAAAATATTAAAGACGAATTAAAATGTCAATTGAAGGGGAAAAAAATGAAAGGGGTATAAAGAAGAGATAGGGACTCATTTCCTCTCATTATGTTGATGATATTTATGATTTGATTTGGAGAGCTCTTGGAGCCTTTGGTGGTTTGGAGTAAACCCTAGTTTGGATTTGTTTCAGTGGTGAGAGATCCACCCTAGCTAATCAAGTTTCGGTGGTGAAATATTCCACCCTAGCCATTGATTGGGAAGGCCATTTAGGTTTTCCATTTGGATTCCATGGTTGAGGAACTTGATTCAAATTTTGCAGCGGATTGAAGTTTGTCTAGATCATATTTCTTCTGGGGGAGACTGAGTTCTACTTCTGGAGGCCGTATTTTCTTGAGAAGGCCGAGTTTCTCTTGGCAAGGGCCAATTTTCTCTTGTGTGGGGGCACCATCTTCCTTGGAGGGGTCGATCTCTATCTGCAAGGGCCGAGCTGATTTCTAGAGGACCGTACTAACCTTGCGGAGGTCGATTTCCATATGCAGGTGCCAAATTTTATTGTGGAGGGACCATACTCTATTTGAGGAGGTTGATTTTGTACAGTGGATCCATTGATCTCATACATTGGTTGTTGTCCAAAAAGAGGAATTAGCAGAGACCAAAAATAATAAGTAAGTTGCTTGTATTGCTGGGTTTAATTGTTGTTGTAACAACTGTAATAAATTGCTACTATTGCTGAATTTATTTGTTGTTGTAACAACTGTAATAAATTGGTACCGTTGCTGAGTTAATTGTTGTTGTAAGAGATGTAATGATTTGTCAATCATTTCCATTTGAATGTATTTCTTCTTATGGTACTGAATGTAATGAAAAACCTCCTTTGTGTGCCATATCCATTATGGTTTTGTCTGATGTTGTTAAGTGAGAATATTTGAACTTGCCAAAATTCTAAGAAAACATAGCAACAAAATATACAATAATAAAAACAATGACAAGAGAGTTCTTATAGTGAAATGGAACCTACAACCTAAGTGTTTAACAAAAGTCATCACCCAAAAATATACATAAATTGCTACATCAGTCACTAAGGAGGGGTTTCTATAGTAGATATTGATGCACCAACAAAGTGTTTGACAAAACCCCTGACCCAAATCAACACTAAAACAATAAACTAAAGAGAATTAAACATAACAATAGTTATAAAGGGGAATTTGCAGGGTGTATGTCAAGTGTTTGATGAAAATCCTAAGCCAAGAAACCATTAAAAATTGACAACAAGAAGTAGTAATCCATATCACTAAGGGAGGGTTATTACAGTGGTATCAGAGCGTGTTTTCCTCCCATCCCGAGGGATAAACCACAAAGGACATTTTTAGATTGTTTTGGTACATTTGGTGGGTTAGAAATATGGGAACAGATCAAGAATTAATGATAGATATTTTACAAGCATGTTAGGAATATCAAAAGAATATAACAATGGAACCTCCATAGTGGTTGAAGCCATACTTATCAGTTGGTGAAGCGAAGACCTCACTTCAATATGAATTTTTTATAGAACCACGGGTTAACTTTTTGGATGTGCATGACGAGGGTGTGTTAGCACTCAGGAACAATGAAACTTTGGTGTTGGATGATTTGCGTTTGGATGTTGATCTAATTTCTAAGGAGTTACACATGAGGGATGATGCGAAGGAAGTTGGGAAGCTTACACATGAGCTTCATATGGAGTTGAGTTTGGAAAATTCTTCATCACTTCAACCATCTATGGTAGTTAGGACACCTGAGGATGTTAATGGTACTTATGGTTTGATGGAGGAGTTTCTTGTGAGGGTCGAGCACGAGGAGCATCTAGATTTGTATGGGGGAGTTGAGCATATACCTTGCAAACTAGCCATCAGGGAGGTATGTGTACCCACTTATTGTAAGAATGGATATAGTGAGGATGTGGACGCATCAATATGGGATTGTGGGGCAATTCCTTCATAGAGACTTATTGACAAGGACTTTGAGCATACCGTTGAGTTTGTATTGTCCAGGGGCGAGAAGTTGATAGATGAGATTCATCGAGGAGCATATTCCTCGAAGATTGATCTTTGATTGTGATATCACCATGCTAATTCTAAGTGCCATTATGGGCATTATGAGTTCTTGGTCATGCCATTGGGGTTGACCAACACACTTGCCACCTTTCAGTCTTGCATGAACCCCTTCTTCACACCACAAATACAAGGGTTTATGTTAGTGTTCCTTAATGATATCCTCGCATACAACAAGATATGGGAGGATCATTTGAGACAATCATATGAGACATGGGGCATGATGGAAAGCATATTCAGGCATGGGACAAAGTACTCTCCAGAGATTGATTTTCTATTAGGCTATCATCAAGATAGTGACATGGAGTTTGACACGACGGATGTCTTATATTGTATCCATGTGAGCAGTGGGAAGGATATACATACACATAATGAGGAGATCCATGACACATTGGATTTTCTCACCGGGGTTTCATCTGTTTGGAAGTCCCACCTTTTGGTGGAATATTCCAAGGATTGGTTTGCATGCAAGGTGATGGATATTCATATTTAAGATGACATGTATAGAGTGGTGGACGATATCATCTACTAGAAAGATAACATATACTTAGTCCTTGAGTCTACACTTAGGGAGGAGATCATGAGGGATATTCATGATACGCCCTTGATAGGGCATCTTGGGTACTTCCAGACTTACCAACAGATCAGAGAGAGGTTCTCATTGAAGGGCCCAAGGACGATGTGTGGAGACATGTGAGGGAGTGCATGATTGGTCAAAATAACGAGTTAGAGCCTACCTATCGAGCATGATTGTGGAAGTCTACACTCATTTCAGGACACAGGTGGGAAAGAGTGTTGAAATATTTCAACACAGGTCTACCGGAGGTGCATGGCAATGACTATATTTATGGGACTTCATCAGAGTATGAGGCGCCCCAGATAATAGAGTGGTTATTTAGGGAGATGTTTAGGCTCCATAGGTTGCTTGAGTACATTGACCATGATTGGGACATCGCATCTCTTAGGACATTTTGGCAGGAGCTATACAGGTTAGCTGACACATAGTTGATCAATGTAGCATAGTTGGAGTCACTTGGTAAGAGAAATAAAGGCCTTCTAGTTTGGATGTGGGTTCTAAGAACTCATATGATACGTTTGTTTCATTTTTTGGACATTTCGAGAGGAGATGATCAGGTGCATGTTATATGGCAGGATGAATTTCTTTGTTGATAGAGAGGATCGAGTATGACAATGGACTTGCAAAATTTGATTCCACTGAGGCGCATCTGCAAGATATGATCTATAGTAGTGGGGTCGGGTCTTCCAGGAATTACAACTTAGAGTTCTAGGAGTGGAGGATGCAAAGTGGGAGGAGAAGATCTAAATGTTGAGATGATAAAAAAATATCTTTCAGTGGTCGAGAATGCTTTAAAGTAAATAAATCAACTTTTGAAGTAAAAAAGGTTTATTAATTTAATAAAGTGATTTTAGGAGAAAATATTAAAGGTGAATTAAAAAGTCACTTGAAGGGAAAAAGGGTGAAAGGGGTATAAATAAGGGACAAGGGCTCATTTCCTCTCATTATTTTGATGCTATTTATGATTTGATTTGGAGAGCTCTTGGAGCCTTTGGGGGTTTGAAGTAAACCCTATTCTGGATTGGTTTCAGTGGTGAGATGTTAAGCCCTAATATTGGCTCATTACCCCTTAATTGGGGCATATTACATTAGTAATTTTATTTTATTTATGTCGTCTTTATTCCATTAGTTGTAATTATACCTCCTAGTCTCC
>JZKD02S1975923.1:58912-80932 GCA_000966675.3 Picea glauca
TGAAATTCTCTCTTTTTCAAGGCGTTGAGTACTTATTCTGAGGTTTTTCTATGCTATATTGATATTTGGTTCTTAACATGAGAGATCCACCCTAGCGAATTAGGTTTCGATGGTGAAATATTCCACACTAGCCATTGATTGGGAAGGCTATTTAGGTTTTCCATTTGGATTTCGTGGTTGAGGAGCTTGGTTCACAATTTGCAACAGATTGAGGTTTGTCTAGATCATATTTCTTCTGGGGGAGGATGCGTTCTACTTCTCGAGGCCGTATTTTCTTGAACAATCTGATTTTCTCTTGGTAAGGGCTGATTTTCTCTTATGTGGGGGTGTGATCTTCTTTGGAGGGATCGATTTCTATATGCAGGGGCTAAGTAGATTTGTAGAGGGCTGTACTCACCTTGTGGAGGTCGATTTCCATCTGCGTGCCAACTTTTATTGTGGAGGGATCATACTCTATTTGAGGAGGACAATTTTGTATTGTGGAGCCATTGATCTAATACATTGGTTGTTGTCAAAAAAGAGGAATTAACACAGACCAAAACTAAGAAGTAAGTTGCTTGTATTGTTGGGTTTAATTGTTGTTGTAACAACTATTATAAATTGGTACTATTGTCGAGTTTAATTGTTGTTGTTAACAACATTAATAAATTGGTACTATTGTTGAGCTAATTGATGTTGTAACAACTGTAATAATTTGGCAATCATTTCCATTTGAATGTATTGCTTCTTATAGTATTGATTGCAATAAAAAGCCTCCTTTGTGTGCCATATCCATTGTGGTTTTGTTGATGTTGTTAAGTGAAGAGATATGAACTTTCCAAACACTAAGAAAACACAACAACAAAATATACAATCATAACAACAATTTCAAGAGAGTTCTTACAATGAAATGGGACCTATAGCCTAAGTGTTTGGTGAAATTAATCACCCAAAAATATACATAAATTTCTACAACAGTCACTAAGGGGGGTTTCTACAGTAGATTTTGATGTACCGACAAAGTGTTTGAAAAAACACTTGACCCAAATCAACACTAAAACCATCAACAAAGAGCATAAAACATAACAACAATTATAAAGGAGATAGTGCAGAGTGTGTGTCAATTGTTTGATGAAAATCCTAAGCCAAGAAACCATTAAAACTTGATGGCAACAAGTAGTAATCCATATCAATAACGAAGGGTTATTAGAGAATCATTTCACCAATTCATCATCCAGTGACATCTCTCACTTGATCAATTGATAACATGAGGTGAGCACTAATGGTTGGAAGGAAGCAATAGGCCCTCCTTATGTGTTGATTATCTGCATGTTATCTATATGTGCATGCATGATGATCCAGGATATGGCCTCAACACAAGGGGATATTGTTGCATGAGATGGTATTCTATGTAACCTGGATTATCTGATGGCTTGGTATTCATCGAGATTTGAATCTTTCTCTAGTGGCTGGTGTTGGTCATAAAGTCCGCATCTGACTGCTAAAGGGAAGAGCTAGGCCACCTCAAGTTCATAATGGTTGGTTTTTTATTTTGTTGGTCAGTTAGAGGGTTGGTTTTACCAATACAAGAGCGTGGTTGGGTTGGAAAAATGATATGGATGAGGGTCTTCCTTGGATGGTGACACACAAATGATAGACAAGTGAGATAGTAGAGGTAAAAAACAAATGGAAACAACAAACACCTCAATGAATTATCTTTTGCAAGAATTTTAAGTCTTACAATATCATTTCAAGGCATTAAGCATGTATCTAAACACAATTACTCCCACAGGTTGCAATAAAAATGAATCTTCACCAAAGAATTAGATGTTTTACATGTTGCATATTAGTAAAGATAAGTTATACAATAGTTGAAGGAAATGAAATGTACTTCAAACAAATAAAAAACTGCATTCAAGATAAGATAAACACACATGAAGGTTTGGACACAACACACTGTCATCAAGAGTATATTCACCAAGTAGAGAGATTTAATCCATGCATAAAAGAGTTTCAACCAGTCTGATGTATTGATATTCTTCCCAAAAACCGAACCTTCAAAACATACAAAAATAACATATTTATCAAAATTGTAGAGGCTCTCATCCATCTGGAACTGAGGCTTAACTCTACATTATCAGTTGAATAACAACTTATTAACTTAACTAAATATTGTTAGAGTATAGTAATGTATACTTCGAGCTTGACTTAATAAAAAAGGAGTGGTTCATATCACACATAAATGACCACTTATTATGCCTTAATCTAAAAGAGTCTTGCACTTTAAACAACTAAAAATTGCTACTAGCAACACACATGGACTAATGCATATGTTGGAGTAAATTGAACTCTGAAAAAAACTAACTGGGAGTGACATAACTAAACTCTGTATCGAACACTATTGTCCATGTGCATTGTTGGAGGCCACTGAGAGATAAATGGGTGTGTTGGTAGCTTCTTCAAGTACTCCTTCAAATTATCTACTTTAGAAAGAAACAAGTCTTCTGATGCTGCTTATGGAGTCTTTGATATTTCTTCTGCAGTCTGGAGTACAGTTTCTCCAATTCCCGATTATGGTGTTGCAAGGTCTGGACTTGCAACTTTAGTTTATGCACTTGTTGGCTATCATCATCCTTTTATGTTTTGACCTTGATATGCTTCTCCTTCATTTATTTCTTTGTGTTAAACTTGTTCTCATACTAAAACTATGTATAACTTTAGGTCTCATTAGTCGACTAAATGGAAAGAGCCTAAACTATGTATAACTTTAGTCGGCTAATGATCTTCTTCTAGTTCTCATACTACAACTATGTATAACTTTAGGCTCTTTCCCTTTAGTTCCTTTAGTGGACCCCTGAAATCCCATAGTGTCATCTTTAACTTCTGGTTTGATGTCTTGCAAACTGTGGCAAGGATCCCCTGTATGTGGCGAGGTGCCAATAGAGTCTTGCTTAGGATCAAATTCATAATCCTGTATTCCCTATTGACTGGAGTCTAAAGGATACTCATTTTTCACTGTCACAAATGGCGTCTTTGCAACCTTATTCTCACTAGACTTTGATTTTTCTCTTTTCACTGTCATACCCTTTAACACATTTACTGCCATTTCCTCCATGCTCTCGAATTTGGGACATTCATCATCCTCGATCAGAATCGGCTAGGGGTCCTTTAATGATGGTTTGAACAGAGCTTTGGAGTTCAGCCTCAACTGATTCATAATTCTAGTCTTTCGGTTAGGATTGCTTGGAAATTCATTGTTTTGCTCGCCCTTCCTTTTCATGTCCTCTCTGACTGGAGGAGATGTTTTAGGTGAAGCTTCTACATGAACAACCTTCTCTTTAATTACTTCCTTGTTACGCGAACCAGGCCCAATTTTCCCTCTCATTCGAGTCACATGCTTATTGGGTTGCTGATCGATGGGGATTTTATGGTCTTCCTCTGAGTGGTTGGATGATAGAGACCTTTGTGGCGTCTCTAGTGTAGGTGGGTGCATGCTGGCAGCTTCTCCACTCTTGTTTTATTTCCCCTTTCTTGTAGACGACCTCACTGGCATGCTGGGGGAATCCTCCATGGGGGTTTCTGAATTTTTTGTTGTCGAGGGCACATTTCTTGTTTTAGGGCCTTTCCCTTTACTCACCGCAGTTTGGACAGGCTTCTTCGAGCTCGCAGGCTCTAAAGAAACCTTGACCTCCTCACTTGCATCACCTTCATTTTGTGAATCGGGTACCTTCTCATGTTCTTTCAATCCCACAGACTTCAAGAAATATTCCCAGGGCATTTCCAGTTCCTCCAGAGCAAAAGTTACCGACGATTTAATCAAGCCCTGATGGTACAAACTTATGTGGGTGGATTCAGGGTGACCTTAAACCCTCTTGGCCATTTTGGTTAGAATCTTAAGCATGTAGTATGGTAAATTAAGCTCTCTGTCTCCACTTGGATACATAAGAAAATGAGGGTGATAATAGTGAAAAATGTTGAATCGAACCTCACCTGTGATATATCTCTGTATTGTTGTTAGGGACCCTTTCCATTCATCCTTTATCCACGTCACAAGGATTCCTTGACTCCATTCGGGGTCTTGGTGCTTGGGAACCAGGAACTTGTTGTAGAGATCGAGAGGCATCTTTCCTTTCTTGAACCATCATTCCCCACAAACAGGGAGAGCGCAAGATGATCCAATAAAATGTTATGTGACATGAATCTAGGTATCTCCAAGCATGGTCTGGAAGCCATCAAATTTTTGCGCGAAGAGCATGGTCAAGCCCGTGTGGTGTCCTTTAAATGCGCACAGGAAATCATACCACTTAGCCTTTACGAAAATGTCTTTAATTTCGAGTATGGATTCGAAAAATTCTAGGTCCAGTGGCTCGATTCTATTCAATTTCCATCATTCTCGAGGAGGAATCATGCTGGGAAGAGTATCTTTGATGGTGCTAATGCAATGAACCCAGATTCCTTCATACCAGAACCGATTCCCGTGTGTTTTTAACCCTCTGTTCGAGTTATAATGGCCATGATGAACTGGTACAGTTCTCGCGATCATAACTGGTGCTATGTAATGATGAAACTGAGTGTAATATGGTGTAGAAGCACTGGTCTATGATCACACATGTATGCAGGCACCATTCAAATGGTTAAAATATTCAAAATATCATATTAAATTATAAATTGGTTTCAAAATTAGTGCGTCAATCCTCATTTCCAAGAATAGCCTTATTCTTGCAATCAACTCTGTTTTGCATATAAAACTCTATTATACCTGCCACGAGCTCAACCTATGACAACTTCGATGACAAGTATTTCAAACCAAATCAATAAAAAGCAATTATCCCTCAAGAAAACCACAAGATGGTACACAAACAAATTGATTAAGAGAGGTAATGATAAAAGTGAGTTATTCAGTAATGAGGGACCAACTTTAACCAAAAAAAAATGAATGATTTTTAATGAAGTTTAGGGAAATGAGAGAAGAGGGGAAGGGGTGCAGACTTAGGTCTCAACAAATAGGCTAAGGTTTGGTTAGTGAACATTTGATAAATATGTCCTCACTGGAATGACGTGTCCTTATTGATGACACATTCCATGTCATTATACACAAGTCTCAGGGTATCAATGTCTACTTCTTCCTCTTCTTTGCTCGATGAGACTTCAACGATGGGGTATTTGTCACCATTCCTTTTGTACGAGGACATGGTTATACCTGTGGAAAACATATTTTGTCTCAACAAAAGAAATCTTTTGATTAACACATATAAACCAAGAAATAAAATTGATAATGAGTGTTAACTTTTTAAACAAAGTCCTTATCTGTAGATCCCTAGACTAAAAGTCATGGTGATCTAAACACCGAGGGGGAAATATTTCATGCACTGGTTATTATGTTGAAGTACGGGGCCAAAACTTTTGCAATCATTTTGTGTGGTGATGCCGCCCCAGAGAACTTCGATCATCGGTTAGTTATAATTTTAGGGCACGATGGTTCCTATAAGGCAGAAAGTTGCGAGGTGGTCGCGTGAGGAAAAGGGAAATCCAAAACCTGACCTATGCATTGGCTCAAAATATTCTACACTATTGATATTTTCAAAGAAATTGTTGCAAGCCATATTGGTTGGCGAAACAAGTATAAGAGAGACGAGTTGTCTATGGGGTGCTTTAGTGAAACTAACATAGATCCCCCCTGCAATATTGCAAGGAGGTCGAGGGACGAAAATAAAAAGGTGGCATCTGGTGCTTCCATCACCAATGCAAGGATTTAACAAAGTCTGATTATTATTGATGAGGTTTACCCTCCATTTTAGCATTGTGAATTTAACCTTGGGTAAACACTCCCTTTTCCCCGTTAGTTGAGAGAATAGGGTTCAAGTATCTTAAAAAAAAAACATCTAGGATGGAATGGGGTTTATATGATTATCTAAAAGGAAAATAAAGAGAGAATGGTCATATAATTTGCACCTGTTATTCTTTGTGAGGTAGTTGAGATATAGAGCCATGAGAGAACGATCAGGGGGATGTTTTGGTGTTCTCGACGAATGCTATCGAGTGTGACCTCTTGGCATTGAAATAGTGTGAAATGAGGTTTAAATGACATTTCAGAGGGCTTTAAAAATTAACTTTGGCAGGAAACCCCCAAAAAATATCATACGAACGAGTCAGGTCATGCCACGTCACCTTCTGTAGGAGTGAATTTACGAATAGGGGGACATGTCGGCATATCAATAAGACAATGTCTTTTCTTTTCCAATGTTTCAACGAGAGAAAAGGATCCTTCGTCAATGCATCAACGGATACGAAAGATCTTGTGGCATCGAGGTATCGACACGAGAGGCTAATCACTCGTCGATGCAAAGGGAATATTTGGAGATGCTGACGTATCGACAAGGGGAACAAATCATGCACTAACATGTCAATGCAAGATGAAGACTGCAGTTTGTTGATGTATCAGTGGGAGATAAGGATTTCTTGTTGATGTGTTGATGAAGACGTAAAATCTCGAGGCGCCAGTGCATCGATGTGAGGAGTGAATGTTGTGCCAACATATCGGTGTGTAGAAAATATCTTCGGTTGTCGATATGTTGATGCACAAAATAAGTGTTTTTTCAAGTCTTGATGAAAGGAGAAGACAATGAAGTGCTTGTGTATCGACAAGGAAAACAAATGCTCTGCTGATGTGTCAACTGGACATGCATATGTTGCATTGAAGTGTTGGTGGACGATAAATATAACATGGATTAGACGTATTAGTGAAGGATTCAAATTGATCATCGACACACCCTGTATGATGGAGTATTTGGATTGATTGCTGACACACCATGTATCGGTGAAGGATGTAAAACTTCTCCCAAAACGTTGCTTATAAATGGGTGAAAGGAATGTTTGTTTCAAACCAAGTTAATCTCAATGGAACAAAAAAATAAAATCTAAGAGCTTGAGTGACTTTGAGACAAAAAAACATCGAGGTTTGATAGAAAAGGGGTTCGGAAATTCAGAGAAAGTAAGAAAAGTAAAAAGGCAGGCCCAATTTCTTCACTTAGAGCAAGGGATTTAGAAACAAAGTGAAGAAATTACAAGGAGGTGTTGTTGTTAGCACAACAATTGGTGACACATTGGACAAAGTCATAAATATTTGCATAAGATATTATTAAGACCAAAATTGGTTCTAGAAATCAATAGATTTACTTCAAATAGTACCAAAACAAAGTCTTAGAAGGTCCCACTAAACTTTGAAATTTGTGAGAAGATGAGTAACAATTATACCTTGCATGAACGAGTTGTTCGTCACATTCCAAAGATGTTTAAATGTAACTTTATTTTGTTTGGCTTAACTATCCCAAGAGGCAAGTGCAATGTTACAAGGGACTTTCCATCAAGAATGATAAAAGCACATGTCAATTATTACATATATGTGGTGTTGCTCCACTATCTATGAGCGTCCATAGCCCCGACAGAGTCACCCTGGCATCATGGGCCTTGCTCCACTGCCAGCATGCGTTGATAGCCCCGATGGAAATACCTGCATGTCCTGCATTCTTTGAAACACCTTTCCCAAGCCTTTACCTTTGAACATGCTTTCCTCTTCCATTTATTGTTAGAGGGATGTGGACGAGGGATTCCAGTATTCCTTTAAAGGCATGTGTAGTGTCCCCAAGGCCGAGCCCTGTTGTAAATGATGTTATGAAAGGAATTGTAATTATGTTTTATAGGCTGGTGAGCCAAGTTTTTATAAGCTGGTGTCTTATGTGTTTGTTAAGCCAGGGAGCCTAAGTGTTGAAGGCCAGGAGCCTGCTGTTGTATATGTAATCACGCAGAACAAATTAATAAAAATTTGTAAACACTGCCAGGTGCAAACCGACCACGATGAATGAGTGAAGGGGGACTGAGCTTCCACAGAGAAGGCAAGGGATTAGGGGCTGGAAGGTGGGAAAAGGGGCTAAGTGTTAATCCTAGGGGGGGCTTCAACCTTGGGAATAATATTTTAATATTATTCCAAAAAGGCATGAGCATTTCATGTTTTATCCTAAGTTCCTAACCATGAGGAAGGTGATGCGTGCTGGTTAAACACATGTAGTTTCCAGGGCGACAAGTGTCAGCCCCGACCCATGCAAATAAAATGGCGAAGATGAGACGTGATGGGGGTTCTCTTCCATTCCACCCGACGGCGTGAGTGTATATGACCTCTGAGCGGTATGACAGATCCAACCTCTGCAGAAAAATCTTGTACATATTCTGAACTGAAAAACCTGTGTTCGTCTGGAGAATCCATGTGTATCCTCTATCTGAGATCGAGCTTGTGCGTGGGGTCTCTATCCCAAAGTCATGACCGTGAGCCATTCGACCATTGTTGAGCCTATAGGAAATCCATGTCAGTTTTCCCTGTTGATTGTTGTGGCCACGCAGTGCTGGACTGCGTGTGGCTTGTTGTCCAGTGGAGCAACACTCTCTTCAGGAGAGAGAGTGTACAGAGGAAGGAGAGAACTCTTGGAAGGAACCTTGTAGCTGGCACAGAGCCCGGAGACTTCTGGTCCGGTCTGTTGTTGTAACCCAAGGCAAGGGAGGTTAGTAGCCGAAGGACTGTCCAGGTGACAGAGAAGGTGTATACTCCTGGGGTGGAACAAGCATGTGGGGAATGAGGGTCTGTGGGCAGTGAGCGTGAGAGGTTCCTGGGAGAGAATCCAATCCTTGTGGCTATGTGATGTTTCCCTGTAACCTTAGCCTAGCCTAGGATTCCTTGTCTTGGGGTGGAGCTTAGTCCTAGCTCGGGGGTGATCCACTGTTAAGCTGATGAGCAGTGCGGTCTAAGGCTGGGAGGTTCGTGGAAGGCCTGCACTTGGTTGGTGGAATCTACGACTGTTCAAAGATAAGTACCAGATGATGCTTTAATTATGTTTCTGTATCTCTGTGTATTATAATCATCATGTATTCTGCTGTGTATATGAATTGATGTTAAATAGTATTGATTGTTGATTATCGCAGTAAATCATATGATTACGCTGTGTTGAATGTGTTTAACTTGTTTTGAATGCATGTGATTAATTGTGAGTGAGAATGTTGTTATTCCTCGTAGTAACACCTACACAGTAGTGAGTGAAAAGTGGTGCTACAACATGCATGATGACACCTATTTGTGAGATTTTCTTAGAGGTACATGCTTATAGATAAGCTACCTTCATGTGCAATATGCCTTGAAAAACTCCAAATGCTCCATGGTTCAAACATCGGTCATTTGGTTAAGTGTGAGTGCATAGTTTCCTTTAAATGTGACCAATTACCTATTCTTGTCCAAGATCTAAGGTTTTATGATCCAAGTGGATATCGTTGGCCACCCACCTATTCCAACCGGCTCAAAACAATTTGTTGGCAACTTACTATTTTTAGCAGTCCCAAACTTCTAGGGCCATTTTGAGGGACTAAACAACGCTTTTTTCGCGATCAGGCCCCTAAATGAATATGCTTGTTGATACCTTTCCAACGATCTATATTGCACCCCAAACAGAGATCGTATGCCAATGTTACGCCCCCGAGAAGTTGATACACCAAACTACCCAATACGGGGTCCACAAAACTGTTGGCTTTTCATCTTCCGGGGTTAGGGTTTTGGATCTTCTTTATGTTAAAAAGGCCTTTGGAGCCTCATTGTAATGATGATATTCTTACAAATGTGAGTAGCTATCACATATCTTATGAGAGATAAGCTGCCACCATTCTAGCGAGTCTCTCACTCTATATTTCTATAGTTTTGTACATTTTTCTCATTAATAGAAATTGTGTATTACTATATCTTTGTGTTTATGGTTACATCTCTGATATATTTCTGTTATATTATTGATACACCCTTTTACATTTCTTTATTATATCTTTGCTCTCATTTTGTGCCGAAAATAATTCGGATCAGTGGTATCAAAGCAAGTTTCTCTTGATCGTTTTTCAGTGAATGTCCCCGACAAGGTTTGAGTATAGTAAGTTGGGTCTCGAGCTTGTCTCACTTGAGGAGAATCGATCTTGCACGCCCAAGAAGCCCTCCATGGTAGAAGAAAAGAAAAATGACGGAGCATAAGATTCTATTAATATGTTGCTTGAGCAAGCTCTCATGCGATAGCGGGACAAAATGATGGAGAATTTTCCCCACATCCTTCAACGCCTGCCGATAACAACATGAACATCTTCATCAAGTGGCCACTTTGGAGGCACATCTCCTTTCAAGGTGCTAGTTAATTTTGATATCCCCGTATTTGAAGGACACATAGATGTAGATGCCCTAGAAAAATGGTTAAATATTCTAGAAGGTTATTTCTCTGTTCACAATTTCTTCGACAAGGAAAATATCACCTTCAGACTCCTTAAGGCTCTCCCCCATGTCGAACATTGGTGGGAAACTACCTAGGAGAAAATTTCCACAGAGGAGTCTGGAATATATGGGGCTGAGCCCTCTTGGGATTTTTTTGTGGACGTGGTCAAGGAACAATATTACCATATTGGTAACTATGATGACCAATACATGAGATGGACCACACTCCAACAAGAGAGGGGCCAAACAATGCTAGAGTTCACAAATAATTTCCATACCTTGTGTACCAAGATGGGTATCAAAGAATTCAAGTGACATCTGGTTCTAAAATACCGTGGGGCTCTGCATAGGTATATCCAAACTGAAATAGATTTCTTGGACATCTCATCACTGGGAGCTGCCTATTGATATGTTGTCAAAATAATCACTGGGAGCTGCCTATTGATATGTTGTCAAAATAGAGAAAAAAATTAGGCACTAGAAAAAACGAGAGTTCGGGTCTGTAAATCCACAATAACCAAAGTATGATAAAGACAACCCTAACAAACATCCTCTCGAAAACTCGTCCAAGCCACAAGAAAAGAAGGGTAACAAAAAGACGAAGAATGACACTGGAAAGTGGTGCGATTTCCACAAAATCCCCTGGCACAACATTGATGAATGTTGCTCAAAACAACCATTGGTGGCTGAGATCAAAGAAAAGGAGTTGAACCCTGATTTAGAATCTCATTCAGATGTAGACCCCACTGCTACTATCACAATCACAACAATTCAACTAGAAGAACTAGCAGATCTTGAAGAGGGGGAGTGTTTTTTTCATTCACAGATGTGAATGAAGGGGACCCCACTGCATTTTAATGTTGTTAGCAGAAGCCAGAAGAACCTCATCGCAATAGAGCTCGTCAAGTAGTTGGGATTGTCGACAACACCAGACCCACAACCATACAACATCAGGTGCCTTTTCCAGGGATGAGATCTCTGTGTCAGCCAACTATGTCGATTGTCATACGACATCTAGCCCTTAAAGGATGAAGTATTATGTGATGTTGCCCCACTAGATGTCTGTGATGTTCTTGTGGGCCAACGACATATGTGGAAGCACCATGTTATTTATGAGTGTCGACTCCATAGTGTCATTGTTACTCTAGGGGGGTCATCTCTACAGGATACTATAGGTAGTTCCATCTACTGTCCCACCTAAACAATGTCGCAAGGTAGTATCTCATACTACAAAATTTAGCTTCTTCACAATCTATTCAAAAAGTGAACACAAGGCCATTGCATCCACTGCAGCCTCAATCCATTCTATCCAATAGAAGTAGGCCAACAAGCTCAAATATTCCTTCTGCACACACTCATCTTACCAGGTTTTCAACAACCTCCCACAAACTAAGCATCGTAACTTCTCCAGCAAGGCAAGGAACTCATCGGATTCATCAAGTACTTTCCCCTCTCTGTCGGGAACTCAACGCAATGGAGACCATTTCTTCCTAAGGAAGGAGGATTGATCTAGGTGGATATCGGTGGCCACCCACCTATTCCAACTAGCTCAAAATAGTTTGTTGGCAACTTACTATTTTTAGCAGTCCTAAACTTTCGGGGCCATTTTGAGGGCCTAAAAGATGCTTTTTTCATGATCAGACACCTCAATGATAGCCAAAGGCTTTGATTGAGCCCCCTAAATGAATCTCCTTGTCGATAAATTTCCAATGAGCTATTGTGCTCCCCAAACTGAGATCGTATGCCAAAGTTACGCCCTCAGAAAGTTGATACACCAAACTACCCAAAACGGGGTCCATAAAACTGTTGCCTTTTCATCTTCCAGGGTTAGGGATTTGGATTTTATTTATGTTAAAAATGCCTTTGGAGCCTCATTGAAACAATTATCTTTTTGTGAATGTGAGTAGCTGTCACATCTCTTCTCAGAGATAAGCTGGCACCATTCTAGCGAGTCTTTCACTCTGTATTTCTACAAATTTGTACATTTCACTCATTAATAGAAATTGTGTATTACTGTATCTCCGTGTTTATGGTTATATATCTGATATATCTTTGTTATATTATTGATACATCTCTCTACATTTATTTATTATATCTCTACTCTCATTTCATGCCAAAAATAATCCAGATCATGTTAATTCTTGTATATTGATTCAACGATGTTCCTATATAGATTCTGAGTCTTGAATGTTGGATTGAAGTAGTCGCGGGAATACAGGAATAATCGCGGGAATACAGGAAGAACCAGTGTCTTGTCTCAATGTTGGAAGACGATTTCCATAACCTTGAGTCACTGTATGCCATAATACTTTGAGAACTGGATGTTTGCAACAATGATTTATTTATGAAAGGATGCAAGCAAGGGGTTTTGAGAGAGAAAAATATTAGCACCAAACATGAATAACATAAGAAAAAGACAAAATAAAACCAAACAGAAAACATAGGAAAGCTAAGGAAACGATGAAAAAGGAGAAATGAGGGGGATAAACTATTATTTATGTACAAGTAAGCTATTTGAGGATAATCAACTGAAGTATTTTTTTAGGACTTGGTTGTTGACATGAAGGAGGTCTACTTCTCCTTCAAGTTTTTGCAATCTATATGTGCATAAGCCATTCTTTTCCTTAACCAGTACGAGACGAAGCCAAATTTGTTGGATTTTGGAATGTTTTGTTTTGTCTTCATGTGGCTTATCCCACTTTAGAACCATATCACAAATTTTAAAATCCTTCTGACCAACATATTTTTTTTTATCAAACCATCATTTTATGACCTGTTGGTGTGTAGCAAATTTTTTCTTTGCTTTCCCTCTCTCCTCTTAAATTTTAACCAAGGTGTCTACTCTTTTATGAATGTTTGGGCAATTTTTCCCATGTGATTGTTGTGAGTGTCGGAGGGAAGGTAACAAAACATTACTGGGAAGGATGGATTATTTCCCATAGACAAGGAAATAAGGGGGATATCCCTATGGAAATTTTTAGTGTTACCATATCTTCCCACAAAGCATTTGGTATAACGTTGTGCCAATTTATTTGTTGATCAACTACAATTCGCTCTAGGATACAAATAAAGTTCTTGTTGATAGATTCAACTATACCATTTTCTTGAGGGTAGTAATTAGCTGCACACCTCAAGATAATTCCTTTGTCTAAACCAAGCTCAATTAATTTTAAAGAAGAAAAACATGTAGCATTATGAAAAACAAGGGTAGAGGGCACTCCAAACCTGGTGATGATGTGTTGTTTTATGAAATTGATCAGTACATCTTCGTTTACCTTTGTTAGTTGCACTGATTCCATCCATTGTGTAAAATAATCAGTGGCGGTCAGGATGTACTTATGTTGCTTTGAAACATGTGGGTTGATATCCCCAATGATGTCCAACCCCCATTGTTCAAATGGTTCTTCAACGGTCATAGGTTGCAGAGGGAATGCATCCATTTTCTCTCGTTTGGCACATTTATGGTAGAATTTGTAGCTCCTGGCATAAGCACGTGGATCCTTGAATATTGTAGGCCAATAGTAGCCCACTCTCAGGATTTTGTGAGTTGTAGTCTCTTAAAGAAAGTGTCCTTTGACTGGCCCATCATGCATTTCTTTGAGGACTCTATCTGTGTATTCTTTCTCGAGGCCTCCGAGGAGGACGTTGTCATAATTCCTTCTGAAAATAATGCCATCAATAAGTTGATATTGTGACGATTTGAGCCTCATATATCTTCTTTATTTTGGATTTAAATGGTTTGGGGCAATGTCATGATGCAAGTATTGCTTGAGATCCTTCTACCAAGAGTCGTCAAGAGTTGGTACATAAGGAGATTGTTGCATGTACAATGATAATTCTTCTTCCTAGCCATCTTCCAGTTGATCTCCAGAGTCTAGGGCATACGTTTCTAGTTCACACAGGCCTTGAAATTTCACGATGTTCACAGGTTTAAACTCAAGATCATATTCTTGCATTACTATCATCCAATTTACTTGGCATTCCCCCGAATATTTTTGAAGGAACAATGATCTAACAACTGGGTGAGATGCGATGTATGTTTCAATATTGTTGTTCGAAGTGATATTCTGCATGCTAGTTCAAACAAATTCTCATGGATATCATGTATGGAGGATGTACAATGAAGTAAATAAATTTATTGGATTATCTTGGGAAAATAAATTTCCCCTACTAATGCCTTAAAGAAAGCCAAAAGGGATAATAAAAATGATGAATCACGTGGATTAATTGAAATGTCCATCTTTAGTGATTTATGGTTTCACCTTCAAGGAGTTGACTAACCAAATGCTTAGACAAAGCTATAAATTGTATTTGGTAGACACATTGAGATTCGAGCCCACCAACTTGAAAACCAACCGATTGCTTTAAATCCCAATGATTTCTTATGGATTGAAGATTATTTATCCAAGTTCAAAACACTTAATACTTTCACTTGAAGAATGTAACATATAATATATCAAAGAAGGATGACCAATGCATATATGTTATCGGTGCTAAGCTTGGTAGTGCACATTTTATTTTTGTATCTACTTTTCACTCCGCTAGAGAAGCTCTGGACGCTACTTAAAAAACACCCACTCTTGAATATTTTTGTGATTCTTGGATTAGAGAGCGAGATAAGATCTTGCATCTTGGAGTGATCAACACAACAATTACATCTAACAAATCCTTAGTGGTATAATATAAGGATAAATCCAAGCATACAAAGAAGCAACGTCTTCACAACAAGAAGCAAAACAAGGGTCCCAAACCCTTTCGACCAACTCCTACTCCTAATGGTGACAAAGGAACCAAATAAAATAGCAATAAAATTGAGAGACATTGTAATTTTTGTGGGCGAGATGGTCATTTGGAGTCTACATGTTTTAAGAAGATGGAAGCCTTAGAAGTAACAACGAAGAAGCACAACACCAATATACATTCTTCTTCTTCTAACTCTTCTTCTCATGGACATGCACTTTTTGCTTCTAGTTTTTCCTTCAATGGAACATCTACTTCTTCTTATAATGAGTGGATTATTGATTCTGCAACATCTTATCATATGGCTAAGGATAATGACAATTTTTTTTTTGTTCTTGATGAATGTAACACCAAACAAATATTTGTTGATGATGAATATAGATCTCTTAGTGTTTTAGGGTATGAAATATTTTAGCTAAATGGTGGTCATTTAAATTATGTATTATGTGTTCCAAGTCTCTCCTACGATATTCTATCAGTATATCAAATCACTCATTCAGGTGAAGGTAAAACCATAGAGTTTTCACCTCACCAAGTTGTAATCAAGGATTTAAAAGATCCTAACCATGTCCTAACAACTGGAATTGTTGATGATATTAACAAGTTGTACACATCTGACAACTTTGGGTCATCATCTTTTCCATCAATTTTTATTGCTCATGGCGACAATTTCAACAAACTTTGTCATGAGTGATTTGGTCATCTAAACTATCATTCATTGTGACAACTATGTAGTTAGAATATGGTGATTGGACTTCCCCTCATTTCTTGTAGAGACAGTGTTTGTGTCGACTGTGTTCTCGACAAACATCATTGGGACAATTTTGACAAACATGCCTCTTGGTACACCTCATCCCCATTGCAACTTGTTCATGGTGATTTGTGTAGTTCACTTCCCTATACTTCTTTCTCTAGGTTCAATTGCTTCTTAACTTTCATTAATGACTTCTCCAGACACACTTAGTTTTATTTCTTTAAACTTAAGAGTGGAGTTTTTCATATGTTTTTGGCCTACAAGGCTCTTCAAGTAGAAAAACAATTTGGACGTCAACTGCATAAGTTAAGAATAGATGATGGAGGTGAATATTTTAACAACAAATTTACAAATAACTACACCATGTAGTGCATGAAAATGCAACAAACTATTCCAAATACAACATAGTGAAACAATGTCATTGAGAGAAAGAATCACACATTCAAAGAAATGGCAGAAGCCATTAATTATGCCAATTGCATAGTTAATCACACTTCCACAAAGGATTTAAGAGATATAGCATTAGAATAAGCATGGAGTAAAACTAAACAATATGTAAGCCACTTTCATGTGTTTTGTAGTGAAGCACATGCTCAAATTCCCAATGGGAAAAGGAAAGCATTAGAGCATAAAAGTGACAAGTACATTTTTGTTGGATATTCTGAAGACGTAAAAGGTTATAGACTTCTTCAACCTCATTCCAATGAAATTATTATTGGGAGGCATGTTAAGTTTGATAGGGATATCTTCGCTTGAAGCCTAGTTTGATGTTTGTGCCATCTTCAGCTCATGAGCCATCTTCGATGTTTGTGCTATCTTCCATTCCCAACTTTTTTGTTAGTGATATTATTTTGGTTTCTTCTTTAGATGATGACAGGGATGAAAATATACCCATTCATGCTCACCTTTCTCTAGTTTGTCCACTAAACATGAACCAACACTAGCACCATAAATTCCTAGATGGTTTCATAGAAGATGAGAAGTAGCTAGTGATCTTGTCAGTGATTGTATAAGTCAACATCATACATGTTCACAGTTCCAACGAGCCTCCTCTTTTTGGCTCAGTTTCAAAGACTCATGATCCAAAAATATTTGTAGAATCTTCTATCCATCTAGATTGGGACACAACAATGAATGAAGAATATAATTCCTTAACAGTGAATGACACTTGGAATCTTGTACCGCTTCCAAAAGGAAGAAAACTTGTCAAATGTAAATGGGTATATAGAAATAAGTATGCATCAGATCGATGTTGAAAGACATAAGTCTCGTTTAGTTGCTAACGGATTTTCTCAAGCTGAAGGGATTTATTATAATGAAACCTTTGCCCCCATAGCCAAAATGAATTCCATCCACCTTGTTCTAGCCCTTGCCACTTGACATAAATAGGAGGTCCATTAGATGAATGTTATATCCACCTTATTGCATGTGGATTTGCAAGAATAAATTTACATGGTATGGATATGTTCAAAATGACTACAACCTTGATTGTCACCTTAAAAAATCTCTCTATGGTCTTAAGCAATCTCCTTGAAATTGGTTTGCTAAAATGGATAAAATTCTTCTTGACACCAACTTTTTTAGATGTCATCCTAACCCCAATTTCTATACCAAGAAAGTAGGTAACCATCTCATAATTCGTGTTCTCTATGTTGATGAAATTATTCTCACCGATAGTGACCCCAAAATTTTAAGCCATATGGAATCCAATCTTAATAATAAATTTGAAATGACAAACTTATGATATTTACATTATTTCCTTGGCCTCCAATAATTGCAAACCGATGAAGGAATTTCCCTTTCATAGTCCAACTATGCATGTGATATTCTTTGATGCTTTCAAATGGAAGATTATAAACTAACCCATCTCCCTTCTAGATTGGAATCAAACTTAGTGCCACTTGTACTACACTCAAAGTAGCTACCACTTTGTACCATTAGTTAGTTGGTATCCTTTTGTATTTGACTCAAAGACATCCTGATATTTTCTTTGTTGTTTGTCTTGTTTCCTAGTATATACAAAAACCCCATGAGATCCCTTGGAAAACAACAAAAATGATACTTTGGTATTCGAGGGTACAATGTACTTCCACTTGTACTACACCCGAAGTAGATGCCACTTTGTACCGTTAGTCAGTTGGTAGCATTTTGTATTTGAATCATATCCATATTGGTATTTTGTTTGATGTTGGTCCTCTTGCGCGATATATGCAAACACCCCATGAAAGCCCTTGGAAAGCAACACAAATGATACTTCAATATATTTGGGGTACAATTAAATTTGGGATACAATACAGTTCAGGGAGGGATCCTTTTCTAGTTAGTTTCAATGGTTCTGATTGGGATGGTGACCTTGATGAAAGGAAATCTACTACAAGTTATGTTTTTTGTTTTGGTTCTAGACATATCACTTAGGTTTCTAAGAAGCAACAAGCTCTTTCTCTTTCTTTGGTAGAAGCATAATATTGAGCAACAATTGATGCAAGTCAAGAAGCCTCGTGGCTTTGACAACCTCTTTAAGAGTTTGGATTCAAACGATATCATTTGACCACACTCTAGTGTGACAATCAGAGTTCCATCAAGCTTGCCAAAGATCTATTTCAACATTATTGCAACAAACACATTGAGCTACACATGCACTTCATTAGAAAGCTTATCCAAGATAACTTTCTCGAAGTGCTCTTTTTCCCTACATATGATCAAGTTGTAGACATTTTCACAAGGCCTCTTACAAGAAAAGTTTCCCAAACTCCGATCTACGTTTGGATTTTAGGATGTTGTTATTAAGGAGGGATAAGCTCTAATGCATCCTTCGTTCTTCTATTGTGTCACCTTTGTAAATACTTCAATACTATCCTGTGTTTTTTTTAAGGGGGGATGTTAGGATATTTAGACACTTAAAATTTATTTAAGATCAACTTGGTCTAATGTATCTTTAGGTTAAGTGTGTTTCCTTAGTGACGAGTGCTCAAATTGACATCTTTTTAGCACTCCTCCAATACTTTTTTCTCACCTTTTTCCCATTTTCACTTCCATATTCATAACACTTTCCATCTGGAATCATGCATTTTGGTTAAGGTACAAACACTCATGCAACATGCCATTTTCAATATTTATTCATATGCATTTTTCAGGAGATTATTACTTTTTGTGCTAACAATGTTTTATAGAAAAAAGCTACACATGCACCTTTCCAACATGGCAATTGCAAAGAGAAACTATTACAACTTTGGTCGTTGCTGCAACTCTGGTTGCTACAACTCATAGTGTTGTGACTCGCGATGTTTCAACTCTCGCTAGACCGTTATTGTGACTCTGAAACAACTCACCAGTCAACGATACAACTGTCACCAAGGAACATCCAAGTCAACCAACAACCACTCGAGAATACAACGAAGGAAATTGGGTGGCAATATGGAAAAGGCAAATCAACCACCAACTTCTGTGGTCAATTTTAACCAGCACACAATTGATTTTTGCCTTCTTTATGAAAATACAATGTGACGATGAGGAAGCCCAATCCTCATGGTTGTCCATCGATCTACTTAGCCCACTTTAGAAGTAGTCATTTGGTATAAATACACCCACTCTCTCTGAGCCAAGGGATAGAGGAAAATCAACAAATAGTTTGTAAACAAAGTTGTATTTAGCAATATATTTTCATTTAATCAAAGTTCTATTTTCATTCTTGTTCAATTGATGGCGTGTTGAGCATTGGAGCTTCTACTGCATTCTTCGACCAATACCTCATCTAAGGAGGTAGGGCCCCCTCCTTAGCTTGGTGTTGTTTGTATCTTTTATAGTTTGTAGAAGTAGTTATAGTTTCATTTTTATCTTTTAATTTATTGAATCCAAAACTCCTTTATTAACTTCTTGTTTTACTATAACATTCTCCTTTGTTGTATCTTTTGATTGATAACATTTCAAGGTAGTGATCTCTGATTGGTAAGCAAGTAGTCATAGTTTCTCTTCCTTATTTATTTCCAACAATTACTCTATAAAATCATTGCGTTGCAACTCTGTTGTTTCCTAACTGCTCTAACTCTGTCGCTGCCACTTTATGAGGACATTTCTGAACCTTGTTTGTTGAATGGTTGAAGTATAGTTGTAACATATTCCATTCATTATCATTTGTTTCCAACAATTCCTCTAGTTAACTTTGTTGTAGCATTATTATTGCCTTACTGCTATTCTGGTTGTTGTAACTCATGTTCCTCTAACTCATGTTGTTCCAACTCACACTGCTGCAACTTTGCGTCTAGCTTTCTAATTACCAATTGTGTGGTTTGGAAATTCATCTAGCTTGATTTCCTTATTTAAAAGAATAGTGTGATTTGATTCTTATGATTTGAGGTAAACAGACCATTACATAGCTATCACGATAATCGAGATCAATTTAATTCTTGGACAAGTCACCTTTACTTTCCTACAAGAGTGATTTACTTTTCTGCAAGTGTGATTTACCTTCCTGCAAGATTGCTTTACTTTTCCACAAGTGCGATTTACTTTCCTGCAAGACTGCCTTACTTTTCCGCTAGATTGATTTACTTTCCTGCAAGAGTGCTTTACTCGTCCACACATGTGATTTACTTTTCTGCAATGTGTGCTTTCATTTATGAAAGTATGGATTTAACATCGTTTAATTCAACGACTTGTTAGAGCATTTCGACATCTTGCTTTATGATACTCATTCGAAAGTACTACAACTCATTGACAATTACAACACTATACTTGCTTATATAATGCACGACAATTCATAAGTACAATACGACCTTAGATTAATGATTAAATGCACAACTCTTCAGTTTCTTACTAAATTCATTAGGAAGCGATTAAAAAGTCCCTCATTTTTGGTGTCGTTGCCAGGGATTTGTCAAAAATATAGTTGTTGTCTTTCTATTTTGTGGATTTTCATTTCATTAAATTGAGTGATATGATTTATTTTTCAGTGGTTTGTAGAATGTCTTTCTAATATTTTCTTTGCATAGAGTTAGAGATCAACAAGGTATATTTATTAGTTCATCCAAAAATTCTCAAAAAGCTAACAACGCAAGTCAATATCAAGAGGTAAAGGAATATCTATCGCCTACAACAAGTTCCATTGCCAAACGGAGACCTGAAACCTCCACTCAAGAATATGAGAATGTACAAGGATCTATGCACACAAAGGTTCCACTTTCAGAAGATCTGATTAGTGAACAATACAACTCTGGGGAATTCATCTTTCCTGAAGCACCTTTAGAGACAAAAGACAAATCTCAGAGAGAAATGACACACAAAGTTGTCAAGGAGGAAAATTTTGCTTTTGGATTTCCAATAAGAGGATCAAATCAAGAGACAAAAATGAAGAATATGCCTCATTCAACCCTGCCAAATTTTCACGGTCTATCTAAAGAAGATCTTGACACCTTTCTTTTCGAATTCGACGTACTTTGTAGAAGTTATGATTATGTGTCAGATCTAGAAATTGAAGCTTTTCCCTGCCACACTCAAGAATGTTGCAATATGGTGGTTCATGGTCCTTGAAAAGGATAATATCCACACATGGGACCAGATGACGAAGACATTCCTAGAAAAGTACCAAGATTATTGTAAAGATAAAGAAAGGAGGGAATAAGTCCTTAGGATTGTTATCACACAAGTTGTGGGTTGGGAAAATCCTGACCCAACCACCAAATGGAGACAACTAAGATAACAACTACCCACTGTCACCTTAGGCAGGTATTCCCATCACTTTAGAGATGAAATAATCACCTCAAGGGGGGAATCCCAGTGACCCTGGCGGAAATGAGATGGAAAGTGGATATGGAAGAGTGTCCACCTATAAGTCAAGATACAACGTGAAGAAAGGCTTTGGAAAGAGTATTAATGGTAGCCAATGGTTTCCAAAGGGTGATTGTACCTACCCGAGACACAAGAAAAGCCAAGTATGCATGTAATATGTTAGGTAGGCCAACAAGTTAAGCTTGTTGTCCCTAATTGCAGAAGGAAACAATAATATATATCATCAACAAAAATATAGTAAGAGATACAAATGAAGATGCTAAAATCTTAGTAAAATAAGTAAGAGGCAAGCTAGCAAATACAACTTTAACTCAAGAATGAAAGAGCAAGACTCAAGCATGAAATAAGGTTGAAAGAAAAAGTATTGCAGAGATGTAATTTGCAGCCTTATGGCTGTAGCATTAAATTTAAAACCAAGCAATCAACCATCAAAACTTGCCAACAATCCACCCAAAAAGTGTGCTAGCCTTAGTAGATTATA